>JAZKJV010004952.1:0-399968 GCA_037367405.1 Ottelia alismoides | reverse complement strand
TCCGAAGCAGCAGTTGATTATAATACCTGAGAGATCATCTTTCACTCTCGTAGTGATAAGGTGAAAATTGAGACGATCTCTAATCCTAGACCATCACCGCCACCAGCAACAGATGATACAGAGAAAGTTATATCAGAGCCAGATGACTGTGATTTTCTTGCTGAATTCAGAGAGACAAATCTTTTTACGGATTTTATAGATACCTAGGAGTTCCTTTCCTAAAAGGACTCTCTGGAAAGTACAGTCGACATGAGTTCCCTTGGTGGTCCAATTGAGATAGTTGCCGATGAGCAGTTTGAGCAGAGTTCTGAGGTCCAGATATCTGAGCCATTCATTGAATTTCCTTATTTATGCACATATGAGAGACATCTTTCTGAGATTATTGCTGAGAGATCTGAGCCGTTCATTGATAAGAATATTGAACATACTGATGAGTCATTCCTTTCTGAGCATAGATCATTCGTTGCAGATCTATCATATATTCTATTTGCTGAGCCGTCAATAGCTAAGGTGGATAGTCTACAGAGCACATATCACATACTGTCTACCAGTACAATAGCCGAGGTTATCGCATAGCCGATTCATATCCCACCTGAGCTCAAGTTTTACCATCAACGTTGAAATATACCTTCCTTGTGGGTCCCCCACAAATGTTTCCGATCATCCTCAGCTCACAGTTGACCGACGAACAAGAATCTCACGTGCTAGAGTTCTTGAGAGAAATCGCAAGGCCATAGGATGGAATATCTTGGATCTCCGTGGGATCAATCCAACATTGTGATCGCATCATATCTATCTAGTAGATGACTAAAACCCTCCCGTGAATCCTTTTTTTAATGATGAAACAATAAAATTCCCAAAAACATTTCAAAACTTTCAAAACCCAAAAATATTTTCTCTGAATTTTTCTGAGCATTTTTGATAAATTGAAAAGTTACCAAAAGAACTTGTGTGCATATTTTTGATCTTGTGAATATTGCTCCATATTATTTTTGAAAAAAAATTGCAAAATCAAGATCACTAAAAAATTAAAAATTAGAAAATACAAAAAATAGAAATAAAAAAAATTAAAAAAAGATAAAAAAATCACAAAAACCAAGGATAGTTATCCTTTAAGATTCATGTTTTCTCTTAATTGATTTTTGATTAATTGAATAACCCTCAGGATTTGTAGCCTCCCTGAGTTCGACCATGTCCGCTATACAAGTTAATAAGTAGCAAAATTAAAAAAAAATTGTTTGTCGCGGGATTTTTGGGGATAGCAACGACTTATTTATCACTAATTTATCCGATTCACCAAGAAAACCATGCTCAACACAGGATCAACCTCCACTCCTTTTTTGGAGATGAAGTGCCCCAACACGATACCCTCCTTAACCATAAAAGACTCTTTACCCAGGAGAGTACCGGATTAACCTACCTACAACTTTGAAGTACTCGATCCAAATGTGCTGAACATAAATCAAATGAATTGCCATGGACCTAGAAATCTTCCATGAATCTCTACTTCTTCTTCCTTACTGTCGAGGTAAGTACTTACGTACAATGATCAAGGATACTCTGCTGCACGACTATGATATTCGATTTTTATCTGAATTTTAATTAATCAATAATGTTTAATAGCACCAATTTTAGATTACATGATCACTTACTTTGAAGTCCAAGATAAAGCACGTCTACCAAATAGTCCCAATTTCCTTTAATCCTAAGTGAGAAGAAAAGAGGGCGGTGTTGGAAAAGGTAATGCAAATCGATAAAACAATAATGTGTGCTCAAATAGGAATACTTACAGGTATCCTCACAATCTTCATTAAAAGGTTATTTTTGGAAGGACTTTTATTTATTTTCATCACATAGAAACCCTTGGAACTCTTTGATCATATGTTGTGAACCATACACTGGATTTTCACGAACTTGGTGTCCTTTTTGAAGGTATTTTAATTTCTGTTATCTAAGATATTGAACCATTCGTTTTGAGATGTTATTGAATATCAATAAAACCGAGGAATCGATCATTCATTATAAGCACATTATTCTTTGTTATTGAATTTTATTACTTAGACAATTGTGAAAATTAGGGGAATTGATTTGAAAATTAATTTGAGAATTATTTATCCATTATTAATCAACTCATGAGTCTTGGGATTTAAGTTGAGAAGAGATTAATTGGCCTGCTCATTTTCTCACTTCTTGCATTCTTTAACATTAAAATTTCCTAAAAAATATTACATTTGTTTATTCTCTCTCATATTTTTCATTGCAGTTATTTCTTGCATAAAAATATACAAAAATTCATTCATCATCTTTGTTTTAATTAATTACATCTTTTATTTATAAATTCATAAAAAATTACAAAAAAATCCAAAAAATCTACAAAAATTAAACTACTAAATTGTTTTAAAAATTAATTCTAAATCATCATATTATCTCCCTCGGTTCAACTTTGGAACTTGCCCAAGTAAAATAAACAATTGTCACATTGAAATTAATTGAATAATTATTTCGTATGATTTTGATTACTCGCTCTTTATCACCTGCTACAACAAACAACATATCTATCAAATTAAGAGTGGTGAAGATGGGTAGTAATCAAACAGTACAACTGTCGGGTAGGTATACGATTTAGGATTGATTTTTTAGACAATTTAGAGTATATGTTTTCCACCCACGGGCAGTCTGACCCTCAGCTTTTCTTGTAATTATTTTCTCTGTTTATTTTTTCTTTTCAATATTTTCTTTATTATTTTAGTTTCTATACATATTTCTGTGTATGTCTCTCTAATATTTATTTGTCTTTTGTGTAAGGGACTTGGTAGACTTGGAGTGGCTTTTTTGGGAGCTAGCACAACTCGAGGATCAGAGGTTAGTGATTTTGTGGACCGAGTTTGCTACGGAGGCACTGAAGAGAATTTTCTCTTTTTGCAGAGAGAGTGTGTTTTATTTATTTTTTCTAGACAATATTTTTGTAATTAATTTGTAATAACTATCTAATTTCTAACGATCTTCGTTTGAAGACTCGCGCACGTACCCTGACATTGGACACCGAGCCTATCGATCCCATTTTTTGTGGGGTCGATGTAGTCCTAGGATTGCATCGCGGTTATTAGAGCTGCTGAGCTTGTTCTTGTGCTCATAGGACTAGGACCACAATTCACTCTTAATATACGCACTAGATTGAATTCCATCTAGCCAAATTAATTTGTTCTCTCACCTGCTGCCCCTCGTCTTTAATCTTACTAGTGGTGCGCTGATCCCTGGCATGGTTCCTCACTTTGTCTCCTTCTTTGTTGTAGAGGGATTGCTCCGATGATCGACACACGACCATGGTCGTCGAGGCAGATGCTTGTAGGTGGTTTGTGGTCGAGTGGAGTTGGGTTTCTTGAAGAACAAAGTAAGGGATTGACGGAGTAACAAAAAAATCTAATGATGAAAAGAAGAATGGAATAAGAATAAGAGGGGAAATGGAGATACCTAGGAGTTCACTTGATGTGGAGGAGTAGGTCTTGACTCCGATGATCGCCTCAACGCTGGCGTGTGCTAAGCTTGGCTGCGTCTAAGAATAAGGAATAATAGCACGGGGATGCCCGTGGATCACTCCTAAGGAGGTTGTCATCACCGACGAAAAGAGGGCTGCTATTACCGACCCAATCTCTGAGCTCTCCCTCTCTCATGTTTGGGCAAGCAATGGTAGATCCCGATGACAATGGCAGTGCATGGGTTTAATGGTCCAGTGGAGTTCGAGGGGAGAGGAAGGGCACAAGCCGAGGGAGATGATAAGTATAAGGCTATGGCTTCCAGGTGGTGGGTGCTTGAGCAAATAAGGATAAGCATGAGAAAGAAGAGGAAATGAAGGGGAGAAGAAGAATATATGATATATGGTGAAGGAGGTTACTCATATCTCTTGAGATTGGAGTGACATAGGCTGAACTCTTATCTTCGCCTCGAGCCATGACGATGTGTGGCGAGACTTTGATGTTCCTCTAGGAAGAAGTAGCAGCACGTTGTGGATCTCTCCTATTGAGTAGATGTCGTCGCCCGTCGTCCGAGGGCCATTATCACTCACCCTTGGTCTCAGCTCTCTCTCTCTCTTGTTCAGTTGGATGGATGACATATCATCTGAATAGTGGTCGGAGAACTGTCTTTATAGATAGAAGAGATGGGAGAGTTCGTATGGCTATAGACGATGATTGGGGAGTTGTCCAATGGGTTGCAGGCGTTGGGAGGCGGTCGAGTTTGTTCAGGAGATTAGGATATATAGAAGAGAAGATGTAGGAGCTTGGGTTGAGTTGCGCTATATTTCACGTGGTAAGGTTGGGTTTGGCCATTGGAGGTCATGGACTAACTGGGGACGAAGGAGAGGATAACAGAGGAGGGAGGTTAGGAGTTGTCAGCTATAGGGGTAGGTTAGTTACGGGAAGTGGTTGGTGACAAGGATCGGATGGAGATGAGGCGATGGTTCAACCGGGGAGAGGAGGTAGAGCAATGGGTGTTTGGTTGGAGGAAGGGTGTGATTGGGTAACTGTTGGATCAGCCCGAATCCAATGGTGGAGAGTTGCCACATGGGTGGTACTTAACAATGGATGGGTGGAAGGCGGAAATGAGGATGGCTATCGGATCAATTTAGATCCAACAAACTGTGTGAAACGAGCTAAAGGAAAAAGAAGGGTTGACCCAGGGAAACGGGTTTCACTTGGATTCTTAGGTGGCTCCAATACGGTGATGACATGTTGCATGTTGACCATGTTGACCAATGAATAAATTAAAAGAAAAATAGATTAAAAATAGCAAATGCCCTCAAATGCAAAAAATGTCCAAATCGAATAATATTGATCTAAATGATTCTACAATGTTCATGAAGAACTGAAATACAAATGGACCCAACTATGCAAGTTATGATTTTTTGCTGATATTTTATTGAATAAAATATCTATTTTTACTTGTTTTGTAATTTTATTTGGTTTTTTGTAGATGAATACGTGCATGTAAAAATCAAATGTGTTGTAAAATAATGCAATGGACACATGCATTTTTTGGATTTTTAGTGAGTTAAAAAAGTCAAAAATAAATTGGGGATGTGAATTATTGACCTATGGGTAGGTTAATGTGGTCAAATAATGATTGATCTTTTTCTTTGTTTTTCTGATTTTTTTGCATTTTTATTTTTTTGTAATTAGTTAAAGAATGTTATGATATAAACAAATGAAAAAGAAATCAGTAAAAAAGTGTTAAATATATACATGAAATAATAAGTCAAAAATCAGTGAACATGTACAGTATACAATTCGGTTCCAAAACCCAAGTTTCCCAAAAGAACTCCGATTCCTTTGAATTTAGTCTGGAATGGTAGAAAATTGAATGTACATAAATTCAAAAATGAGTGGAGTAAAATTGTACATTGTATGTGAGTGATATTACTTTTTACTGTTTTTTTGTCCCAAAATTAGGATGTGGTTTATTTCACATATACACAAGCCGGTATTTTTTTATGATTTTTCTTTGATGAATATTAGTGATATGTATATAATGGAGTTGGTTTTATCTCAATCAGAGCTAGTTTGGATTAATTAAAAACATGTGAAGTTAGGTGAATATACATAAGTTAATATGAATGCATTATGCTGTGCTAATTTATGCGAATTATTTAAAAGTGTAATGTTAATTATTAATTATAAACATCTAAATGCATCTAATTACTCAGGACGAAGCTGTATTTTCAGCTAAATAGAGCGATGAATCATAATTCATCACTCCTCAACCTTTCGCCTTGTGTCCTGGAGAACCAAAGGAGGAGGAGTGGTATCACTAGAACCATCAGATGATATCCACCCTTGCTAGAGCCACAACCACCGCCCAACATCTCTCTCTCACGCATGTAACCAATGACGTAATAGGAAGGGGAAGGGATACTGCTACAACCTCTGTTCGATCTTAGCGCTACATATAAGTCTGATTGCTACAAAGATTGACATTCAACGGAAACATCTCACCCTTATAGCCATTCGATTGAGGCTAGCATATGAATGCCCTACTCACGTGCTACACAAGCCACTAGTTGGTCCATCTCCCACGAGCTTCCCGTGGAAGAGGAAGGAGCTAAAAGGTGATGGTGGGTGGGTTTACTGGAATGGATTGGTTGGAAGAGGCAAGAAGAGGAAAAGGGGAGAGGACAAGGAGAGAGGGGGAGGAATGTGAGTTATTCTGGATCGCTAAACAAAATGTCATGGCCAACAAATAGATAACACATATAATAATTACCACAGATATATGCAATCAATCCACACAACACGAAAAACCACAAGAGACATGCATTTTAATGTGGAAACCCAACTGGGTAAAAACCATGACCTGAGTAACCTGATTTGGAATTTATTGATTGATCGAGTCAATCAATTATTCCACTATCTTGAGTTATTTCCCAATGGATAACTCAACCATTTACAGATATATTAGATCACACTCCAAAGTCTTTCCTAGAACTTGGATCAAACACACAATCCTTTGTACACCTTGGATCAAACATCAAATGCTACAGTACAACGGTAAAGTAAAGTTTACAACAATCTATAAAGTCTCAAATATAAATATACAATGCAAATAATGAGGCTAAAAAATGCACGTTGAAATAAATAATTGAATTGTGAACCGAGCTTGTAGATGACTGGCTCTCAAGATGTGATCATGAAGTAGAGATTTAGAGAGAAGGCCTCGAATAGAGCTTTGAGAGAAAGAGGCTTTGCCTTGGAACGTGTGTTCTCTATAATGGGTCTAGGATCCTATTTATAATGGTGGGGTGAGCTCTTAAAAATATAGCTGCCGGAAATAAATCCACAAAGAAATAATCAAGATTTGATACACATGATCGACCATATAGGGGACATGATCGATCATATCAACTTGGTCGATTATGTAGATTAAGGTGATCGATCACCTCATAGACGTTGGGAGACTGAATTCAAATTATGATCGATTATAAAAGGCAGCTGATCTATCAAGGGTGATTGATCAGATCAAGTGGGTGATCAATCGATGTCTGGTCGATTAGATCAAATAGGTTGATCGATCAGATCAAGAAAGCTGATCGATCAAAGTGGATTGGAATTAATATGCCTGCATGAAATACATTCATATATATATATATATATATGTGTGTGTGTGTGTGTGTGTGTGTGTGTGTGTTGTGTGTGTGTGTTAAATGAGGCTACTCCCTGGGGGAGCTAACTTAGCTCCCCCGCGCCCATTTCGCATGTTTTTTATTTCTTTTGAAAATTTCTTCTGTGAATATTCATCTCTATATCCCTATATTATGCTATTCAAATTTCGTGCAACAGAGACTCCTACGACCTCCATCTAGACAATCATTTTTTAACGGTAACAGAATTGCTAAAAACGCACCTTCTGAAAGGAGGTCATAGGAATCTCTGTTTCGCACGAAATTTGAATGACATAATATAGGTATATATTGAAGAAAATCTACGGAAGAAATTTTTAAAAAAATGGGTGAAATGACGCGGGGGAGCCTAGTTAGCTCTCCCCATAGGGCTGCCACATTTTACCCTATATATATATATATCCAATAAGGTGCACTTTTCCTGGGTGCAAGGAAAGCCTACCATCTCATCCGTTGGTAATTAATCCGATGGTTACAATTAATTCTTTATTATTATTTCTTTTATTGTTGAAAACCCATTTTAGTCTTTTTGTCACATTCTAAAAATAGAATGTGACAAGCCACATTCCATTCTTGCTCCATTCGTTGGGAATCCCTTGTTAGGGTTTTCCCCTCCCACAACAAATGGCGGCTTGAGTTCCACATGGTGGAGCACGATGACGACAGAGTTGATGGTGGCGCACGTGTCGGAGCTCGACGACGGTGGAGGAGGTGGTGGCATACATGGTGGGAGCATGACAAAACATGGAATGGGGTGTTTTGATTTGCGTTTTTTGATTTGCATTTTCTTTTTATGTTTTTGATTTGTGTTTTTGTTTTGCATTTTGATTTGTGTTTTTGATTTACATTTTTTATTTGTATTTTTGATTTGCGTTTTTTATTTACATTTTTTATTTGCATTTTTTATTTGCGTTCTTTATTTGCGTTTTTTATTTTTCATTTTTGATTTGTATTTTTGAGTTGCATTTTTATTTGCATTTTTTGATTTGCTTTTTTGATTTCAACCCGTTCACTTAACAATATCAGATTTTTTATAATCTTGAGTATTTTTTTACAAAATCAGATCATTTTTTTACAAATCTCAAATGCTTTTTACAATATCATGTAATTTTTTTTACATGTACAACTTTTTAGTAACCCTCAAATCATTTTTTACAAATCCAGATCGTTTTTACAATCTCGGGTCATTTTTACAAATCTCAATCGTTTCTTACACTATCGTATTGTTTTTTTACAAAACTATTATCAAAATTGCAATTACGCCAACAAAATATTACTAACTATGATTTTATTTTACAATGCTGGATACAGTTTTACAATGTCAATACGAATTTTACAAAGATTTTTAACATTCTGCGTAACGCAGGAATGCTACCATATTGGCGAAAGTTCATTGAATAAATATCAACAAAAAATACCAAATCAGACGAGGTAAAAATGAAAAAAAACATATTAAATAAAACTGATATTCAAAACAAACATATATGGACGAGAATACCCTTTTGGACAAATAACCATTAGATTGAGATCTAACGGATCTCGTGGTGGGCTTTCCATTGATGCAGGAAAGGTGCACCTCATTGGAAGGGCCCTCTCTCTCTTCTCTCTCTCTATATATATATATATATATATATATATATATATATATGGGGCTGGGGAGGCTGCACCGGCAGGTGTAGCTAACTAGCTGCACCCCACCATTTTTTCATTGGTTTTTTGTGTTTTTGAAATGAAATCTAGGGGGATTTAAATCACCATATATCACCATGATATCATGCCAATTTCAACTATTTCGACACTTCTATCATCTCCATCAACACTATCACATTTTAACGGTCTCAGAATTATTGAAATTGACCCTATCTAGATGGACATGTTAGGAATGTTTGTTTTGCATGAAATTTGAAACACATATTCTAATCAATAAATTAAGTAAATCCCATAAGTATTTTTCAAAAAAAAATAAAAAAACCAATGAAAAAATGGCTGGGTGTAGCTAGTTAGCTGCACCGCCGGTGCATACTCCCTTTTCCCTTTATATATATGAGACTTTTTACACTTGCCTATTCCAAAACTCTTCTTTCTTCTTCTGCACTTTATCAACAACTTTCAGCTTGTCCATATCTTTTATGCTTCACACTTGGAACGAACTTGCCATGAAATCTACAAAGTTATCTATACTCATAAAGATTTGTTGTCGTAAAAATTATGATATAATTAGTATGCAAGCAAGATACTAATATTCTCTCCCTTTTTTATAATGCAAAAAATAATACGTGGAGATTAACATCACCAATTCTCGCCAACCCCCACTCTTTTGACTTGTAAAAAATAGTTCATTTAAAAAGTTTTTTTATTTGAACCCCCTTTCAAAATACAAAAAGCTTTATGGTTTTTATTTTAAAAACACATTTCACCCTTAATAGATTTTCCCTTAGAATTTATTTTTAAATTTTGAGAAACTATTCCTTTTTTAATGTACTATATGATGCATAATTAGTAGTAAAAATTGTAAGGTAGAAAGATTGTACCATACGACCTAGGAGAGTAGTCTTGGTATGACGGCGACAATGTCCATCCGTTGCTGTTATGCCAATATTCATGATGATCTCTTCTATCTTCCTGCACCCAACTTCTCCATGTTGGGACTTTATTTCTTATTGCTCAAGTTCTTCTTGTTTACTTCCACGCATGATCTGGAGTTATGTTGTACCTTTTTCTCGACAACTCTTCTCTCGTTGATCTCCATCCTCATGCACACAATTTTTCCGGTATCCATTTTTCTTTGGATCCAACATGTTAGCTTTGTAATTCCAACCTTCACTTTTGATAATCCGTATATTCTTCTCTTTTAGATAAATAGTACTAGATGCATGATGCTAGTTGGTGAGATCATATCCTATTCTAAATTTATTGAAAATTTGTGTTGGAGTGCCTAACCATTTATCCAAGTTTTCTTTTCCATTAATGAACTTAGCAAGATCATACGTTATTTTTTTTGTCATTTTCTAGCATGTTAATTTAATTTTTTAAAGAACTAATCTCTTTCTGTTGAGATTCTTTTTCTTCTTTACCATATTTCTTTAAAACTTTATTTTCTAATCAAGTTTTATACTATGCAATGCAATTCGTGAAAAGTAGTAAATAATTCATCAAGATAAGTTTACATCAGTGTCTAATCATGTGTCTTCCTTCTTCATTTGAATCATGACTGGCAACAAATCCAAAATGGATTTCGCTGTTACTAGTATCCGAATTCCCTTGAAATACTGTGAGAATTTTTTTCTTTGTGCGAAGGTCTTTTTTTTGTTGCCTTGAGAAGGAGACATTCCCATTTGATGTGTCTTTTTCATTGCAATGGTAAGAAATAGTTGTTTTTGCATCCTTCATTTTTCTCTTCAATTCATGTTGCCTCTTCAAGTAATTCTGAAATGACGAATGATGAAAGCTACTTATTCCTCTTTATCTTCATAGAGTTTGAGCCTGCTCGATCATTTGAATATGAAGTGGCTTCTATTTTCTATTTCTTCTGAACTTCGTAAGGAGCTTTCCGGTTAATTCATCCAAAGGAAGTGTATTCTATATCATTTGCTTTCATAATCATCGTAGTTGTGGTCCTCCACTCGGCAGTAAGCGATCTAAGAAGCTTATTGACGAGGATTGCTTCCTTTATCTCAACATCCAAATCTTAGAGTGAGTTCGCAATTTATGTGAAACAAGTATATATCTCCCAAATTTTTCACATTCCTTCATCGGGAAAAAGCTCATATCTTTGTTGCAATAGACTGATTCTGCTTTCTTTCAACTTTGACATACCTTCATAAGTTACTATCAGTCCGATCCATATTTCATAGGCAGATTTGCGCACGCATACTCTATTGAGTTCTTCCATGCTCAACCCGCAGAATAAACTGTTCATCGCCTTTGAGTTGTTTATTACCATCTTCTTATCCTTATTAGTGGTGATGCTTCCCTTATGTCTTTGATATTTTTTCTCGATGGCATCGCATATCTCATCTCCCATTCTTTCTAAGTGAATATGCATGCAGATCTTCCAATAAGAGAAGTTAATACCATCAAAGAATGGAGATCTTACTGTGGATCGCCCTTCGTTGGTTTTGTTAATGGCATCCATTGCACAGATTTCAATGATGTCCTCTACGAAACAAGATTTGATACCAAATGTGAGTTATTCTTGATCGCTAAACAAAATGTTATGTCAAATAAAATAGATAACACAGATAATAATCACCGTAGATATAAATAATCAATCCACAGAACAAGAACAACCACAAGAGGCATGTATTTTAACGTGGAAACCCCGATGAGTAAAAACTATGACATGAGTCACTTTCCTTATTGACCAAGTCAAACACTTATTCTACTATCTTGAGGTATTTCCTCAGGGACAACTTAACCGTTTACATTTAGATCATTTACCAAAGTCGTTCCCACAACTTGGATCAAACATCAAGTCCTTTGTATACCTTGGATCAAACACTATGTATTACAGTATATCAGTAATTAAAGATTACAACAATATATAAAGTCTCAAATATAAATATGCAATGCATATAATGAGTCTAAGAAAATACAATCTGAAATAAATATTTGAATTACAAATCGAGCATGTAGACGATTGACTCTCAAGATGCGATCTTGAAGAAGAGAGTGAGAGAGACGACCCCGAATAGAACTTTGAAAGAGAGGTTTTACCATGGAATGTGTGTTATCTTGAATGGGTCTAGGGTCTTATTTATAGTGGTTGGGGTGAGCTCTAAAAAATATAGCAATTGGAATAAATCCAGAAGAAATCATCAAGATTTGATACACATGACCGATCATACAAGGAAGATGATCGATCATACCGAGTTGGTCGATCATGTTGATCACGGTGATCAATCATCTCATAGTTGTTGGGAGACTGAATTCAATTTATGATCGATTATAAAAGGTAGCTTGTCGATTTAGGGTGATTGATCATATCAAGTGGGTTGATCGATCAGATGCAGTTGATTGATCATATCAAGAAGGTTGATCGATTAAAGTGGCTTGTATTTAATATTCCTACATGATATACATGCATATACATATATATATGTATATATATATATATTTGAGATTTTTTACATATAACTATTACGAAGGTTTCTTTCTTCTTCTTCTTCTTCACTTTATCAACAACTTTTAGCTTGTCCACAACTTTTGTGCCTCAAGCTTGGAGTGATCTTATCATGAAATGTGCAGAGCTATCCGTATTCACAAAGATTTGTTATTATCAAAATTATGATATAATTACTATGCAATCAAGATACTAACACTCTCCTCCTTTTTAATGATGACAAATAAATAAAACATGGAGATTAATATCGCCACTTCTTCTTCCCCTTTTAACATATCAAAAAGATTTAAGTGATATTTGTTTGAAACAATTGTGCTCTCCCCTTCAAAATACGAAAAAAATCATCGATTTTATTTTGAAAACACATCTTCCCCATAATAATTTTTCCCTTTGAAAAATATTTTTAATTTTGAAAATAATTCGTCCCTTTCTTAATGTACAATATGATGCATAATTTGTAGTAAAAATCATAAGGTATAAAGATTGTATCATATGACCAAGGTAGTCATGGTATGATGGCGACGATGTCCATCCGTTGAGGTTGTGCTATGATCCATGCGGATTTCTTCTATCTTCCCCCACCTAGCTTCTTCATGTTGGGGCTTCACTTCTCATTGCTCGAGGTCTTCTTGTGTCTGCCATGCATGATTTGGAATTCTCATGTATCTTTTTCTCGACAGCTCTGCTTCCATTGATCTCAATTCTCCTGCATAAAATTTTTCTGGTATCCCTTTTTCTTTGGGTCCAGCATGGTTAGCTTTGTAATTCTCAAATTCACCTTTGGGAATCCACACCTTCTTCTCTTTTGGATAAAAAGTACTAGATGTATGATGATGGTTGGTGGAATTACATCCTATTCCAAATTTAGTGGAAATTTGTATGGGAGTGCCTAACAATTTATCTATGTTTTATATTCCATTAGTGGACTTAGCAAGATCATCCGTTAATTTTTTATTGTCATTTTTAAACATGCTAATTTGATCTTTTAAAGAACTTATTTCTTTCTATTGAGGTTCTTTTTCTTCTTTACCAGATTTCTTTAAAACTTTATTTTTACTAGTCAAATCTATAATGTAATGCAATTATTGAAAAGCAATAAATAATTCATCATAAGATAAGTTTACCTCAATGTCATCTCATATGTCTTCCTCTTCACTTTAATCATGATTGGAGACAAATTCAAAATGGTTTTCACCATTGCTTATATTTGAGTTCCCTTGGAATATCATGATAGGCTTTTCCTTTGTGCAAACGTCTCTTTTTGTTGCATTAAGAAGGGAACATTCCCATTTGATATGTCCTCCTTCGTTGCAATGGTAACAAATAACCATTTTTGCATCCTTCATTTTTCTCTTCAATTGACAATGCCTCTTCAAGTAATGCTTGAAATGAATAGTGATCAAAGCTATTTCTTTCTCTTTATCTTCACTAGAGGTTGAAGATACTAAATCTTCTGTATATGCAGTGGCTTCTATTTTTTATTCCTTCTCAACTTCATTGGTAAGGAGCTTTCCAATTAACTCATCCAAAGGAAGTGTATCCGTATCATTTGCTTCCTTAATCATTGTAGTTGTGGTCCTTCCCTCAGTGGTAAGTGATCTAAGAAGTTTCTTGACGAGAATCACTTCCTTTATCTCAACATCCAAATTTTGGAGTGAGTTCACAATTTTTGTGAAGCGAGTAAACATGTCCCTAATATTTTCACCTTCCTTCATCCTGAAAAGCTCATATATTTGTTGCAATAAATTGACTCTGCTTTGACGTACCTTCATAAGTTACTGTAAGTCCGTTCCATATTACGTAGGTAGATCTGCATGCAAATACTCTATTGAATTCTTCCAAAATCAATTCACAGAATAAATTGTTCATCACCTTTGAGTTGTTTGTTGCCATCTTCTTAACCTTATTAGTGGTGATGGTTCCCTTGGGTCTTTGATATTTTCTCTTGATGACATCCCATATCTCATATCCCATTCTTTCCACATGAATCTGCACACAAATTTCCAATAAGAGAAGTTAGTACCATCAAACAATGGAGGTCTTACTATGGATTATCCTTAGTTGGTATTGGTGATGACGGTCATTGCACAGATTCAATGTCATCCTCTATGCGAACCGGGCTCTCATACCAATGAGAGTTATTCTAGATCGCTAAATAAAATGTTATGGACAACAAATATGTAACACATATAATAATCATCATAGATATAAGAAATCAATCCATAGAACAAGAACAAGCACAAGAGAAATGTATTTAAACATGGAAATCCCACTTGATAAAAATCATGACCTGAGTCACCTGACTCAGGATTTTCCGATTGACCGAGATAATCAACTATTCCACTATATTGAGTTGTTTCCCCACAGATAACTCAATCGCTTACATATACTTTAGATCACACACCAAAGTCTTTCCCACAGCTTGGATCAAACACCAAGTCATTTGTACACCTTGGATCAAACACCAAGTGTTACAATACAACAATAAAGATTACAAAAATCTATAAAGCCTCAAATATAAACATGCAATGCAAATGAGGCTAAGAAAATACATGCCGAAATAAATAATTGAATTGCAAACCGAACATGTAGATGTATGGCTCTCAAGATGCAATCTTGAAGTAAAGAGCAGCGAGACGGTCTCGAATAGAGCTTTGAGAGAGAGAGAGAGGCTTTGCCTTGGAATGCACGTTCTCTACAATTTGTCTAGGATCTTATTTATAGAGGCGGGATGAGCTCCCAAAAATATAGTTGTTGGAAACAAATTCGAAAATAAATCATCAAGATTCGATACACATGATTGATCATACAAGGAAGGTGATCAATCATATCAAGTTGATCGATCATGTAGATCAAGGTGATCGATCATCTCTTAGTCGTTGGGACACTGAGTTTAAATTATGACCAATCATAAAAGGTAGCTGGTCGATCAAGGGTGATCTATTAGATCAAATGGGTTGATTAATATGTCGTGATCGATCAGATCAAATAGGTTGATCGATCATAAGCAATTGATCGATCAAATTAAGAAGATTAATCGACAAAGTGGCTTGGACATAATATGCCTACATGATAGCCATGCATATATATTTGAGACTTTTTACATATGCCTATTACAAAAGTCTTCTTTCTTATTCTTCTTCTTCATTTTATTAACAACTTTCAGCTTGTCCACAGTTTTTGTGTTTTAAACTTGGAGCGAACTTTTCATGAAATCTGTAGAGTTATCTTTACCCACAAAGATTTGTTATCATCAAAATAATGTAATTAGTATGTAATAAATATATTAACAAAGAACCTTCATCCATTAGATTTTTCAAGGTTATATTAACCCAACTTTAACTCAAGTAAGTTGACTCAAGAAAAGCCAGATTAATGGCATGGTTCATGGGGTAAAATGGAGCAACTTTATGAGGTCGAGGGGATAATATTGATGTTTAAAAGGTTGACAAGGTAATTTACAAAGATTTTATGGTTCGTGGGGTAAAAATCTAGATAATATCATAAAACTACATCTACCCCACATATATTGTACATATAGCTTATTTGCTATTTAGTGACTTGTTCAAACACATACACATACCACTTTCTTTAACCTTGTCCCCAATGCATCTTCTTGATTGTTTTGCAATGATGAGAGTGGTGCTCCCATTTATTGCTTCTCTTTGCACTAACATTTCTTTCACAAACTTCACCATCTTCACTTGATTCGACCCTTATTTTGAGAAGAGGAGCTTCCTCATCAGCTCCCATCCTTTGTATATCTCTCTCAACTCCATGAGTGAATCCAGCATCTTCATAGTTGGTGTGTGGAAGCTCCGCCTCCACATGTGGAGAAAACCTGTCCACACTTGCTTGTTGTCGATCTTTTTGGGCGTTCCCAAAATATAGGGGATGATCAACTCCTACGCTCCAAGCGTCTTAATATCTCATCACGAAGGAGATCATTGATGATATGGTTAGACACTACTTCACTCTAATGGATGTTTAGCACCTTGTCGATAACTTTGCAATGTTGCCCAAAGCTCTGCTTTGTCTTCCCATGCATTAATATTCTCCAATCCACATCTTCTTGTTGGAGCTTTGTCTTCTTTGTCAAAGCTTCGTAGAGCCTCATAGTTGCGCACCCTCAGGTAATGGAGATAAACTCGTTGTCACCTCAAGAAGAATCTCATCCTGATGTCATTAGGAAGATGTGAATGAAAACTAGAGTTCTAGGAGAGAAAAATGGTTGATGAAAAGAATGGAACCCATCAAAGATGGTTTCAAGGGGGCTCTAATAAGGGTTTCCACGTGGATGGGACAAATTCTTGTGAGTTCTAGGATCACAACACCACTGGGGGGGGTGAATCGTGGTTCAAAGTATTTTGAAATCTTTTTATAGAATATATAACACATATAGGATATTCAACTAATCAAGCCATTCATCACACTACACAAGATGTTTACATGGAAACCTACCTGGGTAAAAACCATGACTTGAGTCACCTGACTTGGGATTTCCTAGTTACCTGAATAAACCAATAACTTCACTACAAAGCTTGAGATATTCATGCGGATTTCTCAACCATTTACAAAGTTTACAACTTCATAATATTATATTATACACCGAGATAAATACTATAGATCACATATTGTAGCAACCGTAGAAGACTGATGAAGCTTCTCTTTCCTTTCGCTTCCAGTTGAATAATGGAAACTCGGGGATCTTGACAATTTTCATATTCTCCTACAAGAATAATGGATCATATTCATTAGCCAAAAATGTAAATCCAATTTACATTTACATCCAATGTGTATCCAATTCACATGAAGATTCTATTTCTCAAATTAGATGCAAATCGCATTCACATTATTAATAAATAATATAAAGTAATATTTACATCAATAATTCATCCGCTCTTATGAATCCTATTCACATAGTCAATCAATATTAATCATTATTAACATTGATTAATCTCTTAATGCATGAGTCCTAACCCAATTAGAACTCATGTGCAACATCTGTGGATGCCTAGAGATAAGATTAGGGAGATTGTACAGACCATGTATAGTGACGATATTCAAGATCTTATCTAGTATTTGGATTAAATCACTTAGAGTCATTTGATAATTATCTGATGTTGAATCCAATCTTTCCATTGACTCTAAACTATTTCAAATCAATGTCCAACTCTTTGGAGTAAGAGGATTCTATAACCAAGAACAATTTTTTTTTGAAGTAAAAAAGGGAAAACACTCTATGGTGTCTGCCCCAGATATATTAATAAGGAAGAAAGAGGGAAATACTTACATAAGCCAAGATTTGAAGTGAATCTTAGTAGGGATAAAAATATTTTCTGAATAAATCAATCACTGGCAAATATTGTACTATTTCTAGCTAACCAAATGGACCATAATGTGACAATTGATCGATGAAGCTCTTTACGGGACCTACTTCTTGTAGTATTTAGTGAGTTCCAAAAAGTCTCAATGCCACATCCCATGGATCATGATACTTAGTAACTATATGTACATGCCACATTCACATTCAGAATATATACATTTTAACAAATGTATCTATTGCAAGAAAATAAACAAAGAAAGACACAAATACATGAGCATCATTCATTTCATTCACAACATGGCGTACTAGCAAGATATCAATAACACCATGTACCCAATATGTACAAACCTTAAAAATGTCTATCTAAGTGTAAGTATCGACAACTGTTTCTCAAAGGTACAAAAGCATGAGTAAAAAAACTCCTACAAAAGAACCATCAAGTACGTACTCTAGAAGTGCAGCTGAAACTGAAATGCTGCAAAACACCAAAACTGCACCCTACTGCTACGATGGGACCTGCGAACTTGTTAGATCACATGAAAAATCATATGTTATGACAAAGGTTGCCCAGTAAAATATACTTAAATGACATGTAAAACAACTGGTAACCAGGTAAAAGTTGTAAGAAGTGTACCTACCGAACTGAAAAAAGTGCATGTGAACATGAGTGTCACTCTCGGAAGTAAAGCCTACAAGTGGAATCTTACCCTCATATTAGTATAAATTTTTAAGTTGATCTTTTCTTTTAAGGATTTCTAACACAACTATTAGTAATGGAAATAGTCCGTGGTCTTGACGATGAGGATCTCACACTATGATCCAAGATACATCGTATCTTAGTGTTGGGGGGCCACCATAGCAAGCGTGAAATAGATACACCCTAATGAAGTTTCCAACACTTTACTTTACTAATCTTTCCACTTTTCTTTTAGATTATCATTCTCATTTAATTAATAGTTCTCTTGTCTTCCAAAAGTAATCATCTTTCAACTATATCGATCTAAATGTCCAACTTGATTCAATTTCAAGTAATCTAATACTAGTGCATTGAGATTGATCGAAGAAACTCATTTGGAAACCACTAAGCGTCGGCAAGAGGCCTAAGGGGTAGGCATAACTCAAGTGAGATTTGGGATTATAAGATATGATTTTTAGCTCAAATAGTAGTTAGACCTATGACCACCTTCTATTTTTCTTTGGATACGGGGCAAACCCGTACGAACACCTCATTCGCTAACCACATCCTAGAACTTCTCTCATAGAACCAAGACGAGTAACCAACTCGAGCGATCTACCTTCATTAGCCCCTCGTTTTAATCCTCTGATGCAAAGCAAAGAACAGACTATCAAGCATGTATCTCAGAAGGCGATGTCTCACGGCAACCTGACAAGAAACTTAGGGCAACACCGAGAACTATGCGTCACCCAGTCAACGCAACTGGGGTCATAACCTTCTAATCTTTTAACCGGGGACCCAGACGTGCTAGCCCATCCCTTGGTAGCATCTACTCCTCGACCCATGGCAACACAACAAATACATTGTGCGTACAACAACCCTCAACACGGAAGAACTCCTTGACCATGGAGACCACCAAATAACAAAGCACGTAGGACAAGAGCTCCAACCGTGACACAACCGTCTGTCATACATGTTCGAGGTACTCATATTGGAATATATTTATCATTGATCAAGGCTTTCAGCTAGTTATATGTTTTGATTCCCTATCCAATTGGCATCCAAATCATCTACTACGATTCTTCATCTAGTCTACTTAGGATTTAGTTGTAAAAGATCTCACTATAAATACGTAATTAACTTATTTAGATTACTAACATTTGCTAAGGAAATGACTCACTACATCGATCAAACCACTTCTATGGTCGATCAAAGCTATAGACCATGAGTTGGTACTACGATTTGGTGTCCAACTTTTTGTTTCAGGTTTCAAAATAAATTAGATGCATGGATAGAGTATTCAACAAGAACAAATCTGACTTATATTTCATATTTCCTGATTAAGAAACCTTAAAAAATGTAGTTAAATGTAGTTGGTGGTCCGATTTCGTGTCTATTTTTTGTCTATGATTTCTAAATAAATTATATGTGTGTATAGAAAATGAAATAAGGATAAATCTGACCTAGTTTCATATTTTTCGGATCACTAGATCTCTCATAAATCGTAGTTGAATGCAATGGGTGGTTTGATTTTTCATATCCGATTTCAAAACAAATTACATGTGTGTATAGATCATGGAACATGGATAAATCTAACCTAATTTTCATATTTTTAGGATCAGTGTATCTCTCGAAAATCGCAATTGAATGTGGTGGGTGATCTGATTTCGTGTCTGATTTTTCATCTCTGATTTTAAAACAAATTACATGTGTGTATAGATCAACGAACAAGGAAAAATCTGACCTATTTTTCATATTTTTCGAATCATTGGATCTTTTGGAAATAACAATATAAGCCAATGATACGGTCTGAAATACAACTTTGCATGCACAATCTCGGATGATTCAGACATTAGCTCGACACAAAAACTACAAATACAAGGTGTACGAACGTCGTGCGACTGATGAATATGTGATTCATAACTTTAAAAGGCATTAATTAAGATCAGATCTCCAAAATTCATTGGCATTTCATCACCTATATTTCATTATTAACATCCATGCATATGTAATAAGAATCACATTTTATCATTCATAATTGCATAAATAAGAAGCCAAAAATCCCAGCCCAATCGACCTGTAAAATAATCTAACTTCCCTTACTTTTAATTAATTCATGCTAACTACAAAACACCCAAAACCACCTCCATTGTTTACATATTACTAGCACAAATAATAGAAAAATATAAAAGAATCACTGACATAAATAAGTGGCTCACAAACCCAAACCCCAATTTCAGGATAGTTAGACTAAGATGCAGATATCTTCCTCATATAGTCTCCGATTTAATCCTATCACTTTTGAATTAATGTGCATCCAACTACCTTCAAAACAAGACCAAGTTCAAGTGAATTAGAGCTCATATGTGAAAGTTGGATTTTGGGTCTCTTTTGTACATTGTATATTTTACCTGGTTTTAACCTATTATTTTATGTACATATTTGACTCTTTTTATTTATTTTATTTGAAATTTTTTTTACTAAATTGTGTAAAAATCCACACCTAAAATAAAACCAAACTCAAAGAAATCGACAGAGTCTGAGTGTTCACTAACAATATGTACAAAGTCATATTTTTCGTACTTTATTCTATTTATTCATTTTCTTAATTAATAAAAATCCAAAAAATAGATTAATGTGTAAATATTTACCTTTGATTTTATCGCATTTTCCCGATTTTTACCTTAATTAAAAATGACAAAAAAATCATAAAACCCAAAAATCCGGTATTTTATACCCACAGAGTACCCCCAAAAATATCACTTTATGCAAATGACCTATTTTGGTATTGGTACCTTCATGAAAGTTGTAGATCTCATCTAAATGAGCAACTTTCGTGAAGAATTTTTTCTCTCCGAGGTCATTTGTTATTTCTTTTCTTTTTATCTTGTTCTTTTATTTTTTGAATTTCCTGGAGCCGCCACGTGTCACCCATTTTAGCATATTTATTTCTATTTTATAATAAAAATTTAATTAAAAATAATAAAAAAATAAAATACACGTGTCATCATCTGGGCCATCCGATCTCGACCGATCGGACTGGCCAAAAGCTATCTTCTTCCTCCGCTCGACTGGCCCCCTTTCCATCCATGCCCCTCCAACAGTGAGATCCGAAGCTCCAAGCATCTTTACAACTTCGCATCTCCGCCGCGATTGCCCCTTACTCCAGTCGTAGCACCGTTGAGCCAACGCGTTCGCCCCACCGACTGCTTCACACCAACTTCATCAATATCAGAGAAGGCGTCGCTCCACCACTATCGACTTCCAGATCGATGATTCTGCAATGCTTCAGGAGGTCCCACTCCCCGACGTATCATCAACTCCAGGAGCCATTGGAGCTTGGGTTTCGTTCTCTTCAACCACGCTCAACCGATGTAGTCATTATCCCCAACTTCAAGTCCTCCTTTCGTCGAGGGATCCTCCTGATAACCACCTTAGAGAGCCTCCTCAACCTCCACCTGTGAGACCCCTCTTTCAAGGGATAATCCTCCTTCGACAACACAACTCTGGCTTCAACATCATATCAGAGCTTCATCGACAACCAGAGCTTCACTTCCTCGCCAACCAAAACCGGCCCACCGCTCCGCCTTCGAAGGCTGGAGCCACACCGGAGAACGGCGCCCCTCTGTTGGGGATCGATGCCCAAAGCGCTCAAGACAAAGCCCCCTCCCCTCACATGATCCTCACGTGTGGGAGAAGGGATTTTGCACATCCGCCCTCGAAGTCTCGACCAATCGCATCGAGGACCCGCTACTAGAGGCACGTACTTGGCACGTGACTGTCTAAAAAATTTGTAGAGACACCCCTCCAGAGTTTAGGTAATCACATTTAGGCCCCCCTCTTTGAATTTTCTATTTTATTTAATTACTGTAATTTTGCAGATAGACCCCTGACTTCTATCCACTATTTGAATCTCATTTTTGCATTATTTTATTATTCAAAAAAATAGCACATTGTTCTTTAATTAATCCTCTACTTTATGGCATGCTTGTGATATTTTTATGCTTTGTGGTTAATTATCAAAAAATATTTTTATGGAAATCTATATATTTTGCCAAATCTATGCTTAGAAATTCATATAAAATTAACCATTGCTCAAAAAATTGTCGAAAATTCACCGATCATAGAATTGGCTATTATTTAAATTGTGCTCAAAAGAATTGCATTTATGATTGCATCATTTGCCCTATAAAAATCATTTTGTGTATATCAATATTTAATTTTTAATAGGTATGAAACTCCATATTTTTAGAGTCTAGGATTTTTCTAAGATAGTTCATTTATTGATCTATCTTAGATAATTTTATTCCTTGAAAATAAATAGGTTTAATATTTATTATAATTAATTATTGAGATTCACACTATTTGCACCATTTAATTCATTAAATATTCATATTACATCTAAAAATTCTAAAAAAATTATGATGCATTCATTTCATCATTATTTATATCCCGATTGGATTTTGTAATTTTTGGACAATGTTTTATTGATATTAATTTTCTAGTCCTTAAAATTGGCCACATTTTCAATCGCATTCTAAAATTGCATTAAAAACACTAAAAATATTCTGCCGTAAAAACCGTGCTCAAACTTTGATAGACATTAACCTAGATTGTTCCTTTGCCTCCTCGAGCTCAACCCTAGGGCTTGCCTAGGCTAAATAAACATGAAACCACTCGAAATAAAATTTGATTAATTAATTAAGTGGTTACTTCTTGATTGATTCCGATTATCCGCCTACAATGAAGGGCATATTTATTTTTACATGTTAATTCCCTTAAATTAACATAGGGTTATTTGCACTCATCAGATGGCACCGTTGCTGGGGAGGCAAATTTCTTAGGTTTGTTGTCTAGAAAATTAGTGTTAAGTTTTTTATATATTCGGGTAGTCTGATCGTGAACCTTATTATTGTACATTTTCCAAATTTTATTTATTATTTTCCTACATTTATTTTATTTTCCCCTTCTTTTCAGCATTTATTTTCTTATTTTTTGTGTCACTCTCTTACACACACACACACACGCAAACGCACGCGCACGCGCGTGCGCGCACACACACACACACACACTCTCTCTCTCTCTCTCTTTCTTTCTTTCTTTCTCTCTCTCTCTCATTTTTTGTGCGAGGTACCCAACGTACGTGAAGTAATTTTCACGAAACCGACACATCTTCACCGATTGCCTGAAAATCAGCATTAAAATTAAGATCGAGTCAAATTGTGAGATAGCACAGAGTCAAGGATTTTAATTTCTGTAATTTTATTTTTTTAATTATTTATAATAATTGTTCATTTACAGTAGTGTCCGTTTGGACTCTCGCATGTGTAAACTTGAACTTCTTCTCTGTGGTGTGTCGGACCTATTTCACTCTTCGGTGAGGGTGGGTCATGATTTGAGTGGTTCGTAGGTTAGACGTTCACTTACGGCTATTAGAGCTTCTAGGATTATTTTACTTGTGCTCGTAGAACTGGTGAATCTGCGATTCGTCATCTTTATTCATTTATTTTAGCTTAAAATTCCTTATAAAACACATGTATATAACACTAACTCCATATTCTTACTAACTTGCATTTGTGTGTAAATATTGTTCACTTCTTACCATTTTAACCTAAATAAATAAATAAAGAAATGAAAAATAAAGAAAATAAAATAAAAAAGGAAGACTGTATATATGTAATGGATACAAGTTGATCCGAACCCCGATAGAAGGTCAAGATTTGAACTGATCGACCATTAATAAAGTAGGGGGAGATAGGGTCCTCAATCAAAAAAATCCAAAAAAATGTATGTTGTGTATTTTTGTATACTACACTATTTTTATTTGTACATTAATTGACCTCAAATCAAATAACCTTCAAAATTAAAGTTGTAAATAAAAATGTGTTCTAATTAATAAAAATAATTGTACAATTAAATCATGTATAGAATAAAAGCATCCACATTTGGAAAAAGCCACTAAGCACTAATTAAAAGACCAATTTCAACTCCATATGAACTCAAATTGAACCAATCTCACTTCCATTAGATTCTGAATTAAATTATCTTTAAAATGGCTATATTTTCATAATTTTTTTAGTTATGAGTAAAAAGTTGGTTTTCTGGGGTGGTTTGTGCAATTTTCCCATGTATTTTGCACATATTATATTTGTATATATTTGTAAATATTTTTACTAATTATTTAAAATAATAAAAAATAAAAAAATTAATTAAAAAACTAATTTGCTCATTTACCCATGTATATAATGTCATATATGTATATAGTATACGTATATAGTTGCTATTCTTAATTAATGACCAAAAACTAAAAAATAACATTTTTTATTCAAATAAATAAAGTGATGAAAATAAAAAAACTTAGTTAATTTTTGTAAAGATTTTTATCTCTCTTTATCTTTATCTCATTTCAGTTTTCATCTCTCTTATCTCTTCAACCAAAAATTCAAAAATTCAAATTTCATTCTCTATCTTTTCTATTTAAATGGCTCCTTCTCCACCATTCCAACTTGATCAATCTTTGGTGAGACGAGCACGATCTCTGAGAATCTTGTTGTCATAGAAGGGTGCCTAGCCTCCGAGCTGTCCGGTGACAGTGCCGACCTTCGTCGAGGTGATGAAGGTCTTTTCCGATCCTAAGGTGAGATCCATTCTTTTCCTTATTTTTATCGTAGATTAATAGTAGTTTTATTTTCTCACCTCTTTATTTCGTTGTCATTTTTTTAGATCTTAAAAATTCATTACGATTTGATCCGCCACCATCCCGATTTTTCATCTCATTTTCTCTATCTCTCCACGTTCATGTTCTACCTTCCACGATCTCTCAACTCCGGCCACGTAAGGTGTCCGGAGATCCGGATCCATCCATCATCTTTCGTCGGATCCCCATTCGCATCTTCCGTTGTGATTTTTGGGACCAAGTCATTGTGATCACGTCTTGATTTGTTCATAAAAAAATAAAAAATGTATTTTTCTTTGTCTTTCTAACATTTATTTTGCAGGAAAATAAAAAAAGAAGAAAAATTATAAAAAATGGAAAAAAAGTATTTACAATTTCTGTTCTAATTAAAAAATTAAAAAAATTTTTATTTAATATTCTATTTTTACAATTTAAAATTTTTTAGTATGTAGCCGCTCCCTCCTCCCGCGTGACCAGCAGCGCAGCCGCCTGAAGTTCGTCTTCACCGCCCGTGCGCGCCCATCGCCTGCAACATTCGCACTACCGACACCGCCTGGAACCCGCCGACATCTCCGTGCTCCAGATCTGACGCCGCGAACCTCCGGTGAAACCGCACGGGCCTGCTCCTTCAACCCTTCACCACCCTCCACCGATCCCGAGCCCTCCCTTCGCCAGCTCCCCGCAGATCCACCGTCGACGCCTTCCTCTTTCAACCAACCAATCGCCGCCGTCAACATCCCACCACCTCCGCTAGATCTCCTTGTCCCGACCACACGATCCGCTCTCTCCAGCGACCAACCTTCGCCGAGACACCGCCGCTGCCCCTAGTGGCACTGACGTGAAGCACCTCCGCCGTTCTTCCACCGTGTGAGCCGCTCTCCCCAGCGAACGACCTCAGCGCGACCCCACCTACTCCGCCACTCGTCGTCGACACCGTACCCCTCCGCGCACGCTGCAGCTGTGCAGGCGTGTGCGTGCTGCTTCGCCTGAATCGCCCTCCTGCCCGCGCCGTCCCCCCTTTGGTGCCTCCCCTCTGCCGCTTTCGCCTGCTATCAGATTCACCGACACCTCCGTCCGCGCGTGGGAGAAGAAGGGGCGGCAACCCCTCTATCCCCTTTGCTTGCAAGAAGAAACGAACAAAGAAGAAACTCTAGTGTATATTTTTGGGGTAAAAATATTTGATCAACCCCCGAATATTCTGCTAATTGCATGAAGACCACATCCAGTTCAGATCAAGATTAATTTGGGTAAATTTCAATAAGCCCCTTGAAGATTTCAAGAATTACAGAAAGGACTCGCTTCAGCAAGTCATGTTCTTTGCAAGCATTTTATTAGGTAAATTGCACGTTCTATCTTCTATTTATTTTCTGTTACTTATTCGATGCAAAAATATCAAATATTTACATTCTAGTCCCTGCTTTCCAAACATTATCTTTGCATGGTCGTTTGATTGAAATAAATATTTTCTTGCTCAATAAATTATGCAAAAATCATGTTATTCTCTTGACTAGTTCCTCTTCATTGCATAAATTTTTCATTGCATTTTGTCATCATTTCTTATTATTTAAAAATCAATAACATGTCATTTACCTCTTTCTGAAGTTTTGAAATTCTAAAATTCGTAAAAATTTGAATACTGCTCCAAAAATTCCAAAAAGATTAGAGTAGTTTTATTTCCTTGTCTTTTAAGTTCTATCTAAATTTTATGCATTAACTATTTATAAAACCAAAAATTGAAAAATACTAAACATTTTATAAAAATCATAAAAAAATCATCAAAAATATAAAAATCTTGATTTCAGTCTTTATTTGTAGATATTTGTCCATATTTTATCATAAAAATAATTGCCAGGAGTTTTGTGCATTAATTTTTTTAAATTGCAAATTACTCCAGGATGGGCACTGTTTTTAATTTTTATCACTGTTTGATTTTTAGAAAAATAGAAAAACATCAAAAAATTCTACAAAAATTCTAAAAACATTTCAAAGTCTTTAAAACAAAAAAAATTTATCTGGATTTTTCTGATCATTTTGGATATAATTGAAAAAATACAAAAAAAGTTGGTGTGCGTATTTCTTATCTTGTGAATATTGCAAAATAAAAAAAATTCTGCAAAATTAAAATCACTAAAAATTTGAAAATAAAAAAAGCAATAGAAATAAAAAAATAATAAAAAAGAGAAAAAGGGAAAAATTCCACAAAAACCAAGGATAGTTTGCCTTTGAGATTTCTGCTTTTTCTTTTAATTGATTTTTTGGTTAATAGAATAACCCTCGGGAATTATGGCCTCCCTGAGTTTGATCCTGTCCGCTATACAGGTAAATAAGTAGCAGAAATTTCTTTAGCTCCACATTATTCTTTGTAATTATTTTGTAGTGAGAGAACAAAAAAATAAAATTGTTTGTTTGTCACAGGATATTTGGGGATAGCAACGGCTTTCGTATCATCAATAATTATCGATCCTCGAAGATAACCTGCATTAACAAAACGACGAGGGTAGTTAGGCTTCTCTTTTGAATTTCTATTATTAGTTGTAAATATCTTTATATTTTGCCTCATTATTCCATTATTCATATCCACTGCATTTGTTTCATTTTTTTATTTTCTCATATTTGATAATTGTGTTTCTTACACATTTTCTTTTCTTTTTCTTGCGAGGGCCCGTGGAGCGAAGGAGACAATCCTAGGAGAGCCAAAGCACCCAAGCAACGTGGAGGCAGCTTGATTCTTCACCGAGCCGTAGGATAACGTGAGAAGAAGAGAAGAAGAATTGAAGGAGACAAACGTGAGAGAGAGAGAGATTTTTCTAGCATTCAAACTCTTGTAAACAGACATTCATTTGTTGCGGGGTCTGTTTCGCCAAGTGCCGGTGCACTTGGGGGACCTCACCGGTTTTGTTTTCTTCGCCTTATTTTTCTTTGTTTCTCGTGGATTTCATGAGCTACCTCTTGATTGCTTTAATTAATTTGTGAGCCAGGTAATTATTTAGGTCCAAACTCCATAAACAGGAATTTCTGTACCTATAGAGTAGAGCGTAATTTGGACTTAGTCAAATTAACTTGTTCTTGTCTGTTAATAGAAGCTAAAATATAGGACAATTCACTTGCATCATATAGGATAGTTTATTTCAATTCTGCGTGGATCACTTGCATGTAAAGTGCTGGCGACAAGGTAAGCATCTCTAACCCCTGCATGCATCATTGTTTTTAATCGCGCATTGGCATTTCCGATCTCCTTACTTGTTTTCACTCACATAAGTTAAAAAGAAAATTGGACACTCGGTAGGCGAGTCTTTGAAAATATTTTAACCAAGTGACAACTACCTAAAATATGAGACTGCTAAAGAAAACTTGACCCTAAAATAAACACAAGGAAAAAAAATCATTGTTTTGGGGGAGAGTAACCCCCTCATTGTTTGGTTTGTGTGTAGCAAGAGAGCGATCCACACACTAGGATTGAACCACGCCCAAACTCATTTCAGACTACTATCTTGGGTTAGTCGTTCTCCAGTGAGGATCTCTCCGGTAGCCGGTAAAGCGGCCCGCGACGTCCTTGACAGATTGAATTGATCGGGTAGCTGGTAAACTATTTGCAATTCATACTGTCTGGAAAAGATATAACTTTGGTATTAGGCCAGTCTCCTGGGAGCATAGGGTTCTTAACAGCTCACTTTAACTGCTCTGATAAATTGTATTCTCACCAAACTCTAAAATTGACAAGATAATTGACCGAACCTTCACGATCTTCACATTGAGTTGAGTTGGTGAACTGGGGGTTTGTATTGAGTTTGATTGCTTGTGTGCATACTAGATCCTTCTGTGTATTTACGTCTTTTTTCTTGCATAGCTTGACTTGACTATCGTGTTCTCCCGATCCATGTCTTTTGTTTCGGAGATGGCCGACTGGAGTTATTTTAATCCGATATTCACGGATACCTCGTACTCTCCAGCCGATCCACCTTCCCTTTTCCAGGAGGACTTTCCTCCTGATTTTTGTGCACATCCGCCTAACCCATTATGATTTTCACCCACCCTCATTCAACCCACCCGATCCTGGGATTTCGAGAGTAACCTTTCATGATTTCCACACTCTAGACACTAAACCAGATGATGGAGCATATGAATTCGAGGATTAGCAATCTATTTAACATAAATACGAGCCAAAATGCTGCTTCATTATTTGAGGATATGGATTCATTTGAGGATAATCATAATAGCTTGCAATCGCCCAAAATAAAAAAATGAGAAAATTTTAAAAATCCAAAAAGATTCTGGGAGACACATTGTTGATTCATTTTGTGAGGAGAGGACCCAAATGCCCGATCATTTACCCACACATATATCCACCACATGTCCCGACCTTGACCTCGAGGATTCCATTATACAGACTGCTCTTGGCAATCCTCGTGTATATGCTAATTCCGATATCCTCCCTTATATGGAGGAGCTTCAAAAATTCAAAAAAAATGTTGATTGAACATGAAGTGGTAGCCACCCTTCATTAGATCATTAAAGTCCCACTTCAACAAGCCATGACAGATTTATCTACTCCTCAACATAAGAAGAGAAAGCGAAGGAGAAGATCTGAACGTCACATCTTGACCATGGCCACTGCCTACGCCTTCTCTCACCGTCCATATTTTAAGAAAGGGAACACTACCATACCTCTTGTGAGCTGCTCCATCTCTGACCATTCTTATGATAACACTCTCCTTGACGGCGGTTCTTCAATCAATATCATACCCTTCTCTATGGTACAATCTCTCCATCTTGGGCCTCTCAAGAAAACCAGGATGATAATTTGTTGATGGATCTATCAAGAGACCGAAGGGTATTCTAGAAAACGTTGTCATTCTCATTCAGGGCATGAAATTCAGTTCGGATTTTATTGTATTGCCAATGGAGACCTCCACCCCTGTGGAGCACCCTCCAATCATCCTGGGACAGCCTTTCCTCGCCTCCGCATGAGCCGTTATTGATTATGGATCTGGAGAGATTCACTTTCGTTCTGATGAATGGAGCGATGTGTTGATCACTACACCCACTACTGACCAGAGACCTGCAACCCATGAGAGCCTGCCCGTGTTAGCCAACCCCAAGGAATTTGACCTCGATGATAATATCAGAGATTCTTGTTATATGTTGGATGATAATGAAACCCAAGAATTCATCTTGAAGGAGGAAGACTCGGAAAGCATAGACCTTGGAGTTCCCCCTTCTGGTATGTGGCGATGCATTGATGACATCTGCGGAATTTACACGATAGACACCCTAGAGCGGAATGTAGACTCTGAGACTAGACAGGACAGACATGATTCAACTACTTTCACTGATGAGTCCGTTCCTATTCACCCTGATTCAGATGAGACTGATCATGCCAAATTTGATTTTATTGCTTTTATAAAGGAATTTGGGCCTTTTGATAAAGATGATGATCCAGTAGAGGCTCGCCAGGCTGAAATTGATCCTACTTTTTCTGATAATGATTTCGAGCCATTTTACTTTGATATTTGCAAGACTTCCCAGGCAGGACATGACCACACTACTTCCAATAATCGGTTTAGGCATGCACAATCTGAAACCGCTGAGGATACATTCTTGGTCGATCCTGATCAGTTCATATCTAATGATAACCCCAATATCGACCTACATCTTGTTAGATCTATACCTCAGCGGCCCCGCAAGAAGGTTCGTTTTCGACCTTCTTAACCTTTGTACATCCACTCCTCTTGTATATCCTTTCGTTTCACTCTTTCTTCTTTCGTTTTATCATTCACCCCTTTTCCGTGTGTGTATATATATGCTATACTTAGGATATGCTTTATCCTAAGTATGGGGAGTGAATGATTTGTGTTGTTCATATTTGTCCTGTTCAACACTCTTGTTGTTACATATACTTAGGGATACTCTACCCTAAGTATAGGGGGGGGGGGTGATGTTGTTCATATAGTCTTTTTATTTTTGAGTCTGTACATTCTCTTCATCGGTTTTCCCCTTTTGTACAGTCTACTATACTTAGGATTACCTGATCCTAAATATAGGAGGGGATCACCAACTTCTCTTCTTTTTATTTTTTCTTTGGGTCGTTGTAGCATAGGAGTATTTTCACTTTTCTATACTTAGCACGAGTTATGTCTTCCTTTGCCGCTCTCTGATCACTATGAGGACATAGTTCGAGCTAAGTATAGGGGGTGTCGTATATATTGTATATATACTTTAGACATAACTCGTACTTTTAAATATGTTTATTTGGGGGGGGGATATGTATATAATTTTGTAAAATCCACGTGTGAAAAAAACAACACCCAACCAAAAAAAACAAAACAAAAAAAAAACAACAAAAAACAAAAAAACAAAAACAAAAAAATAAAAAAAAACAAAAACAAAAAAAAAACAAAATGAAAAGAAAAGAAAAAAATCTTGTATATACGTGTATATATTTTACTAACCCTTTTTACTTTTTCAAAAAAAAACTACAAAATCAAAAATCTATAAAAACTTGCATAATTAAAAAAACCCTTTCTTTTACATCTACATTTTTTCTCCAAAAAATCCATAAAAAGTTCAAAATAAAAAATTGTTAAAAAATGTTCTTTTCACACATGCATCATTTTTTCAAAAAAATGTTTCTTTGCATTGTTCATATTTTTTTACATTTGCATGTGCATTTTTCAAGATAGTATTGACATTTAAACTAAGTCTGGAATAAAATTGAAGAATGAAGCTTAGTTGGGCCTTAATCCAATTAATTTTAGAGGAAGCTTATGAGAAATGGAGTTAAGACTTTTCAGGTCCTAGTGACTTAATTCTTTGAGTCCATAAAACTATGTTCACATGTCATCTTGATTAGTCTAAGTAGAACATTTAAGAACACACGCATAATTCTTTCAGACCATGGCTTATCTTGGACAAGAAATCTATACGTAGCTCTTCATGGATGAGGTAGTGAGGAGGCAAAATCTTTTGATTTGGGGCAGCATACGAGGGTAGTACATCTAGGCGGAACCTCTTGTCTTCCTCTAGGGAAGGAAGTGCGTCTCAACCTGGTCTAGCGATGTTGAGGTCTAAAGACAGGATGCTGTGGGGTTGTAATATTGCTTCAAAAGAGGGATAGTCTACTGTCTCAAGAGGAAAAACTCCTTATGTACATGCTGCACCTTGTATATGCTTTCAAAAAAAAGTATGGAAAAATGCAGAATCTCCAAAAGTGGTCAGGCCTGATTGAAAAGTAAAATGCCTGTCGGAGTGTATATACAAGGATAAAAAATATTACAATAAGAGCTTCAAAGAAAAATTTTTGTAAGCTTGCAGTGGATGACTTGGCTACACTGGTCATGCATCCAAGTATAGGTAGCTACACTGGTTACCGTCCATTCTTTTCTCCATCCCCTCTTCTTGAGCTGGTTGTACTTGAACTTAGAAGGGAACATCTCTGCTCCTCGAGGAAAGAGTTGCAAGACCGGGGAACTAGAGTTACCTTGTTGAGGGAGGTTGTTTATTTGCCACTTCTAAGATGGGGAGCTATACATCACTTACACTGTACAAGTAAAGATTCATGGTCATAAGAATTGGTGTATGTAGACTTGTTCTGACCTGACTGTTGAGGTGACCTGAATAGGAGTCCTGTGGAACTTAGAGGCTGTTAGGTTTTAAATCCATCTCCCATTAAGATTCCAACACAGTAATAATCCAAAGGTCCGACAGAGCTTCAAACTACAATTTTATGAAGATAAGTTTAATACTCAACATTGTCCTACTTTCTTTATTTTCCCTTTCTTTTTCTTTTTCTTCACTTATTCTTTCAAATAAGTGTTTGCTAAGGGACTAGTAAAGGTAAAGCATAAGGGGATGATGAATCTGCGATTCGTTATCTTTATTCATTTATTTTAGCTTAAAATCCCTTATAAAACACATGTATATATCACTAACTCCATATTCTTACTAACTTGCATTTGTGTGTAAATATTGTACACTTCTTAACATTTTAACCTAAAATAAATAAAGAAAGGAAAAATAAAGAAAATAAAATAAAAAGGAAGATTGTATGTATGTAATCGATACAGGCTGACCCGAACCTTAAGAGAGGTCAAGATTTGACCTGATCGACCAGGAATAAAGTAGGGGGAGATAGGGTCCTCAATGAAAAAAATCCAAAAAAATTATGTGCTGTGTATATTTGTATACTACATTATTTTATTTATACAATAATTGACCTCAAATGAAATAACTTTCAAAACCAAAGTTGTAAATAAAAATGTGTTCTAATTAATAAAAATAATTGCACAATTAAATCATGTACGTAATAAAAGCAACCATACTTGGAAAAAACCACTAAGCACTAATTGAAAGACCAATTCCAGCTCCATATGAACTCAAATTGAACCAATCTCACTTCCATTGGATTCTAAATGAAATTATCTTTAAAATGGATAACTTTTCATAATTTTTGGAGTTACGAATAAAAAATTGGATTTCTAGGGTGGTTCTGGCAATTTTCCCATGTATTTTGTACATATTGTGTTTGTATTTATTTGTAAATATTTTTACTAATTATTTAAAATAAAAATATAAAAAAAATTCAATTAGAAAAAACTAATTTGCTCATTTACCCATGTATATAATGTCATATATGTATATAGTATACGTATATAGGTGCTATTCTTAATTAACCACCATAAAAAATAAAAAAATAACATTTTTTATTCAAATAAATAAAGTGGCGAAAATACAAAAAAATAGTTAATTTTTGTAAAGATTTTTCTCTCTCTTTATCTTTATCTCATTTCAATTTTCATCTCTCTTATCCCTTCAACAAAAAATTCAAAAATTCAAATTTCATTCTCTATTTTTCTATTTATATGGCTCCTTCTCCACCATTCTAACTCGATCAATCTTTGGTGAGAGGAGCCCGATCTCCGACAATCTTCTTGTCATAGAAGGGTGCCTAGCCTCCAAGCAGTCCGGTGACAACACGTCGGCCTTCGTCGAGGTGATCAAGATCTTTTCCGATCTTAAGGTGAGATCCATTCTTTTTCTTATTTTTATCATAGATTAATAGTAGTTTTATTTTTTCACCTCTTTATTTTGTTGTCATTTTTTTATATCTTAAAAATTCATTACGATTTGATCCGCCACCATCTCTATTTTTCATCTCATTTTCTCTATCTCTTCACGTTCACGTTCTACCTTCCACGATCTCTCAACTCCGGCCACGTACGGTGTCCGGAGATCCGGATCTGTCCATTCATCTTTCGTTGGATCCCCATTCGCATCTTCCGTTGTGATTTTTGGGACCAAGTCGTTATGATCGCGTCCTGATTTGTTCATAAATAAAAAAACAAAAAAAAACAAAAAAAATGTATTTTCCTTTCTCTTTCTAACATTTGTTTTACATGAAAAATAAAAAAAACAAGAAGAAAAATTATAAAAAATAAAAAAGTATTTACAATTTCTATTCTAATTAAATAATAATAATTTTTTTATTTACTGTTATATTGTTACAATTTAAAAAATTTAAAAAAAGAAGCGGCTTTGTAGCCGACTCCCTCCTCCCGCACGACCAACAGCGCAGCCGTCTGAAGTTCGTCTTCACCGCCCGTGCACGCCATCGCCTGCGGCGTGCGCACTGCCGACACTGCTTGGAACCACCGACATCTCTACGCTCCAGATCTGACGCCGCGGCCCTCCGGCGAAATCGCGCGGGCCTGCTCCTTCAACCCTTCACCACCCTCCGCTGGTCCCGAGTCCTCCGCTCGCCAGCTCCTCGCAGATCTACTGCCGACGCCTTCCTCTTTCAACCAACCAATCGCCGCTGTCAACATCCCACCACCTCCGCCAGATCTCCTCGTCTCGACCGCACGAACCACTCTCCCTAGCAGCCGACCTCTGCCGAGACACCGCCGTCGCCTTTAGCAGCACTGAGGCGGAGCACCTCCGCTGTTCTTCCACCGCGCGAGCCACTCTCCCCAGCGACCGACCTCAGCGCGACCCCGCCTACTCCGCCACTCGTCGTCGACATCGTACCCCTCTGCGTACGTCGCAGCCGCATGGGCGTGTGCGTGCTGCTCCGCCTAGACCGCCCTCCTGCCCACGTCATCCTCCCTTTGGCGCCTCCCCTCTACCGCTTTCACCTGCTACCCAATTCACCGACGCCTCCATCCATGCGTGGGAGAAGAAGGGGCGACAGCTCCTCTATCCCCTTTGCTTGCCAGAAGAAACGAACAAAGAAGAAACCCTAGCGTATATTTTTAGGGTAAAAATATCATATCAGCCCCCGGATATTCTGTGCATGAAGACCACGACCATTTCAGATCACGATTAATTTGGGAAATTTCAATAAGGTCCCTGGAGATTTCAAGAATTACAAAAAGGACCCGCTTTAGCAAGTCATGTTCTTTGCAAGCATTTTATTGGGTAAATTGCACGTTCTACCTTCTATTTATTTTCTGTTACTTATTATATGCAAAAGCATCAAATATTTACATTCTAGTTCCCGCTTTCCAAACATTATCTTTGCATGGTCGTTTGATTGAAATAAATATTTTTCTTGCTCAATAAATTATGCAAAAATCATGTTATTTCTGACTAGTTCCTCTTCATTGCATAAAATTTTCATTACATTTTGTCATCATTTTTTATTATTTAAAAATAAAAAAACATGTCATTTTTCTCTTTCTGAAATTCTAAAATTCATAAAAATTTGAATATTGCTCCAAAATTCCAAAAAAAATTAGAGTAGTTTTATTTCATTGTCTTTTAAGTTCTTTCCAAATTTTGTGCATTAACTATTTACAAAACCCCAAAAAATTGAAAATACTAAAAAATTTATAAAAATCATAAAAAATTCTACAAAAACCTTGATTTCAGTCTCTGTTTGTAGATATTTGTCCATATTTTATCATAAAAATAATTGTCAGGACTTTTGGGCACTTAAAATATTTTTAAGTTGCAAATTACTCAGGTTGGGCATTATTTCTAATTTTTATCATTGTTTGATTTTTAGAAAAATACAAAAAAAATCAGAAAATTATACAAAAACTATAAACAACATTTCAAAGTCTTTAAAATCAAAAAAATTTCTCTGGATTTTTCTGATCATTTTGGATATAGTTTAAAAATACAAAAAGAGTTAGCGTGCGTATTTCTTATCTTGTGAATATTGCTCATTATTTTTGAAAATAAAATAATTCTGCAAAATTAAAATCATTAAAAATTTGAAAATAAAAATAGAAATAAAAAATAATAAAAAAGAGAAAAATTCCATTAAAACCAAGGATAGTTTGCCTTTGAGATTCTTGCCTTTTCTTTTAATTGATTTTTTTGGTTAATTTAATAACCCTCGGGAATTGTAGCCTCCCCGAGTTCGATCCTGTCCACTATACAGGTAAATAAGTAATAAAAATTCCTCTTGCTCCACATTATTCTTTGTAATTATTTTGCGGTGAGAGAATAAAAAATATAAAATTATTTGTTTGTCACGGGATATTTGGGTATAGAAACGACTTTTGCATCATCAATAATCATCGATCCTCAAAGATAACCTGCACCAACAAAATGGCACCATTGCCGGGGAAATAAAATAAAAAAAATTAAAAATCTCAAAATTTTCGTCCCAACAAGAACCTAGAACGACACTGCACTTAATTGAGATGCACTCATAGATCGTTAAACTTAGTCAAATTTAACTCAAATCTTCACGACTAATAGAATTTCAGCTAGGTGCAGTTTTGTCAGATTGCATATCATATAGAATAGTTTTTAAATTCTTATATTGCATCCCACATAAAGAGTGCGAGGGATCACTGTAAGTCTTCTAACTGAGCATACACCATTATTTTCTGCTTGCATCGACTTTTCCCGATTTTCTCCCTCATGTTTTGTCACTTAAAAATTAAAAGGAAATTGAGACTACATGGTAGAAGTGCATTTGTACTCACCTAATTTTTTAGTGATCACCTAATTAAAATTGGGACTGCTAAAAGGATTAAGGACTCGCTTAAAGGATTACAATATTGATTTTATCACCAATTAAAATTGATAAGATAATCGGTCGGACTCTTGTTGCCTTCACTGTGTGAGTTGGCGAACCTGGGATTTGAATTGTGTTTGCATTGGTGTGCATGAACCGAGTTCGAATATCAAAAACCACACACTTGTGCCATCACTCTCCCTTCTTGATTCATTTTTTATGTTTGTGAGTATCATGTGCACTTGCACACCTTTAACCAAGATCTGTTATGTCAGATCATCCACCTCCTTTGAAATTGATGGGACATCGATCTCTGTACCCACCAAGTTATTTCTTCTCGATCAATCCCCGATGCACTAATCCTTCTTCTGCCAGACATCCTCCAACATTCGCGGGAGACTCTCACCCACGAATGAATCTGATCCACTTTACAAATCTGATCTACTCCATGAATGACAATCCTTTATATTCGGATCATACAGACATTCAACTGACCAAGGTATCCACTTCTTCACATATCAATCCTTTATTCAATTATCTGACTGAAGTCTCCACCCCATCATATTTCCCACCTCTCGAGACATCAATTCCAACTGACTCCATCCTCGAATACAATCCTTTATATTCTGACCATGAAGATCAAACCACTTTTAAGACTCATGTTTCACAACATCCATCAATCCACTATTTGAGATTGGCTTTACTCTCAAATTAATATATGAGACTCCATCAATTCTGAGTACTAATCGAGTATCATGCACATTTTCAGAGCCAGACATCGAACACTTGATGCCACCAAAGGGAAAAGGAACCATGTCGGAGCAGAGTGAGATCAACAGCACTATGTTAGCCTCCATCCAGACAATTCAAGCCCAGATAGCAGAGCAGGCTAATTTTCAGAAAGCATTGAGACATGATTCTCGAGCTGAGACATGAAAGAGAAGATAGGAGAGAGGGGGATAACAGAAACCCTGGAGGTGGGAATGGGGGAGAAGAACCTCATATAGAACCTGGGGCTAAGCCTACACTAAAAGATGCTTATAATCCAGGGACATGACAGACAGATTCTTGGATACAAATCCCTACGGTTCATGGGCATTTTGAGCTGAAGCCTACTATTTTACCTCTTCTCCCAATATTCCATGGAAATATTAACGAAGAACCTTATATACACCTCCAGCAGTTCGATCGCATTTGTGGAACAGTACATTACCCAAATGTCCCATTAGAGGTAGTACAGATGACCGCGTTTCCATTCAGTCTGATGGGCAAAGATTTGTATCGGTTAAATCACTTGGGGAAGGTTGTCACCACATGGAAAGAGTTGGTGTCCACATTTCTGAACAAGTATTATCCACTTGGACGACTCAACCAAATGTGATCCTAGATTGCTAATTTCTCCCAGATGCCCCAAGAGCCTATTCACGAGGCATGGGAATGATTCAAAGATCTAACGGAGAAATGCCCCCATCATGATATTCCAAAGACCAGCCTTGTACAAAATTTCTTTGGGGGTTTAAGCATTAAGAATCAGAAGCTGGTAGATGTCGCTTGTGGGGGAAGTCACTTTAATAAGGACGAGGATGTCCTTTACCAAATTTTTGAGGAGATGGAGGAAAGTTCAGCAGCTCTTTCTTCTTCACATGCTTTTCAGAAGCACCCCGTCACCGCCCCTGCAGTACCCCACAAAGATGTCAATATGACGTCAACAAAAGAAGTGGATAAGGTGGATAGCACTGACCTGGCCATCATTGGAAACCACCTATCCAAAGTGGACATTATTGAAAAGCGATCCCAGGAACTTGATAAACTTAATGTGATCGAGCAGAGGACAAAGAACCTGGATAAGGTGGATGAGATAACAAAGCATCTGGAGCTTCTTGTCAATTCGATCAGCGCAGTCCACAGTACGAGTGCATCAGCCAATACCTGTACTAGGGAGCAGACCTCTTCCACCAAGTAGAGTAGCGGAGGACCATCCATAGTTCAGCATGTCTACTACGTGCATACACCTGATCAGGTTCAGCAACATTCACATCAAATAGTTCTGTATCAACAGGAAGTAGCCTACATTCTTGAGAAGCAGTCTCCACCTCCACATGGTATTCAGGAGGTGAACGGTATCTGGTTCGACCGTGAGCGAAATAAGCCCCGTCCTTTAGGGCAAGGCTAGTTGGGTTCACAACAGGGTCAGAGACCCGCCCGCCAGTTTCAAGGAGGAAGACAACAACAGTATCAGTACCAGCACCAACAGTTCCAGCCTCAGTATCAATCTCCACCTCAGTTCCAAATCTGGAGATAAGGCCAGCCTCAGCAGCAGTCTATGTATTTCCCTCATCCTAACCAGCATCAAACTGCATATTATGAACAATATTCTCCTCCTCCTCCTCCTCATTATCAGAATCCGTATGGGTACCAACAACCTCTGTACTATCAGCCTCAGCGACAACCAGTCAATGAGAAACTCAAGGCCCCTTCAGTCAATCCAGCACTGGACCAACTTATACTGCTTATGAAGAACATGAATGAACTGACTCAGCGGATTGACGACCTGACCACCACCAAGACACTGATTCAAGCACAGGTTGAAGCCAACCCCAACAACTTCAGACGTAAGGAGCAGGTAGCCAATGGCCGACCCACCCCTGAGACATGTATGTCCCTTGATTTTACATGTTTATCTGACGCCATTCATCTCAGGAGTGGTAGGAGATTACAACTACCTACGCAACAATTGGGGTTGGGAGATCGATCCACTGAGAGATCATCATCTTCTACATCATCTCCTTCACCAGCAGTCGAGAGGTCCAGTATAGAAACACCCACATCTGGAGTTTCACCGCCGTTACCACCACCTTCACCAGGCAGATGCAGATCACCATCAACAAGGGAGAATATACCAGCCGCAGATCTTCCTCTTCACCAGCAGCAACATCCCGTTCTGTTTTAGATTCTGTTTTTCCTTCACCTAGATTGGACAACACTGTACAGACTGATTCTGGTTGTCCTCTTGTACATGATGATTCTACTTTGAATAAAGGAAATGATCGTTTGCATGTTTATTTTGATTCTGTCGGAGTGTAGAATGAGTTCGTAGAGTCCGAACGAGAAATACTCCGGTCCAACATCTTCAAAATCAATAGACAGGATGCGAGAACACGAAGGTCAATGCAAGAGTGAAAGTGAATGAAGGCGCAAATTGCACAGAAGGATCTTTATCGCTAGCAAGCAAACACAATATAAACCCCCAGTTAACTAACTCAACTCAATGTGAAGACCGCGAAGGTTCAGTCAATTATCTTGTCAATTTTAGAGTTTGGTGAGAATACAATCTTTCAGAGCGGTTAAAAGCAAGCTGTTAGGAACCTAATGCTCTCAGGAGACTGGCCCAATCTCAAAGTTAGATCTTTCCCAGCCAGTATGAATTGCGGACCGTTTACCGGCTGCCCGATCAATTCAATCTGTTAAGGACATCACGGACCGCTTTACCGGCTACCGGAGAGATCCTCACTGGAGAACGACTAACCCAAGATAGTAGTTTGAAAAGAGTTCCGACATGGCTCTATCCTAGTGTGCGAGTCACTCTCTCGCTCAAGCAAACCAAACAATGAGGGGGATACTCTCCCCAAAACAATGATTTTTCCTTGTGTTTATTTTAGGGTCGAGTTTTCTTTAGCAGTCTCGTATTTTAGGCGATTGTCAATTGGTTAAAATATTTTCAAAGAACTGCCTACTGATTGTTCAATTTCCTTTTTAACTTATGTGAGTGAAAACAAGGAAGGAGATCGGAAATGCCAATGCGCGATTAAAAACAATGATGCATGCAGAGGTTAGAGATGCGTACCATGTTGCTAGCACTCTACATGCAAGTGATCCGCACAAAATTGAAATAAACTATCCTATATGATGCAAGTGAACCGTCCTAGATGATAGCTTCTATTAACGGGCAAGAACAAGTTAATTTGACTAAGTTCAAATTACGCTCTACTCTATAGGCACAGAAATTTCTTATTTAGGGTGTTTCGACCTAATTAATTATCTGACTCAAGCAAATTATTTAAAGCAATCAAGTGGTAGCTCACGAAATCCACGTGAAACAAAGAAAAATAAGGTGATGAAAACAAAACCAGTGAGGTCCCCCAAGTGCACCAGCACTTGGCGAAACAAACCCCGCAACAAATGAATGTCCGTTTACAAGAGTTCAAATGCTAGAAAAGAAAAACTCTCTCTTTTAATTTTTTTTCACGCTATCCTGCGGATTGGTGAAGAATCAAGCTGCCTCCACGGCGCTTGGGTGCTTCGGCTCTCCTAGGATCGCCTCCTTCGCTCCGCGGGCCCTTGCAAGAAAAAGAAAACAGAATGTGTAAGAAATACAATTATCAAGTATGAGAAAGAAAAATGAAACAGATGCAATGGATATGAACAATGGAATAATGTGGCAAATTATAAACAGATATTTACAACCAAGAGTAGTAGGTCAAAAGAGAAACCTAACTACCCTCGTCGTGCCTCCCTGGCAACAACACCATTTTGTTGAGCACGATTTTCTGGGTGAATCAGATAAATTACTGATAAATAAGTTGTTGCTATCCGCAAAAATTCCGCGACAAACATTTTTTTTGCTACTTATTAACCTGTATAGCGGACATGGTCAAACTCAAGGAGGCTACAAATCCCGAGAGTTATTCAATTAATCAAAAATCAATTAAGAGAAAACCATGAATCTTAAAGGATAACTATCCTTGGTTTTTGTGATTTTTTATCTTTTTTTATTTTTTATTTTTTATTTCTATTTTTTGTATTTTCTTATTTTTAAATTTTTAGTGATTTTGATTTTGCAATTTTTTTATTTTTTTCAAAAATAATACAGAGCAATATTCACAAGATTAAAAATACACACACAAGTTCTTTTGGTAACTTTTCAATTTATCAAAAATGCTTAGAAAAATTCAGAGAAAATATTTTTGGGTTTTGAAAGTTTTGAAATGTTTTTGGGAATTTTTCTGAAATTTTCAGATTTTTTCTATTTTTTAAAATCAAATAGTGAGAAAATGCCAAATTGTGCACAACCTGGAGTAATTTGCAACTTAAAAATATTTTAAGTTCCCAAAACTCATGGCAATTATTTTTATGATAAAATAGAAGCAATTATCTACAAACAGAAATATAAATCACTATTTTTGGATTTTTATAGAAGTTTATGTGATTTTTATAAGATTTTTAATTTTTTGTATTTTTTTGGGTTTTTATAAATGATTCATGCACGGAATTTGCAGATAAATAAAAAAACAATGAAATAAAACTACCCTAATTTTTTTTGAAATTTTGGAGTTATTTTCGATTTTTTATGAATGTTTGAATTTCAGAAAGTGAAAAATGACATTTTTTGATTTTTTAATAATAACAAATGACGAGAAAATGCAATGAAAAATATATGCTAAGAAGATAATCACATCAGGGGTATAACACAAATTTTCAAGAATTTAATGACCAAGAAAAAATTTTATTTCAATTTAAAACACATGCAAATTTGAAGTATGTTAACAGTGAGTGAAAAGCAAATATTTATCGTTTTAGCATTAAATAAATAACAGAAATAAATGTGAGGTAGGAAGTGCAAATTATCCAAGAAAAAATATGCAAAGCACGTGCTCTGTTCTGGCAGGGGCTTCTTTGTAAAATAAGAATCTTTGGGGGTATCCTTGTAATATTTTTTCAAATAAAAAAATATAACCTAGGGTTCCTTTCTTTGTTCTCTTCGTTCTCAAGTTCAAGGGGATGCACAGGCTGCCGCCCACCTTCCTTCTCCCCCAAGCTGCAGGTGGCGTGGCGGAGCGTGCGAGGAGGCTGACTGGCAAAGGGCGCGGGTGGTTGGTGCTCGCGGCGGTGCGAGGGCTGATAAAGGAGGGCGACGCGCGGAGGTGGCCGACGATCTGGAGAAGACGTTGAAAGTGGTTGTGCGCGGGTTGGAGGTCGACGGCGCGTCACGATGAGATGAAGGCGTGGTGCTTCCAGGTGGTTGGCGCAGACTCAAGGCGGCGACAGTGGAGGGGCACCACCCCAAGAGACGGAGGAGGGGGCGACGCCTGGAGGGCGTGCCCCTTTTTTTGTTTTATATATTTTTTTAAAATTTTTTATTATAAACAGTGAATGAAAACAACAATCAAAGAGAATTTTTTATTATTTTTTTGTAAATCCGAAAAATAGAAATTTTAAATAGGATATAGAAATTTTTTTATTCTTTTTTTATTTTTTTCCGTTGGTTTTAAAATGATCCTGCAAAACAAACGTTAGAGAAAAAGAAACAAATATTTTTTATTTTTTATTTATTTACAAATCAGAAAATAAACAGGGATCTGGGGAAAATGAAAGGATCGAATCCAATTCTCCGACCACCGTGCGTGGTCGGAGTTGACAGATCGTGGAAGATAGAAAATGAACGTGGAGAGATCGAGAGAATGAGATGAAAACTCGAGATCGATGGCGAATCAAAAACATGATGGATTTTAAGGTCTAAATAAAAAAATGACAACGAGATAAAAGTGCGAGAAATAAAACTACAATTAACCTAGGATAAAATAAGGGAAAATAGATCTTACCTTAGGAGCGGAAATGGACCGTGATTGCCTCGACGAAGGCCGACTTGCTGTCACTGGACGACTCAGAGGCCAGGCACTTTTCTCGACGAAATTTTCTCTCGGAGACCGGGCTCCTCTCTCTAAAAATTGATCCAGTTGGAATGATGGAGAAGGAGCCATATAAATAGAAGAGATAATGGAGATGAATTTTGAATTTTTGACTTTTTGGATAAAGAGATAAGAGAGATGAAAATTGAAATGAGATAAAGATAAAAAGAGATAAAGCTATTTACAAAATTATCTATTTTTTTGAATTTTCGTCACTTTATTTATTTGAATTAAAAAATGTTATTTTTTCTATTTTTTATTGCAGTTAATTAAAAATAGCAACTATATACATATACTATATACATATATGACATTATATACAAGGATGATTGAGGAAATTAGCTTTTTTTGTTTTAAAAATTTTATTTTTTATTTTTATTTTTAAATAACTAGTAAAAATATTTACAAATATATACAAGTACAATATGTACAAAATACATGGGAAAATTGCACAAACCACCCCGAAAAATCAACTTTTTACTCGTAACTCCAAAAATTTTGAAATCACAACCATTTTAAAGATAATTTAATTTAGAATCCAATGGAAGTGAGATTGGTTCAATTTGAGTTCATATGGAGCCGAAATTGGTCTTTCAATTAGTGCTTAGTGGCTTTTTCCAAGTGTGGTTACTTTTATTCTATACATGATTTAATTGTGTAATTATTTTTATTAATTAGAACACATTTTTATGTACAACTTTGATTTTGAAAGTTATTTGATTTGAGGTCAATTAAGGCACAAATAAATTAGTATCAATTTTATACAGATATACAAAACACAATTTTTTTTTGGATTTTCTGCTTAAGGACCCTATCTCCCCCTACTTTATTCTTGGTCGATCAGATCAAGTCTTGACCTTCTCTCAGGGTTTGGGTCAGCCTGTATACAGTCTTCCTTCCTTTTTTATTTTCTTTTCTTTATTTTTCCTTTATTTATTTATTTATTTATTTTAGGTTAAAATTAGTAAGAAGTGTACAATATTTACACACAGATGTAAGTTAGTAAGAATACGGAGTTAGTGTTATATGCAGGTGTTTTATAAGGGATTTTAAGCTAAAATAAATGAATAAAGAAGACGAATCGCAGATTCATCACCCTGTCAAGGTAGACGTGATCAAGAAACTTGATCCACCAACCAGCATCAAGTTAGTTCGATCATTTTTGGAGCATGTTGGATTTTATAGAAAATTTTCCCATGATTTTTCTAAGATTTCCCGACCACTGACAGAGCTTTTAGGAAAGGACATAGGGTTCATTGTGATCACACGTGTCTTGAGGCATGTGAGCTCTTAAAGAGATAGATTTGTGACTCATCGATTCTGCAGACTTCTGATTGGTCTCTTCCCTTTGAAATCATGATTGATGCTTTGGACTTTTCTATAGGAACCGTATTGAGGCAACAATGAGATCGAATTCTGTTTGTTATTCACTACGTAAGAAAAGTTTTAGACCTTGCACAGAAAAATTACACAGTGGTCGAAAAGGAGATGCTCGCCATAGTTAGGGACCTTGAGAAATTTAGGTCTCACATTTTGGGTTCTAGAGTGATAGTGTATACCAATCATTCATGCATTAGGTATCTTATGGAAAAGAAGGACGTGCAGACGTGTCTTCTTAGGTGGATTTTATTACTCCAGGAGTTTGAGTTGAAAATTAAGGATAAATATGGAGTTATAAATGCAGTGGCTGATCATTTATCCCGACTAAAGATGAAGGATTCCCCTGATTCAGAACCTACTAGAGAGACCTTCCCAGATGAGTCAATTTGTGTTGTCGATTCTCTTCCATTGTATGCCAATATGGTGAACTATCTTGTCTCCAAACAAGCTCCCCAAGGTTGGACTAGGAGCAATATTGACTCCCTGAAGTCGAATTCGAGGAAATACCATTGGGAGGATCCGTTCCTCTTCTTTGAGGGGGCGGATGGTGTCTGAAGAAGGTGTATTCCTCAGGAGGAATACCAGAGTGTCCTCGCACATTATCATTCATTAGAAGCAGAAGGACATCATTCAGGAAAAAGAACTACGTACAAGGTGTTTCAACGTGGACTGTTGTGGTCGACCTTGTTTAGAGATGCCACTGAATTTGTATGATCATGCCATGTTTGTCAAAGGATGGGAGGGACAATTGGCTATAAAGATGAGATGCCAACGAAACTAGTGATTTTCTATGTTGTGTTTGATGCATGTGGCATAGATTTCATGGGTCATTTCCCAATAGTCATGTCTTTGAATACATCTTGTTAGTGGTTGAATACCTTTCCAAATGCGTGCAGGCTATCCCAACTCGATCTACAGATAATAGGATTGTTCGTAAGTTCATAATGGATCATATTATTTCAAGGTTTAGGGTTCTAAAGGTTTTGATATCTGATGGGGGGTAGCCACTTTGTGAACAAATAGCTGAAATCTTTAGCTAAGGACCATGACCTTAAATTTCAACGAAATTCGATTTTGGTCAAGTATCAATTTCGAAACATGTTTGTATTTCTAGGATCTCAACCCTATATCGGCTAATATTCGATCAATATTTGGTCCATTTTCGACATCTTTCGGTCGAAATGAGTGAAAGGTGGAATCTCTTCACATGGGAGCATCAAATTTCAGCCGAAATATGTCCTTTTTTGCTACTTTCAGCCAAATGATCAAAAAATGGTGAAATGACTAAAGAAAAGGGTGAAATGGCCAAAGTTGGCTAGATTGTTTGAATTTTGGACACACTAGGTATAGATTCTTTGAAATTTGGACTCACTAGGACACCTAGCTAATATTTTAGACATCTATACGAAGATACTTTGGATTTCATCCATATTTATATTGGTTGTAGGACCAAGATAAAGATTCTTTGGTGGCCTATAAATGGTGCCATCCATTGCACCATTTCACCACACACAACTCAAAGAGTTATCACAACTCGCAAGCCTTCTTGCTCTCCTTGCTCTCTCCTTGACGATAAGTCTTGTTGTGTTTATGACTGTCTGTAAGTACTTTCATTATAATTTTGTTGTTATCCATGATTAATTCTCAATTTCTCACTGCTCTAAATATTTAATGAATGCATGTTACACCATTTGGAAAATTAGCTGCAGAGAGACCCTCGTATTGGTAGGGTATGATGGCACGGGGGGGGGGGGGGGGCATCGAACCATTCTACATATGTGTTCAGCAGAACATACGATTAAGAATCAAATCATATGATCCATATCAACACTTTAGATATCTTTAATGACAACTATAGCCAATGAATCCCTCTTTAATAAATATTTTAGTGATAGTTATAGTCAATAATTTCTTTTGATTGGGTACAAATTTAGTAGATTGGTTTATGGATTTTATATATCCATTTTCATGTTCTTATCTTCATAATATCATCATATATTACATTTTTAATTTGTTAATGCTTAAGAGGTAAAAATAATGGCTTCTGACTCTGGTGCTGACTCTCAATCTGGGTCTAGGCAACTTACAATGGCTGGTGGAGAGATTGGATGGAAATATGCTAGTGCTCCTTATGACAACAAGTCAAAACCTTAGTGCAAATTTTGTGGGAAGATAATTGGAGGAGGAGGAATCACAAGACTGAAACAACATCTCGTTGGTGGCTACATGAATGTGGCTAAGTGTAGCTAAATTCCCTACATGACCAAAAGAGATCAGAGCTTAAGTGAAGGCTCACTTGGAAGGGAAGAGTGAGAAGAAGAAGTAAAAGGGGTGAAGAGATGATGAGTTTAACGATTTCATGTTCTATAGAGAGTTCATTGTCTTGTCTGTTTCCGATGATGATGATATCCAATATCCACAAGATATTCAAACAAAGGCTGAGAGAAATGCATATAAGGCAACATTACGCGACTTTATGAGGAGCGAGCATGAGAGATGAGAACTTGGTGGTCGTGGTGACCTTAGACGTATCGGTGATAGTTCAAGGTTCCCGATAAATATTCGATTGGGAAGCAGCAATGGAAGTAGAAGTGGTGCAGCTATGGTGCCACCAAAGAAGAAGAAAAAGGGCATAGAAGAATTTCTGAGAAGGAGCAGTTCCGATCACTATGTTCCGAGCAAAGATCCAAAGCAAAAGACATTAAAAGGCATGCTCGGTAATATGAGGGAGAGGGTAGGAAGGGTTGTTACAAAGTTGTTTGTTGGAGAGGCTATTCCAGCAAATGTGGCAAAGGGACCCTTCTTGCAGCACACAATCAATGAGATTGCTGCAGTAGGAGGAGGCGGGACAACTCCTACTCCGTACGAGATAATGAACAAGTATCTACCCATAGAGAAAAAAAGAGATTGGGGAGTATGTTGTTGAATTGAAAAAGAAATGGCATGAGTATGGTGTGACCCTCATGTGCGATGGTTGGACAAGCTATACGAGAAAGCAAATGATCAACTTCCTCGTATATTATGATGGAAAGACGGTATTTATAAGGTCTGCAGATGCATCTTAGCATGTCAAGAGTTACAGGTACATACTCAAACTCTTGAAAGATGTCATAGAAGTGGTCGGTCAAGAGAACATTGTTCAAATTGTGAATGACAATGGGAGTAATTTCAAGAAGGCTGGTGATATGATCATGTCTTCCAACAGATATGGCATCTTCTGGACACCTTGTGCTGCACATTGCATAGACCTAATCTTTAAAGATTTTGGAAAAAGGGAAACCCTCATGAATGTGGTTGATAATGCATGATCAATCACAACATTCATCTATAACCATTCAAAGTCCTAGCATTGATGCGAAGGATGTGTGGTGGTGACATCGTAAGGCTTGGAATTACAAGATTTGCATCCAATTTCATAGTGTTGCAAAGCATACAACAACACAAGGTTGGTTTAAAGAAAATGTGTTGTTCAGGAGAATGGTTCGAGATTCCCGAGGATCACACCGATCAAGGAAGAAGGGCAGAGACCTTGATCAATAAGGGATGACATTGCCCGGGCGATAAAAATTATGGAGCTGGTTGTGTTAGTCTTAAGAATAGTGGATGGTGACAAAAAACCACAGTGGGTGTGATATATGAATCTATGTGGGTGATGAAGGAGAAAGTGAAAGAAAATGTATGAAAAGGTTATAAGGTGTGGTTGGGCATCATCAATGAACATTGGTCGAAAATATTGTCACATCGTCTTCACCAAGCTGGTATGTATTTTGTACTTTACGCTCTTTAAATTAATACTTTTAGATTTATTCAATCACCATTAAGTAATTTTTTGTCTATTTTCAACATATTATCTTAATATGAAACACCACTACAAGCACAACCTTGGCACTCATTCTGAGCTCTTATCGACCCTTCAAGTTGTGGTGGAGAAATTAGTAAAGTCAAGAGATGTCCAAACAAACTATATGAATGAGGTATACAATATCATATTTTTCTAATTTATGATGTCTTCTCTTCTTAACTTTATTATTGAACCCGTTGTTTTCTATCTTGTAGATAAAGTACTTTAGGGAGGCCTTGGATTTTTTAGAAGAATGACTGTGAATAGTGGTCGTAATAATAATCTTCCAGGTGTGTATTAATGTATTAATATACTAATATTACTTATCTAGCACGACTAAAATAATTTGTACCTTGTAGGTGAATAGTGGATCTTGTATGGATTAGATGCACCTAATTTGCAACAAGTGGTTGTGAAGGTATTGTCGCAAACTGCGTCAATTGGAGGATACGAGAGAAATTGGAACACATTTAACCTCATCCACTCCAAAAGGAGAAATCCCTTGAGAGTATATAAGCTACATGATATTTTCTATATCCACTACAACCTCAGGTTGAAAATGAAGCATGCAAGGGAAGGACACGACAAGCAAGAATACATAGATCCCATCGACCTTGCATATATATTCAAGATTAAAGATGACGATGAGGAAGATGTCTTGCAAAAGTGGATGGATGATAATGATGCTCCCGTACTCAACGAGAGAGGAGGGAGACCAAATACAAAGATTGCCTCGCAAATATAGGCAAGTGTTGAAGATTACATGGCTAGATCAGGGAGACATCCATACCCGGCTGGAGGGTTGGAAAGTGATTCCGATGACTCCTCCTCCAAGTCTAAATCAAAATCCAAATCAGATGGTAGTGGATGAGGTTTTGTTGCAGCAGAAGATTACATGCAAGATGAAGGAGCAACATCTGGTGGGGGTGCATAAATACTGGATCTGGATTTGAAGGAGTACATGCTGGACTACCTGGACAAGAATACACGGGTTATCGTACAAACATACATGGTCAATATATTCCAAGTCCAAATCGAGACCCAGCTACAGAGTCAAATGGATTACTGTCCGTACCCCTCGTACCCACAATCATACCCTCGGGGACAAGTCCAGGATGACACCATTATGGAAGATTCTCATATCTTCGGTAGGATCGTTGAGTATGGATGTTGAAGATTCGATATTTGTTGGCGGGGCAACTTCAAGCCCCTTCAGTGGATATGAATCTCAAGGGAAAAATGATTCATACGATAGTTTCCCTCCCAGATATGGCTACAGTAGTGGCACTTATGGGGTATTTTTGAGAAATCCACAACAAAATTCCAATACCTCTTCGTAGATTGGTGCTTGATCAAGATATGGTATTTTTCCATATTATTACCCTACAGTACCTCCATCTCAACCCCTTCATATGCCTTCTCCTCCTGTGGCTCCTGCTCCATCTTCTTCATCTCAAGGTTCTCAAGTTGCATCCTCCTCGCGTCGACCTTCGCGTGATTCTGCGGCTTCTGCCTCTTCGATGACAAGTATCCTAGGATTGGCTTCCTTGCACACATGATTGAGCGTGAATACAGAGAGTATTTAATAGACTACAAAACCACGTACTCTTATATGACATGGGAGGATTACACGAAATATATGAACTTGATCAGGTCACGTTATGGAGGAAGGAATCATACTGGGTACATGGATCCATCTAGGAATTCTTGGTTTGGATGAATATCATTCCTAGTCTCCTAGATAAAGAAATGTGGTACTAGACTACTACTAGTAGTAAGGTAGTGCAACTGTGCATGCACATCATGTGATTGGAATTTCATGTACAATGTTACGTAATCTTGTGGTTGTGGACATGCATAATTATAATATGAATATATGATATTTAAATTTGAAAGGCATCTATGCATATAAAACTAGTGTTGTTCTTATTCTTTTTGAGCTTGAAGGAAAATTTCAATGTCAAAACTCAAAAGTTGATACTATATACTAAAATTTGATTCCAGCTAGTCACTGATATGGCGAGCGAAACCGACATTTAAGGCCTTGATCATGAAAACATCTTATTATTAGAAGAAAAACTTGTATTTTTATCTCATTTATTGATTGAACAACATTAGAAATCTTAATTTTATAAAAAAAATGAGATTTTAAGTTATTTCCAAAATTTCCGTCCATTTCATCGAAATTCCTTTTCCGAGCTTACCGAAACGAAATCAAAATCCAACATTTGAGGCCTTGCTAAGGACTACAAGTTTGAACATAGAGTATCTAGTCCTTACCACTCTCAATCAAATGGCATGATAGAGGTTTCAAATAGGGAGGTGAAGAGTATTCTATAGAAGTTAGTTCATCCTGATAGGAATAATTGGTCCTAGTTGTTGGATCAAGTTCTGTGGGCTTACAGGATGGCCTACAAGAACTCTTTTGGAACTTCACCTTTTAGAATGATCTGGGCAAGCCATGTCATTTGCCCGTTGAATTAATTCATACCTAAGAAAGTATTGCAGAGACCTAAACCTCAATGAGCTAGTAGAAATCCGCAACCGAGCATATGACAACAACTTGATACATAAGGACAAAGTTAAGTGACATGATTCACATATTAGATGCAAGAACTTTATCCTGGGACAAAAGGTATGTTCGTTCAATGCAAAATTATAAATTTTCCATGGAAAACTAAATCCTAATGGGCGGGTCCTTTTATAGTTAAGGAAGTACAAAATAGTGGCAGTGTGTAGAGATAGCAGATCTCATAGATAATGTACCTTCCTACTTAGTCAATGGAAAACTTTTGAAGCACTTTGTAGAATTCAAAGAACGGTTGACTCTAGTTGAGGTGATTGACTTCATTTCAATTGAGTCATTTACAAATATTTCAGATACATCATGAAGATGCAGCTTAAAGATTCACATCAGAGAGATTCAACATCTTGAAAATTCATTTATTCTTTTATTAACACTGACTCTATTCTTTTTAGGATGTGGATTCTTCTCTTGCTGCTTTCTTACTCGTAACTTAGGATAGATAGAGCCTAAGAATAGGGGGGAATCCCAATCCTATTTTTGTATATTCTTCTTCATTATCTTTCGTCATCTCATTGGTCCTTCTATCCATTCTTCAACCTTTGTACTTAGGCTATTTTCAGCCTAAGTATGGGGGGATTAGTTCCCTGTTATTCTTATGCATCTGTTTCTATTCTTTTTGTACCCATCTTTGGTGTCTTTCTGTCCTACACTTAGGTTATTTAAAGCCTAAGTATAGTGGGGTTTGATCAATTTTCTTGTCCCTGTATTGTTTTCCCTCTTTATGCTTAGTACGATCTATGTCGTTTATTCCACTTTGGCCATGAGGACATAACACAAGCTAAGTATATGGGTGGGTGTGTGTGTATTGCATATATCTTTTTTTTGATAGATTATACTTTCACATAATTTTGGTATATTTATTATGGGCTATGGATATGAGGATTTGAAAATATTTATAAAAAAATAGTTTGTAAATTATTTGAAAAATATAATATAATATAAATAAATAAATATATTTTTTAAATGGTTTGAAAAATATTTTACAAACAATTTTCAAAAAAGGTACAAAGTATTTTGACACTATACACATTATTTTTCTGTAAGTAGAGTTAAAGTCTTTAAACTAATAAATAATAATAATAATGAAATCTTACTTCAGTTTTCAAGAAAAGATTTATTTTATGAAGGGGTGCCTTGAGTGTATTGATTAATTTTTGAACCGTTGGATTCTTTAGGCTATAAAAGTTTGCCTAGTCCTAGTCCCTTAGAGAGTCAAGCATGGAGAAAAGTCTTGATTTGAACTCTATCTTTTGGAAGATCAAATCAATAAGGAGTTACTTTGAAAAGAATGATGCCAATTGAGAGGATGAATTTTGTTACAAGAGTTAGATTTGGAGGAGCACACATCTTTTCTTAAGAATATTCAGTCACCAAATGATCATCTCACTTGTAAGTTAGGTCACTCCCTTAAGTCTAGTTTTCCTCTTTTAAAGAAAACCCAGAAGTCTGATGTAGGAAACAAGGGTTGGATATGCCTTCCTTTTTAGAGAACTTTAAGTCTTCCAATATTGATATGGATATTACCTTTGATGAAGAATGGCATCATTCTAGGCGATTCATTTTCCAAGTCGATGAGGATTTTCACATTCTGATTCTGAGGTTTACTCTGTGAGGAGGAAGCAAGTGAAGCATAAGGCAGTCTATAATTTCAAACCTTGAAGATTCTAGCCTGAATTGTAATGTTGCAAATCTGAATTTTGTAGTGTTGTGTTGGGTATCCTTGTAACGTTCTATTAAGTGTCAATAGTATTATTGTCTATTGTGTTATGTCTTTGTTCTTAAAAGGGCACATTTTCTCTAGTTATTTTAACAAAAATTCCTTTAAAAAATTATATTCTCTACATAATTAACTTGATAAGTTTTTGATTTGGTGTTCTTCCCTGACACTTTTACTTTGCACATAAGGCTGACTGAGATCTTCAACACTTGGTTTATGAGGTCCAGAGACTTAAAGTTAGCTTGTCTTAATCACTAGGGTCTTAGACTTAATAATCCATGGTTCCCTAGTGAAAAAGATTGGTGTGCTATATTGCATGCTTAATCTCTACCTCAAAGAAATATGGCCAACATTCACTTGCACAACTACATTGTGATGAGATAAGATGGGGTTTCACTTGAGGAACTGAGACTTGAGATTTAAGTTTGGATCTAATTTTATGATACTCAGGGATGGGATAAAATTAATGAAGATTTCATGGAACTTGAGTGTCGACAATCTTAGCCAGTATGAGAGCATGGGTCTTATACTAATTTCTTGATATTAACCTGAGTGCTAGGGTGTTATAAAATGAAATAAAAATGTGATCAATGTGCGCCAATTATTGGTAAAAGCATTGGATCTAGCCAAAAAGAAAAGCAAAGAAAAAGAGGAAAAATGAAATGAAAAGCTCAATCATTACAAAGTTACAATTATATGAGCTTCCACCAAAGGCGAGCGCTCCCAACCTTTTAAGTGTCCACTTGGACCAAAGTATTAGGCTTTTATGAGTCGGGCTAGTATCTCAAAAAGGGCTCTGCATCGTAAGAGATACAAGTCAGGGTGTAAGTATATTAGATACTTAAAGAAGACACACCCCAGAGTACTCACATGAAAATAAGTACAGACGAATCAATTTATTTTGACGGACATGTTAATAAACAAAGAAAAATATATCGTGTTGAGTTAATAAGGCACTTGAGAGAAGCCTTGTTCCAATGAGAGGAAGAGAAGGAATGACACCATCTTATTACCTCCATTATCTGGACTACCATCTACACTTCGAAGTCTGACAAACTAAAGAGACGGTGGAATGAAAGCAAGACCATATTTAATCCATATTGTTGAGGATTGGGTCCTTACGAGAGTCTCTTGGACTAGAACTTTAGGTGACATCTTAACTCTACTCTTGTGAATGCAATCAACACATTAAGTCATACTTCTTACTATGTACGTATACATTGAGAGTCTGATAATTTGATGAGTTGAATTCCTTTTGATTAAAACCTGGTTTAGCTTAGTGTTTTAGGATCTCTAAAACTGTGTTATTAATAGATCAAGCATTGTCTTCTCACATGCACATGTCAGGGAATTCACTAATTCATTAACTCTCTAATTCATTTTTTATTAGCTCGAGGACGAGCTTAGCTTAAGTATAGGGGTGATAAATCCCATATTTATCCACTTTATCCATCTATATTACCTCTCTAGCTTAAGAACTCCAATAAAATTCATTAACAATTAATATTAATCAATAATTATTGTGTTGTAAATAACTAACCCTATTTAGTGCATATAAATAACCCTATTATTGTGGATATATTTTATGTGTTTATTAATTAATACAAATCAAATAAAAATTAGATTAATATTATACATAATTAATCTAAAATTAAAAATAAATAAATCCAAAAAAGAAGAAAAGAAAATAAAATTATTGTTTTTAATACTTAAAAATACTTACAAAAATATTACTATGTATAGATGACATTTTCTCTCATTGGATTCTACATGAAAGTTATAGATCGCATCGAGATCTACAACTTCCATGTTTTCAACTTTTTCTAATTCATCCTTAAATTAATACCTTTTCCTTTTACATTCATTTATCATTTTCGTAATTATCTCATTGGGCCACGTGGCACCCTCTATTTCAGCCACATGGCCCAACCATGTTCCTTCCCCCGTATTCATCCAGGATCGTCTGATCCAAAGATCATACGTGCTTGATTCATTCCAACCCGCCTCATTTCGTGTCAGATCAAGTGTGGTTCCTATCCATCCATCGGCGCCCAAATGGTGACAGTATGATCTACAGATCAGATGATCACTATTCGTCGTCCCCAATGCGACCTTTACCCAAACTCCTCCGTCAACTGCTCAACCTACCGATTTCAAACCATTTTGCCATCTTTCTTAGCCAATCTCCTGATCAACATACACCCCCATTCGAATCGCCTAGCATCCCTAGTCCACACCATCCTCTTAAATTCCCTAAACTCTCACCCCTCTAAATTCTAGAAGTGATTGAAACCACCGCCTGAGGTTAATTTCCGATAACCACCATCTTCTTCAAAAGAACTTCTGTCACCGTCGTTAACCGCCATCCGTCATCCGAATGAGGTTTCTCTGATCCCCAATATCATCTGAGTGATGGTTAGAGTCTTCATTGGTGAGCGAAGAAGGTTAATACCTCCGACGAGATCCTCGGTGTTTGATGTTAAGTTGCAGCACCACTGGTGGCTTCTCGAGCTTTGATTCCTTCCCAGAATCGTCAAGCGAAGACCCCTGGAGCATCTTCAGCTCCTAACTTAGGCAACTCTTCACTCCAGTTCATCATCTTCTCCCTTCCACTTCCTGCTAATGTTTCTGATATTTGTTCCTTTTTTACCTTTTTTCTCAAATTTCTATATGCATGCTTATAACTCCATCTGATCATCCGAACACCTCTTCATATTTGTTGGTTCACCGTACTTCATGGAACCACTACTCCGTTTGATCCATCTCCCTATCATTATATTCACTCTGACTCACCTTCTTCCTTCGCTCAAGGAAGAACTCAATTAGGGCTACTTCGATTCACTCAATTGGCCCCTTCAATCCACTTTCATTTCGCACAATCTCATCCCCAAACACGATGGGCTTCGGCTATACTCTAACATCTGTAGGTCTTCATTGGACAGAAATTTCGAGTCCCTCCACTCTCTTATTTTTGCTCTAACAACCCTTAATCGACTGGACCTTCCAGCCATCTATAGAGAACCCTTGAGCCGTCATCATCCTCTCCTGAGATTTACGGAGTTCGTTCAACTTTTAAGATGTCCAAGAGAGAAAAGATCTGGAAGATATTCCTTGTCAGAGACCATAACTCTTTCTCGACGAGAAAGACGAAGGAGGAGCATCGGATTCCATGCACAATCTGATTAGATCGCCCCTGTAAAATCTGACGGCTCTTAAGCATCCACATAGTGCCATCCGAAGCACCGATTTACCCTCAGGGTTGGAGCATCCAAGCCACAACCGAAGCAACCAGCATCGACACATGACCCAAACCTGCGCCAAAATCGAGTCTCACACTGACACTGAAGCTCACATGCAAGGCATGTGAGATTAGCAAAATTATAGAGAAGCACTTCTATCTTTCTTGAATTGCAGATAAGTCCCTTTCGGGGGTACATTACTTATTTGTCTAGGCGGTTTTGTTTATTTACAATTTAATCCATTTGGACTTGTTTATAATTAAATAAAGTTTGTTTTATTTCATTTAATCTCCTTCTTTGTACCTTTACTATCTTGTGAACCATATTTCCATAATTAATGAAATTGGTATCATTTGAATTGTGCTCTTTAATTTGGTGTATTTATTTATCTATTTTGATTTATCATTCATACTTCATTATTAAGAGAGCATAAATTATCTATTCAACCTATATTATACTTAAAATTAAATCATGTTTGATTAGATGACATTTAGATCACTTTGATTGCTCATTAATTGTTAATTGATTTCACAAGTTATTAAAATGTTCAATCAGGAGCATATGTGTATGTTGTGAATTTAGTGGTTTGCATTGCATCATATTTGTCTCATGTAATATAAATGCATAAACTGAGTAGAAATCTGCATGAATTTTATTTGTTGCATTGTGATTGACCTAGACATATTAAAAACATCTCTAATAGATATTTAACACATAGGTTAAATTAGATAATTGCTCGTGTCCCTATGTTCGACCCTTGACTTGCCTAGGTTAAAAATTAAGCCGCGTCCTCCTCATGAGGATATTTGACTTGGTTCTGTTGATTGCTTCTTGGCCCATGCTACAACGAGCACATCTTATCTTAGCCAATTAGTGATCCATCAATTTGCCACCCAAAAGACCACCATGAGAAGATGAGGACTAGAATGATCCCATTCATGCAATATTGGCTAGGCTGGCACCGACAGATCAATTGAACCAGACCCTTAAAGATAAGGTGAACCTTCTAAGAGCTGCATGAGGAGAAGATGATCGGATGGGAGAAGCATAAAACCCTATAGAGAACCAGAACCAGAGCTGGCTTAAACCGATACTATCTCAAGAAGCCTACGACCCAAAGCCTTCTTATTGGCAATACTATCCAAATTCAGATTAAATGAGATAGAAGAAACCTTCACCTTCCTGCAAGAGTTTGAAATGATATGTGATAATTGGAGTAATCCTCGAGTCAGTCAGGATTATATCAGGTTGTGTGCGATCCCTTTCTACTTAGCAGAGAAGGTAGCATAATGGCTGAAAAATTTACGGATAGTAGTAACCACATGGAATCAGTTCAAAGACTTGTTCTTGAAGAAGTTTTATCCTTTGAATTGAACCAATCAGATGAGAGCCCATATCACGAGCTTCACTCAGTACTCTCATGAGCCTTTAAATGAGGCATTGGAGAGAGATTCAAAGACATGTTGCTGAAATATCCCTATCATGACATAACCTAGTCGGTTCTAGTATAAAGTTTGTTTGGTGGTCTTACCCTTGAGATGCAAGGGCTAGTGAGCATTTCCTGTAGAGGCAGTTACTTGAAAAAAGAATGATGACATCGTCTGGAGAATCTTCGAACAAATGGCAGACCCTAGTTGCTCACAAACCACATGCAAAGCCTATCATCAAACATCTCTTGCTCAAGCACCAACTGAGGTGGGCAAGAAGACCATGATTGAGTTTCCAAACATGGGGATTATATTTGATAAGCTGACCACAACGAAATATATGAAAAAGAAGGTCGATGAACTCCACAAGCTCACCGAATTAGAAAATCTTGCAAAATTGTCGAAGCATGTTGAAGAATCAACTGAGAGGGTAGCCTAGTTGAGGTTACATTCCCCATCTACACCTCATGTTCCCATGCGCATAGTCCACCACATTCAAGAGCATCCAATGCAGGGGCATTATATCAGTCAAGATCACTTCAATGTCCAGTCTTATCAGCAGATCGAACCACCAACCGAGGTAGTTTATGAGGAGTCTCCATAGGTGTGGGAGGTAAATAGAGCATGATACACCATTGATACCACCAACTCCACTCCTGCACAACATCAATCTAATTCAACCCCCACCTATTAGCCAATGTGGTAGAGGCAACAGTTCCAATCGGGCCATCAATAGCCAACATCTGTTTAGCAGTCATACCACCAGTCATAGAAGATTTTCCAGCAGCAGAACTACCAGTAAGGACCAATACATGGTTATCAGTACCAATACCAGCAGCCTCCTCAGAGGAAAGAGGATGGGCCATCCAATACAAATACCACGGATCTCCAATGTATTTTCGATCAACTCCTGAAGATATCCAATAAGATGCATGATATGAGGGTTGATGTCAATCGGGTGTCACAATGGCAGGACGAGCACTCTGCACTGAAGACCTTGCTTCCCACGTAGGTTCAAGTAGGTCCCAATAACTTGAACCAACTACCATAACAGAAACCTATGGATTATATATACATTCTAGAACATTCATTTTATAGGCATGAGATCTTTTTGCATGATGATACTCATCACATCTCTCTCAGGAGCAGAAGGATAGTACAAATGCCTGATCAGGCTAAGGAGCAAGAGGAGGAGGAATCCAAGCATTTACTTGAGAAAGACTTGGAGGAGGAGAAGAATCATCAACATTCCAGTAGTAGGAGGAGCATTCATTTGTCAAGACATGAGTCAGCTAGAGATGAGGTATTCACACCTTTACCAACAACTGCAACACCATTGGAGTCCCCGCATTTTACTTATGAGCATCGTGTCAGTTTTGTACAGAGTCCAGTTCAGAGCCATGTTCAAGAACATTTTTCCAATTTGAATGAAAGAAGCAAATTGCATGATCTGATTTTAATGTGTCTTCCATCTCCTCCAATAATCTCCTTTCACCACGCCCTTAAAGTAAGGAGAAAAAAAATCCAAAAATCCAAAAATTCAAAAAGATGATTACGAGATGGCACGAATTTGCAAGGAATATGTTAAAGTCGAGATGTCATTTTATGAGTTTACAGATGTTACACCTACTATGAAGAAGTACCTCAAAACATAATGTATTCCCATGAGGACAAGTAGGGGAAAATGCAAGAATAGAAAAACATGTATTATCCATATCAATAACATGAAATGTACGCCCACAAGGACATGCACGAAAAAATACAACAATAGAAAAACATGTGTTATCCATAGCAATAACGTGTTCCGTTCACAATGAGAACTCAAGAAAGAAATGAGATATGGGTGCTCACTATGTGACGAGTCAGATCGCTGACACTGCATTTATACACACTCTACTAGATAATTGATACTCAATCAATCTCTTACCCTCTACACTAATTGAGACACCTAACCTAAGTCCTCTAAAGATATCACATGCATATCTTAAGTTCATTGACCTGTCTGTAAAGAGACCTAAGGGTATATTGAAGAACTTTATTGTATCGATCGAGGGACGGGAATACAAGGTTGATTTCACTATTCTAGACATGGAAGTCCCTCGACACTGGAAGGATCCCTAGATAATCCTTGTTCGTCCCTTTCTGAGGATGGTTGGGGCAGTGTTCGATTACAATGATCGGAAGATCCAGTTCTGTGCTCACAAAGATAAAGTAGAGTTGGAAACGAAGCAGGCAAAGTGGTAGAGATCAGACTCTGAGAGCAACACTAAGTATTTCATATAAGAAGCAAAATGTGATCAGGTGGACACTGTAGGGCCCTGGAGATAGAATCCAACCACTGCAAATGAGTTTCTCTCACCTACGGAGGATGATGCATTTGATAATGGTCACGAGTTTTTAGATATCTTCTTCAAGGCAAACACACATATATAGATCCCTACACCCTCGATGACTTAGAGGTCGATCTAAGCATGTCCACCCTATTCTCCATGGGACACTCGGATGGTGAGAATGATGATTCAGACATGGTTGTTACCATTTCCTTAGGTTATTTTGCAATCTGACTCTTCACCAGCAGACACAGTTGGTGGTAGTAATAATAGAGACAGATTCAACTACTATCAGCACAAATACAAAGGCAATTGAGCTATACATCCCTGATGATCATATCCTACCCGAGCTCAAGCCCTTACCACCAATCCTTAGAATACGCCTTCCTTACGGATCCTAAGGAGAAATATCCGGTCATCATCAGTTTGTGATTGACCGAGGAGCAGGAGTCTCGCTTGTTAGATATCCTAGAAAAGAACCGCAAGGAAATATGCTGGAGTATTTTTGATCTATGTGGGATAAATCTTTCTCTGTGTGCACATCATATCTACTTAGAGGAGGATGCTAAACTCTCTCATGAGTTCCATCGTAAGTTGAATCCAAATCATGAAGAATGAGATAGAGAAATGGTTTACGCAGGTTTTGCTTATCCCATCTCGAATCCAAGAGGGCGGCACAACTTCACGTTGTCCTGAATAAGTCATGCATTTAGATTGTCACCAACAAGGACGGAGAGGAGATCATGAAGCGAGTACCCATGTCATGGCGTGTCTATGTGGATTACATACACTTGAATGCACGATGAAGAAGGATCACTTTCCTCTTCTTTTCATTGATTAGATCATGAAGAGACTAATGGGTAAAGAGTTCTACTACTTGGATGGGTACTTAGGCTACAATCAAGTATCTATAGCTTCTGAGGACCAGGAGAAAACCACCTTCACATGCTCTTTCGGAATGTATGCGTTTAGGCGCATGCCCTTTGGGCTATGCAACGCTTCAGGAACATTCCAAAGGTGGACAATCACAGTCTTGTTGAAATCGTGCGTGAGTACCTAGAAGTCTTCATGGATGACTTCTCGACCTATGGAGATTCTTTCGATCTACGTCTAAAACATATAGGCTAAGTCCTACATAGGTGCTGCGAGCTTAATTCATACTTTCCTAGAAAAAGAGTCAATTCATGGTGTAGGAGGGTATTGTGTTGGTCCACATCATCTCTAAGAAGAGAATGAAGGTAGATCCTGCCAAGGTGGATGTGATCGGAAAACTCTAATCACCATCCATCAAAAATAGTTACGATCATTCTTAGGGTATGTTGGATGCTATCATAGATTTATTAAGGACTTCTCGAAGATCGTCTGACAATTTACCAAGCTCCTAGGCAAAGACAGTGTTTGTTGTGAATCACAAGTGTCTTGTGGCCTTCAAGATCTTGAAGGAGAGAATCATGGATGCCTCAATCCTACAAGCCCTATTGGTATCTTCCCTTTGAGATCATGACATATGCTTTCGAGTTTGATGTAGGAGCCATGTCGGGCTTACCCACTATGCAAGCAAAGCTCTGGATCCTGCTTAACAAAACAACATGGTTACCAAGAAGGAAATGCTTACTATGGTATTTTCTTTGAATAACTTTAGATCACGTCCCATAGGATAAAAAATGTCAGTCTTTACAGATCACTCGGTACTCAGGTACCTCATGGAGAAGAAAGACATGAAGGCTTGTCTATTCAGATGGATTCTTTTACTTTAGGAGTTTGACATGGATATCAAAGATAGACCAGGAGTGAAGAATGTAGTGGTCGATCACCTCTCCCATCTCGAGCAAGCATAATCTTCCAACCTTACACCAATTTGAGACTCATATCCCTGACGAGTGACTTTTTATTGTTGACCCTCTCCCGTGGTATGACAAATATAGTGAACTACTTGGTTTATAGGAATGTTCCCCATGATTGGCCCAAGAGCCGTATTGACCGACTAAAGTTGGAACCTAGGAACTACCAATGGGAGGACCAATTCCTTTTCTTCGAAGAGTCGTATTGTGCCTGGAGGATATGTATTCCTTGGAAAGACATACTCTAGAGGCGAGAGGGCACCACTCTGAGAAGAGGGCCACGTTGAAGGAATTACAATGTGGTTTCTATTGGATGACTATGTTTCATGATGCCTACTCCCTCATGAAGTCGTGCCCAGTATGCTAGAGAAAGGGAGGAACTGTTGGTTTTGAGGGCAAAATGCTAATGCAACCAGTCAAATTTGTGTTGTATTCGACACGTGGGGCATTGATTTCATGGACTCATTCCCTGAAAGCCAATGTTTTAAGTATATCCCTAACATGGTGGATTACTTGTCTAGGTGGGTGGATTCTATCCCTACCCGAGCTGCAGATAGCAAAACTGTATATAAATTTGAGGGTGAACATAGATTCTAGGTTCAGGGTTCCCTACTTTTTGATCTCTGATGGGGGTTGCCATTTTGTGAACGGAGATCTGAAGAAGTTATTGAAAAACTATGGCATCGAACACCGTGTCTCTAGTCCATGCCACCCACAATCTAAAGGCGTGGCAAAGGTATCAAATAGGGAAGTAAAGAAATTCTGCAGAAGCTCATCCACCCTTACAGGTAGAACTGGTCCCAACTCTTGGACCAAGTTCTGTGGGCTTACCGGATAGCTTACAAGACCTCACTAAGTACTAGTCATTCAGGATGGTTTTTGGAAAGTTGTGTCATTTGCTCGTGGAGAGAGTACACAAATCAGAATGGGCTATTAAGAAGATCAATTAGAATAGTCACTTGGGTCAAAACAAATAGAGATGGACTTGAATAATTTAGTGGAGATCAGAAACCGAGCATATGACAACAACATGATCTACAAGGACAAAGTGAAGAGATGGCATGATAAACACATCAGGAACAAGGTTTTTGTCCTCGAGTAGAATATATGGTTGTCCAATGCAAAGTTGAAAATCTTCCAAGGTTAATTGAAATTAAAATGAAAGGGGCCCTACATTGTCCGAGTAGTGCACGAGAGCGGTAGCGTTGAGATCTCAGAATTCACTGAAGGTGCATCAGCATTTCTAGTAATTAGGCAGCTATTGAAACTGTTCATTGGACCAGATGATTAGTTGTCAAGAGTTGAAGAAACCATCATGCATGAAGCAAATCCAGAAGACATACCCGTGGATTATGCATGACAATTTGCACATATGCACTTCACCTCTCAGAATCTTCATGAGTACTCTAATACCTAACCACATCTTTCCCAATTCTATCGATTCTCTTGTATTTCTTCTATACTTAGGCAAAGGCTTAAGTATAAGAGGGTGGGGAGGGGCGATGTCCTCCTAGTGTATACTCATTATCTGTCTTCTTGCTCTTGACCGTTCCATTTTTGCTCTCTTTTATACTTAGGATGACCATAGCCTAAGTATAGGGGGTGGCCGACTTCTACCCCACTCATTTCCTCTTTTGCATCCCTATACTTAGCATATGCTAAGTATAGGGGAGGTTAGTTGCATATATGTACATACTATGTATTGCATTGACTATATTGTGTCGTACTTTATGTATATAATACCTACTTAATAGGCGAATAGTGAGTAACTCTTGTAAAATTTGTAAAATGAGTGCAAAACTTGTAAATATGTATAATCCTTATCAGTATGTAAAATACTTGTAAATATGTATAATCTATAAAACTATTGTAAAATTTATAAAATATAAAAACATAAAAAAATAAAAAAAATCAAAATTCATTCAAAAAATGCATCTATGCATTTGCTCTTCATTCAACAAACCATACATACGCATTGGCGAAAATTCATTGGGTTCTGAACCGAGTTGTGAGAAGAAACCAAGAATGGACTTGACTTGACCTTAATCTACTTAATTTTCAGAGGACCTTCATCGAGGAGTAGGATTTAGAAGCCTCAGATCCTAGACTTAAATCTTTGAGTTTCGTGTGACAGTGTTCGGACCTTGACTCTTAATGTCTAAACCGATTGTCTCATTACGGGTACGACTATTGAATGGAGAATTAATATGGACTTTATCACTGCGTACTTAGCTCAACTCCAATGGGGTGTTAGAAAGTCGTGTGGCTTCTTCTCTAATAGTGTAGACATCCAAAGACTGGAGTATGGGTTGAAATAAAGCTTCGAATGAGGAATAGTCTGCTAGCATTTAGTCGTTCAATCGAGGTGGGGTCCAATGCAACCACCTCACATGGTTGTTCACTCTTGCACCTCAAAAATACAAAAATGTACTCTGAATAAATGGGCAATCATTCAAAAAAAAAGACCCCCAAAATAAATGCAGAGCAAATTTCAAATCTCAATTTCTTAACCAGAATGGTTCATTGCCTGCATAGAGAAGACTTGACTACACTGGTCAGTTTTCAAATAAGACTTAGCTACACTGGCTGAGCTCCAATTTCTCCATTCTTTTTCCTTTTTGATACTAGCAATACTTGAACTTAGAAGGAAATACCCGACTCCCTGAGAACGAGCTACTGGAGGAGAGGATTGCATGGTAGTTCAACATTTCATATTGGAAGATATAACACCTTCCACACACAAGAGATAGTTATTCAATGTTCATGGAGTATGCTTTGGGAGCATATGAATCTAAGATGACTTTTGAGCTGAACATGTACAGTGACTTGTAGAACTTAAAACTGTTGATTGAAAGTCCTAATTCTGATAGGATCTCCATCAAACTATTAATCTAAACATCAGGTCGAGCTCCATTTCATCTTTTATGCATGATCTTGGCATGGAACCCAATATCATTTCACTATTTCATTCTTTAGTTGCTTAGGAATGGGCAAGGTTTAAGTATATGGAGTTGATGAATCTATGATTAATCATCTAATAACCTAAAAATATAGCTTCATCTCGAGTAATTCGATGCATTTAGATGTTTATAACTCATAATTAACATTCATGCACTTGTAAATAATTTTCATAAATTAACATATCATAATGCATTCATATTAACTTATGTATATTCACCTAATCACCCATTTTAAATTACTTCACACTAAGTTCAATTGGCAAAAAATCAACTCCATTATGTACATATCACTAATATTCATCAACGAAAAATCCTATAAAGTACTAACTTGTATATATGTGAAATAAATTCAAACCTTAATCTAAGACATAAAACCACAAAAGTGGATACCTCTCAGATACAATGTCCAATTTCACCCCACTCACTTTTAAATTAATGTACATTCAATTATCTACAAATCAAAATCAAATTCAAAGAAATCAGAGTTCATTTGTGAAACTTGTGTTTTGGGACTGAATTGTACATTGTACTTATTCACTAATTTTTTACTTATTATTTCATGTACATATTTAACTCTTTTTTATTTATTTCTTTTTCATTTATTTATATCATAACATGTTTTAACTAATTACATAAAAAGACAAATTCAAAAATGAGAAAAATAAAGAAAAAGACCAATCCTGACTTGAGCACTTAACCTACCCATCTGTAAATAATTCACATCCCCAATTTATTTCTGACATTTTTTAACTCATAAAAATCCAAAAGTTTGCATTTTGTCCATTGCCTTATTTTGCATCAAGTTTGATTTTTCTTCATGCATTTATTCATCTACAGAAAATAAAATAAAAATTACAAACAAGTAAAAGTTTGATATTTTATTCTATAAGATATCATCGAAAAATCATAACTTGCACGGTTGGGTCCATTTGTATGTAAGTCCTTCAAAATATTATAGAATGATTTAGATCAACATTATCTATTTCGAGCATTTTTTCATTTGAGTTCATTTGCTATTTTTAATCTATTTTTCTTTTATTTTATGCATTGGTCAACGTTGTAAGCACACCATGTCATCACCACATCGAATCCACCTAAGCGTCCAGGTCAAACCCGCTTCCCTCGGTCAACCCTTCTTTGTCCTTTAGCTCCTCTCACACAAGTCATTGGATCAAAATTGATTTTACAACCAACGTCACTTTCGCCATCCACCCATTCAACCTCACATGTCATGCACGTGGCAACTCTCCACCATTGTATCTTGGCCAATCAAACGATTGCTCGATCACCCCCTTCCTCCAATCGAATGTTGTCTACTCCACCTCCTCTCCCCGATCGAACCACCACCTCATCTCTACCCTATCCTTGTTATCAACCACTTCCCGCAACCAACCTATCCATGTACTTGACAACTCCTAACATCCCTCCCCTGCTATCCTCTCCTTTGTCACAGTTCATCCCTAACCTCCAACATCCAAACCCAACCTTATCACATGAAATGGAACCCAAATCAACCCTAGAACCTTTGTCACATCTTCTCTCTATGCTAATCTTATGGACAAACCCAGCCTCCTCTCAACACATGCAACCCATCGGCCAACTCCCCAACTATCGTCTACAAGCATAAGGAATTTCCCATCTCTTCTATCTATAAAGACCACCCTCCGACCACTATTGAAATAATCCGCCATCCATCGAACTGAACATGAGAGAGAGAGAGAGCTAAGACCAACGGTCAGTGACAACGCCCCTTAGTCGAATGGCGACGACCTCTACTCCATAGGCAAGATCCACAAAGTGAAGTCCTCATGCTGTTTCTTCCTCCTAAAAGAACGACAAAGCCTTACCGCATCGCCATGGATCGATGTGAATATAAGAGTTGGGACTTCATCACTCCAATCTCAGGCGAGATACAGGTAACCTCCTTAACCCACTCTCATATGTTCTTCTTCTTCTGCCCCTTTCTTTCCTCTTCGTTCCCATTTTGCCTTCTCCACCCTATCTCCCACCACCTGGATGCCATAGACTTATCCCTATCATCACCCACAACATGTGCACTTTCTCTCCCTTCGAACTCCTTTGGACCTATTCAAACCCATTCACCACCACCGTCATCGAAATCTGCCATCGATTGCACAAGCACGTGAGAGGGCGAGCTCGAAGATTGGGCTGGTGACAGCAACCATCTCTTCACCGATGATGATAACCTCCTTTGGCATGATCCATATGCATCCATGTGCTCCTGCTATCTATTCTTAGATGTGGTTGAGCTTCGTAGACGCCGACGTTGAGGCGATTACCAAAGATGAGACCTACTCCTCTGCATCAGGTGAACTCCTAGGTATCTACCTTTTCCACTTATTCTTCTCTTATTCTTCTTTTCATATTTCATTTTGTTCATATACGCTGTCAATCCCATTCTTCGCTCTCTGTCAAACCCAACTCCACTCGACCTCCGACCACCATAAATCATCTACCTTCCTCATCACTTCACCATCTTCCTCATGTAGCCTCTCAGCTCTGACCTCACAAAGGTCAGACCCAATCGCTTCATCTTCCATCTATGCAAGGAGCTCCTCCCATCTTCCACCATCTTTTATGCTCTGACATTAAGACTAGGGAACAACCTCGAGTCTATTTATATCTTGCAGGTTCTCACTACCGAGTATTGATGAATCTGTGATTCATCATACTAAAATATGAAAATAAAGCTTCGTTCCCGAGTAATGAGCTGCATTTCATCATTTATTCTGCATTTTTACCATTCATAGAATTAATATCTGCAATTTAACACGCATAATTGCATTCATAATCATCTTCACATTTCCACCCAAATTCATGCATTTTTAACTAATTCAAGCTAACTCCAATGACCTAAAACCATTCATTGTGTTCATATTATTAACAAGATTAAAGGAAAAATACAAAAAATTACTAACTCAAATAATCAGCCCTTGAGACAAAATCCAAATTCCACAACAGACAGACTAAAACGCACATATCTTCCTCATACAGTGTCTGATTTAGGTCTACTCATTTTAAAGTAATATATTCAAAGACCTTCAAAACAAGATCAATTTCCTAAAAATCGGAGCTCATATGTGAAAGTTGGGATTTGGACCTCTTTTGCGCATTTTGCGTTTTACCTGATTTTGACTTATTATTTTATGTGCATAATAAACCCATTTTCTTTTATTTCTTTTTCATTTATATTCTTTGATAAAAGTTTTATTAAAATGCACTAAAATCCAAATTTAAAGTAAGACTGAAATCAAATAAACTGACCGCGTGTGAGTGTCCTTTATGAGTCTCTATAAACATCTTCCATTTTCTACTTTATTTTATTCTCATATTTTCTTATTTACTAAAAATGAAAAAAAAGATTAATATATAAATATTTATTTTTGATTTTATCATTTTCCTCGATTTTTCTCTTAATTAAAAATCATATGTACATAGAGTACCCCAAAAATATAACTTTATACAGATGACCTCTTTTGTTCTTGGTCCCTTCATAAAATTTGCAGATCTCATCAAGACGAGCAACTTTCGTAAAGAAAAATTTTCAATTCGAGGTCGTTTGCTATTTCTATCCTATTTATCTTTGGATTTAATTTTTCAAATTTTCTGAGAGTGACACATGGAGCTGCCATGTGTCACTCATTTTTTTACCCTCTTTTCATTTCATTTTAACAAAAAAATTTAAAGCCACCGCATGTGCTGGTCACGTGCCACCTCCGCACGTGCCCAGCACGTGCTTCCTCTCCGGTCAAACCCCTATCACCAGTCCGCTCTTTTCTCTCTCCGTAACCTCTACCACCCCTATGTCACCGACTCCGCCAACAACCATCGCGCAATCACTCCAGCCACTTCGCCAACCACCTTATCCCCTCGCCAGCTGAACCTCTATCCTATAAGTACTCCATCGACAACCACAAGCAAACCATCCACCATTAACCATATCTTAGGCCACCAGCTTGGACTCTCCGTGGGTGACAGCGGGAGAGACTTGTCTTCAAGCGATGACGACAAAACTTCTCAAACAAGGGCATGATTAGAGAAGGTCGTCAATCTTCTCGCGGCAACATCTGCACGAGCTTGATATTCAAGCTTCAGAGCTTGCTTCGCTGGAGCTCTCCGAGATAATAACATTGGGAGAAGAGCTCCTTCGAGCTCTCGATTCCCTCGTTCAAAGGCGAATCAACCTTCAGGTAATCGACCTTTCTCCCTTCGCCTTCCTTTCTTCTCCTCCCTCTACTCCCTCTTTTCATGTTCTTCTTATCTCTCTCCCTTCCTCTGTTTTATCATAAATCCTCTGTTCACCCCCAATTCATCTTCATCATCTCTCGCATTATTCTTCTTCCACTCGACCACGTCTCTGCGACTCGCTCCTACTCATCCGACATCACGTGTCGCGCCACCCCGAGTTCACGCCTCCTTCCTTCACATGCCGCGCTTATCCGAAGTACAACCTCTACCGTCCATCTTTGACCACCTCCTCATCTGCGTTCCATCACTCACCTTTCCCCGTTGGTCACCACACCACCCCCTCTTTGTCTTAATCGTCATCGATCACCACCGAAGGATCGATCCCCATGTGAACTTCATCGACCAAGAGCTTCCTCCTGAAGCCCATCAAGGACTATCATCGACGTCTCACGCTCTTCCCTGACTCTAGACTTTATCGACATCACCAAATACATCGCTGGAGCCCTGCCCTCCTGGGAATCCTCCTCCGCCCGCCGGACTCCAAACCCTCTCACCGAGCCCACCAACGTGCCGCAACCACCTATGGTAAACCGCACGGAGGAGCTACGCCCGTCACCCGCGCCTTGAAGGCATCGAAGGCATTGGATCCCCCTACTCATGTGATCCCACGTGCAGGGGTGGAAAACTTTTCTTCATGCCCCCATAGATCCAGAAATTCACAAAGACGCCTTCCTAACCAGAGATCACGTGAGGAGCACATGACCTACTGGAAATCTTGCAAGAACGCCCACGGATCTCTTAGCAACTGCACGCATACCCCTGCCGCTCAAGAGCCACGTGCACAACACGTGACCTGGAAAAATTACATAAATACCCTTTGGGGGTTCAAGTAATTTTTTTCCTTTGAATCAAAATTCCAAAAATTTAAAAAAAAACGATATATATATAAGACGGTGATCCATATTTTATATATTTTATTTATATTTAATTTGATTATTAATATAATCATTATATAGAAAAATCGAAAATGCCTTCTAAAAAATAAATATTATTACATAATATAGTAATATTTATAGATAAATATAAAAGTTTATAGATAAATATAAAAGAAATATGGAGTATAAGTTATTTATATAAATCCACTTTTTCCCTATTTTGTTTTAGATTAATTATAGTTATAGTCGTGAATTCATAATAAAATTCTTACGATAAGAACGAGAGAAAGAAAAGAAGAATGAAAATTTTATTAAAGTGGATTATCATACATATTCGTGCAGAAAAATAGATAAGTGTGTACACTTAATTCTATAGACCTATTATATAAACACTAAAGACTTGTTGTTGCACTGAAACATATAAATATTTACTAATCTGGCTAATGTTGAACTTGGTAAAATGAAATGGTTGAATAATTGAAAAATTAGATTATTCAGGAATATACATTGAATGTTGAGATTACGCATTGAATTTCTGGTAGTGGATCCATAATCTAAAAAGATTCCGTGATTGTTCCAGAAGAAATGAAACAAAAGATAGGGTAGAACTAGGACAGTTATTGTATGAGGTCTAGCCAATGCTCGATGCAGAGGTGCATAATAGATCGATATGAACATCATGATAATATCTCGGGGTTTGCAACGATAACTTGGTATATCTACTATACGTCCGTTAACTAAAATATGTCTATGGTTAACTAATTGCTAGGCTCCAGGAATGGTCGAAGCCATACCCAATCGAAAAAGAATGTTATCCAAACGCATTTCAAGTAGTTGCGGTAAAACCTGTCCTGTTGATCCTTTTTCCTTTCCAGTGATATGCACATATCTAAGTAATTGTCGCTCTGTCAGACCATAATGAAAACACAATTGATCAAATTCGCGGGCGTTCCTATGAAGAAACACTTATGATACTAGAACTCATGCCTTATCGAGCCTCTTATCCAATTTTAAAATTGTTAATTCCTTCAGCTGTATTTTCTGTTTTATTTAATTAATGTAAAAGTTGCAGATAGAACCCTGCCTTGCCATTTTATTTTGAGCCTATTAGTTGCATCATTTCGTAATTATAAAAATAGTACCTTGTTCTAGAACTAATTCTTAACAATGAGGCATTGGCTTCATATTTTATCATCAGTGGTTATTTAATAATCTTCATTGTTGTTGAATCTTGCATACTTTGCCCACTCTATGCTTAGAATTTCATATTAAATTAACCATTCCTCCAAAAATTGCCAAAAATTTGAAGATAGTAGAATTAATTGCTAGTTACATTGTGCCCAAAAAGAATTGTATTTGCATGTATTTTATGTTCTATAAAAATCATTTTATCCATTTCACTTACTAATTTTTAGTAGGTATTAAATTCAATATTTTCAGGGTTTAGGATTTTCTGAGATTTATCACCTAGTGATATATCTTAGATAATTTTATTTCCTGAAAATAATAGATTTAGTATTTATTATAATTAATTATTGAAAGTCTCATTATCTGCATTCATAAATTCATTATTTATTCATCTTGCATCCAAAAATTCCAAAAAAATTACAGAAGCCTCATTTCATCATTATTCACATTCCGTTCAAGTTTTATAATTTTTGGACATTGTTTGAATGAAAAAATCATTTTAATCCCCAAACTTACCTAAAATTGCATTTCACTCACTTATTGCTTTTTAAAATAAAAAATATCTCTTTGAAAACCTAACTTTGAGATCGACTTTAAATCAACCTAAGGAGACAATTTCCTCCCTAAGTTTGACCTTGGACTTCCCAAGTAAAAAATTTGACAGCTCCCTTTAATTGACACAATAATTAAAATAAGGGGTCATTTTGATTAACCCTTAATTGCCTGACCTACAATGAATTCGAACATTAATTCGACACTATTAAAAGGGCATTTTAGGGTTCGTCAAATGATGCTGTTGCTAGGGAGGCAAGGCTTAGGTTATTTTTAGAAAATCAAGTTTTTAGCCCCCCGGGTAGTCTGACCGACGGTTTTCTTGTATTTATTTCTCTATTTTCTCAGCATTTTTTCTTCTTTTCTTTATTTTGTATTTTTTCTTGTGAACCTCTCTAATATTTGATCTTTTATTTTTCATGCGAGGTACTCAGTGGACTTGGATCGACTCTCTTGGAAGCCGACGCAACTCGAAGCGACCAGACGCATGAAGAATTTTATTTTTGGAAGGAGAGTGTTCTTCTTTAATTTATAGTTAATTGCTCATTTCCAGCGGTTCCCAATTGGGTTCTCATACGTGTAAAAGAGACTAAACCTTTTTATGTGGTGTGTCGGCCTGTTTCACTCTCCGGTGAGGATGGGGTCCGACTTAAGTGGCGAAATTAGGATAGGCACACAGTTGTGTAATTTCAAACTTGTTTGTGCCCTTCGTAATTTAGGACCACACTTTCACTATAATAACACACACCTTATATCGTTTTCACTTAGTCAAATTCAATTCACCTCTTCCCGCTAAGTAGAACTATATGCTGGGTGCGGTTTCATCGCTTGCATTTCATATAGTGTAAAATTTTCAATTATGTATTGCATCCCGCATGAAGAGCGCGAGGATCACTGTAAGCCTTCTGAAATGAGCATGCATCATTGATTTCATCATGCATTTGCTTTTCTTGACTCTCCCTTAGTTTTATCACTTAAGATTAAAGGAAATTGGGACTGTCTGTTAGGCGTGCTTTGTGTGGTGGCCTAAACTCAGTGAAAATTAAGCTTACAATCAGGACTGCTAATACAATTGAACCATAAAAATTTGCATTAAAACTAGGATTATCTTGGGCGAGTAATCCCTTCATTGTTTGATTTTACTTGCAAGTGAGAGAGGGATGAACACTAGGATAGAGCCAACTAGGATTTTCAGATTGACTACTGATTCTACAAAAACGATTAGCCACTTCCCAGTAAGGATCTACGGGTAGCCGGTAAATGATCCAGATTTCCTTAGCAGAGTGGGAGGTTTAGAGGACACTGCGTAAGGCTCCGTCCTCAAGTAACGTGTAACCATACTCATACGGTTCGTACTTACTCCCATACTGGGTGAAAGTGGGTGCAACTAGTCGTAAGAGTCGGAGCAGTCTATAGGGAAATACATGCACCTAATAACTCATTAACTCTTTCCAATGTTGCATTAATCGCCAAATAAAACCGACAAGATAATTTGGCCGAACATTCATGGCCTTCACTACGTTGACTTTGTGACATTGGGGTTTGCTTTGTGTTTGCATTCAGAGGTGTGCGTTCACAGACTGTGCTCTTAGTTCCCTTCCTATCACTCCTCATTTCAAATCATGCTTTTGATTCAAAACCTTTTGACATAGAGAATGGTGGATTGGTGGTGATTATTGCTCGGACTCCGCGAGCCTCTTACTGACCTCTCCAAACCGACCATCCTCACAGGTTCAGGGACACTCTTCCCCTAAATTCCCTTGGTTTCATAGACACTTTTCCTGTGAGACTAATAATCCATTTTTCATTCTGAAGACTCATACCAACCCTCTCTTCTCTCACCACATCGAGGAAGACTCTCACCTCGATGCTTTTAGATCACCTTCTTGCCCAACTATTAACTCAAATCCTTTATATTCTGAAGATGAAGAAGACCATGACAACGAGATGCCTCCCAAGAAGGGCATAAATGATGAGGGAGATCATGACACATTCAGGGTCATTCTAGCCAGACTTGCACAAGCTGAACAGAGAAATGAGTTACTCAGATAGGAACTTGGATAGTTAAGAAGTGAGGGGGGATCGATGAGAGATGCCTACAATCCCAGTGACGCATAGAATGAGAACCGGCAATACCACCAAATGCTGGAGAACTAAAGAACTCCTGCCAAAATTCATGGCAATGTAGTATGTAGAGGAACCGTACATGTTCCTACAAGAGTTTGAAATGGTATGTGATAATCTAGGACAACCTAGTGTAGCACAGGATTACATACGTCTTAGAGCCTTCTCCTTTGCTGTAGCAGACAAATCTGCCTATTAGCTGAAGAATTTGGGGAGGGTAGTCACCACGTGGGCTGCATTAAAGGACATGTTCCTCAAGAAGTTCTATCCTTTGAGTATACCTAATCAGATGAGGTCACAAATATCAAGTTTCACTTAGATGTACCATGAGCCTTTCTACGAGGCATGGGAGAGATTCAAGGACCTGATTCAGAAATGCCCATGTCATGATATTGACCGACCCATCTTGGTCTAGAACATGTATAATGGTTTAACTCTGGAAGTCCAAGATTGTTGAATGCTGCCTTTGGAGGCAACTATTTGAACAAAGGAGCCGATGCGGTTTGGATGGTTTTAGATCAGATGGCAGAGACTAGCCACACCAGATCATCAGACATTGATTATGACAAGCGACCTCCCTCTCACGTATCTCAGGAGGTGGTAAGAACATCTACACCTGATCTGGAGAATGACCTACTCCCCACCATGGGGATAATCAGTGATAAGTTAACTAAAGTTGACCAGATCGAGAATAAGGTGAGCGAAATACACAAGCTTGCCGAATGGGAAAACCTTGCCAAGCATCCAAAACAGATGGCGGAATTTGCTGATCGGGTATCCAAGATCAAGATACCTGCCATGTCTGCACCTCGTGCTCCCATCTACCGAGTGCATCGCATTCAAGAGCAGCCCATGCAGGGATCTTACAACACATGGACTCTGGGTTAGCCCGAGGTCCATGAGAGCCAATTCACGGAGACAACCATCAAAACAGTCACCGAGGAAACCCCATAAGTATGGGAGGTGAATGGGATCTGGTATACCAATGATCCCGATGCTACACAACACCACCACCACCAGCACCCACAGTACCCCCCAACCTCAATATCGCCAGTTTCAAGCCCCTCAATAGCAGCAATAACCTCATCAATAGAACCAGTATCGTCAGCAGATCCATCAGGGACCTAAGAGACTGCAATAGAGTTAGCAGCAACAGTCCCAGAGGCAGGATCACAATGCCTCATCTTCGGGTATCTCTGACTTGTAGAGGATCCTTGATGAGCTCAAACTCCAAAGGTTTAGGTTAACCCCGATAACCTGAACCAAGGACATAATCACTAGAAGGAACATGCATACTATTCCAATTTTTTAGAATCAGATCATGAGATCCTATCGTATGGTTTCACCATCTTACTCTTAGAAGTGGTAGGACTGTGCAGACCCTTGATCTGGCACAACAGGGTAGAGTAGAAGATACTGATGAGCCAACCCCTCTGGATAGCTCAGAGGAGAAGGATCATCCTCACCAGCAGCGTCTTCAGGATCACCAGGGGGATTTGAATCCCCAAAATCCAAAAAAAATCAAAAGATCAAGAAAATCCAAAAAGAAGAATAAAGCAACATCGAGCCCTATCATGAGGATTGAGTCTTCGGGAGATAAGAAGACCATCTTGGATGCATAACCATCCGTTTTTCCAGCTTCAGTATCAGTTACATTTCATGCATGTCAGTCGAGTCCTGTTCTGAGTCCAAGTCAGAGTTATGTACAACCGAATTATTCTAATAAGAACTCAGATGATGATATCTCCATTTCACATCATGAGCCTCCCACCACTTTCCCTCAGGATTTATCTAAGGGAAAGAATAAAAATTCTCAAAAAAAAAATAATCTTGACATTTTAGAGATGGAAAGGACGTGCAATGAGAATGTTAAAGTTAAAATACCTTTCCTTCAATTAGTGGATATGGTTCCTGCATTTAAGAAGTACCTAAAGGCGAGATGCATACCTATTAGGACTAGCAGGAAAAAGAACACTCGAACATTGAAGCATGTGTTGTCCATAGCCACTACCTGTGCGATCCGCAATGAGATTCCAAGGAAGAAGAGAGATCTAGGAGCACACTTTGTCACCAGTTAGATTGCCAACACATCATTTGCTCGTACTACATTATTTGCTCGTACTCTACTCGATAACGGACCCTCAATCAATTTACTGCCATATTCCCTCCTACATCGACTAGAATTAGGACCTCTGAAGAAATTGAGAGCACTCCTACAATTTGCAGACCGATCTATTAAGAGGCCTAAGGGAATGTTGAAGGACGTTATCCTTGACACTGAGGGGAAGCAGTACAAAGTGGACTTCACGGTCCTAGACCTGGAATGTCTCCATAGATTGCAAGATTCCCAGATCATACTTAGTCACCCTTTTCTGAGGACGGTCAGAGCTATCTTTGATTATACTCTGGGGAAGATATGCTTTCATGCACACAATGACAGTGTAGAGTTAGAGATGTAGCAAACAAAATGGTTGAGACCTCATTCAGAGAGCAATATAGAGTATCTCTCGTCAGAAGTCGAGTGCTACAGAGTTGACTCAGTTGATCACTGACAACAACAGACAGCTTGGGTTGATAGGTCCCTCTAACCAGGAGAGAACAATGTAGATAAGGCCGTTGGACAGATCCTGCAGAATCAAACTTTATCCACAGGAGAAGTTTCTCATGCATCTCCCTACGCCCTCGATGACTCAGAAGCCAACTTAGGCTTGTCAGACATGTTCCCTTCAGGTCAATCAGAGGATGAGGAGATGAGTCAGACGTGGCTTTTGCCGATTGCTTGGACACTTTTGATGATTCGACTCCAGAGCTGAATCAATTGGTGGCTAGTACTTCAGAGACAGATCCAACCACTATCGGCACTGAGCCAGAGTTTATTGAGCCAGATGTTCTTGATGAACACACTTTACCCGAGCTCAAACCATTACCCACCACACTCAAATATACCTTCCTTGTAGGACTACCTCAGAAGTTTCCGGTCATTATCAGTTCTAGCTTGACTGGAGAACAAGAATCTCGCTTGCTAGAGATTCTTGAAAAGAACCACAAGGCCATAGGCTGGTGCATGTCCGATCTTTGCATGATTAACCCCGCTTTATGCCCACACCATATTTACCTTGAGGAAGGTGCTAAACCCTCTTGTGAGTTCCAACGTAGGTTGAATCCAAACTTACGAGATGCGGTTAAGAAGGAGATTGAAAAATGGTATGATGCGGGTTTTATATATCCCATCTCTGATTCCAAGTGGATGGCACCACTTCATGTAGTCCCTAAGAAAGCGGGACTTCAGAAAGTCACCAACTCGGATAGAGAGGAGATTGCGGTGTGAGTACCCACATCGTGGCGTGTCTGTGGGGATTACAGATGCTTGAATGTCGCGATGAAGAAGGATCATTTCCCCTTGCCCTTCATAGACCATATCCTAGAGAGACTTGCGCGGAAAGAATTCTTCTGTTTTCTAAATGAGTACTCATGCTATAACCAAGTAGCCATCGCTCTAGAAGACCACAAAAAGACCACCTTTACATGCATGTCGTTTGGGTTATGTAATGCACCGGGGACTTTCCAGCGATGCATGATTGTAATATTTATCAAGATGGTGGGCAATTTCCTGGAGGTCTTCATGGATGACTTCTCGATCCACGGCGACACATTCGATACTTGTCTATCTCATTTGGATCGAGTCCTCAAAAAGTGTAGTAAAGTAAATCTGGTACTCTCTTGGGAAAAGAGCCATTTTATGGTTTGAGAGGGCATTGTGTTGAGGCATGTCATTTCCAAAAGGGGAATGGAGGTTGACCCTACCAAGATGGATGTGATCAAGAAACTTCAACCACCAACCAACATTAAGCAAGTGGGGACATTCCTTGGTCATATCGGTTTTTATCGTAGATTCATAAAGGACTTCTCGAAGATTGCCTGACCGCTAACAGAACTCTTAGGAAAAGACACGAAGTTCATTGTAGATCACATGTGTCTTGAGGCCTTTGATCTCTTGAGGAGGAAAATCATGGATGCTCCTATCCTACAACCCAAGATTGGTCTCTTCCTTTTGAGATCATGATAGATGCTTCGGACTTTACCGTTGGGGCCGTGTTAGGACAAAGGAGAGAAGGGATTCCTTATGTTGTCCACTACGCAAGCAACGTACTTGATTAGGCTCAATGAAATTACACCGTTACAGAGAAGGAAATGCTTGATGTGGTGTTTGCCTTAGACAAATTCAGGTGACATCTTTTAGGATCTAAGATCATTGTGTTCACTAATCACACAACCATCAAGTACCTCATGAAAAAAAGGATGCGAAGGCGCGTCTTCTTAGATGGATCCTATTACTCCAAGAGTTTGATTTGCAGATTAAGGATAAGCCAGGAGTGAAGAATGTAGTGGCTAATCACCTCTCCCGCATAGAGTCACCTAGTTCCTCTTAGACTGACCCCATTAAGGACTCCTTCCCGACGAGTAGATCTGTTCTGTCGACTCTCTTCCATGGCATGCCAACATGGTGAATTTCTTAGTTTCCAAGACAATTCCCCATGATTGGCCCAAGAGCAGTATTGATCGACTTAAGTCGGAATCTAGGAAATACCATTGGGAGGATTTGTTCCTTTTTTTCAAAGGTCCGGATTGTGTCTGACGGAGGTGTATTCCTTAGGAGGAATGCATGAGTGTCCACACCTACTGCCATTCCTTGGAGGCAGGAGGACATCACTCCGGGAAGAGGACCGCTTGGAAAGTGCTTCAATATGGCTTGTAATGGCCGACCCTATTCCGTGATGCATATGCATTTGTTAGATCATGTCCAGTATGTCAGAGAATGGGAGGGATTGCCGGTCCCAAAGATGAAATGCCCATGCGACCGGTTATTTTAGTTGATGTTTTTGATGGATGGGGAATAGATTTCATGGTTCCATTCCCTAAAAAAATGGCTATGAGCACTCTCTTGGCGGTTGATTATCTCTCTAGGTGGGTGGAAGCTATCCCTACCCGAGCCACATATAGCAAAATTGTCTGCAAGTTCGTGAAAGATCACATCATTTCATATTTTGGGGTTCCCAAAGTCATCATCTCTGACGGGGGTAGTCACTTTGTTAACAGGGAAATGAGAAAGTTAACAAAGGTCTATGGCATCGAACACCGTGTCTCTAGTCCATACCACCTACAATCGAATGGCATGGCTGAGGAGTCGAATAGGGACGTCAAAGTCATTTTACAGAAGCTTGTCCGCCCTGACAGGAAGAACTGGTCTCAGCTTTTCGATCAAGTTCTATGGGCATATCAGACAGCTTGAAAGACCCCGCTTGGAACCTCCCCATTCAGGATGGTTTATGGAAAGCCATGTCATCTGCATGCTGAGCTAATACACAAATCTGAATGGGCATTAAAGAAAGTGAACTAGAACACTCATGAAGGACTACAGAGCAAAAAGATATTTAAATGAGTCTCTAGAAATCAGAAACAAGTCATATGATAACAATGTGATTTATAAGGACATAATCAAGCGTTGGCATGATTAACACATCAGACGAAAGAATTTTGTCCCAGGGCAGAAAGTGTGGTTATTCAATGCCAGGTTGAAGATTTTTCAGGGCAAGTTGAAATCCAAATGGATGGGACCCTTCATTGTTAGAGAAGTGAATAGGAACAACAGTGTGTGGATTTCATAGCTTATAGATGGAGCACAACCATTCATTGTGAATGGGCAACTGCTGAAGCACTTTGTAGGATCAGATGAGCAACAAGCCCAATTCATGTGCATCCCAGAATCCCATGATCTAATCTTAGGGAACACATGAATTCGCATCACTTTCATTTTATCCACCCTCATTCACTATGTATATTCTTCAGATCTCATGAACCCTTATACCCACTCTTGTCCTATACTTAGGTTGACAAGAGCCTAAGTATACGGGTGATCGATGACCACCATGTATATACTTATCCATTTGTCCCGTTACCTCGATCGCTCCACTTTTTAATCTTCTTCTAAACTTAGTCTGACCGGAGCCTAAGTATAGGGGGCGGTTGACTTTTGTACATCCTTTTATTACTCTCCTATGCTTAGCACGAGCTATGTCTTTTCGTTGCTTCTTGTGCTCTGAGGACATAACACACGCTAAATATCGGGGGCGCGTATATATTACATATATACCTTACCCATAGCTCATACTTTCACGTAATTTCGTATATAGAATTACAGGATGGGTAAAAAAACAAAAAAATGATGAAAATGCAAATGAAAAAAATCTCTTTGCTCTTGCATATCATCCTTGCATTCATACAAAAAATATCATCTTGCATTGCCTAATTGTTGGACATGCGAGCCCACGACGAGCCATTATGCAATAAATGTTATTGCGAATATTATTCCCTGATTTGAAATGAAGAATAACTAATTTTCATAATAGGTCCCTTAGTACAATTAGGTTATGTATTGTGGCCATCTTAATGATCGTACAGTTGTTGATTCAATTATTGAATCATAGAGGATGGTGCTTGGATGAATATCTAAAACGTTAGATTGAGGACTTATCAATCACCGTTAAATGATTATTAAGAGAGGATCTCCAACCTGAGAAGGAGATGGCAATCCTTTCTCTAAAGGCTGATATCTAACCGACCTCTTGATGTAGGTCCTCTGCATAGGAATAGATATTCTGAGGTGTTAGATAACTTAGGTCAAAGAGTTGACTTAACGTGATCGAGATAACCAAAGTCCTATGTCGTATGCTGTCATGATATAGGCACACATCCTCTAGCCGGAGACATGTGTTACTATATGTCTGAGTATGTACATTTGGCAGACCAATAGGTTGATGACATAATCGGTGTCTATACACCAGCGCGCTGGTGTGCATACAAGGGCATATGAGTAATACGATCTCTCAAAGGCATCATACAGGTTCATTTACTGAACCAGAAGACATGAGCTCACTCATGAGATATTGGGAAGAATCAAATTCCGTGTGTGTGGTCATCTCGCTTTGAAAGCTTGACTGAATTTGTAAGGTTTGATATATGCTTTTGGAAAGTATATGATCAAACCTAGGTATGATATATGCTTTTAGAAAGTATATGATCGATACCAACTCCCAATGATCGAACTTAATGATAAATACCTGAAGTAGACAATGTAAAACTGATCATATAATTCAGGATTAATATGAGTCTTCTAGTATGCAGGATGTACATGTATTGAGAATACCTGAGGGTGATGTGATCATAAACGATTGTATAATCATGACACTTCCATTCCTAGGGAAGTGATGAAACGGGTCTGGATTTTTGTGACTCCTCTCATTAGAGAAGTGCTCTAATCTTAGTCCAAGTGTTGGATAGTGATTTGAATGTTATTCAGATGCAATGAGAAGATTGGATCTACGGTCTTGATTTAATCAAGAATCTATGAGAGGTCCGCAATATCTGGATTTGAGATGTGATCTCAATAACCAAGTCACTATACGTGGAACAATACAATCACCCTATCCTTATCTCCAAGTATCCACGGAGAAAGCGCATTATCCTTGAAAGAGTTCATGAATAATTTCATTGTTGATATATGTATCCGAGCATTGAGAATGGATAATTAAATGTGATTTAATTATCATGAATAATATGAATTTGATTCATATTATAAGGAGAGTTATCTTAGATAATTAAATGCGATTTAATTATCAAAGATGAGAATAATATGAATGTGATCCATATTATTTGGGAATATGAGAATAGATATCTAAGATGATTAAATGTGATTTAATTATCATGGATATGATAAATGTGGATAACACTATCCATCTTAATCATTGATATTATCAATGTTATTTATAATATATAAAAGAGAGCTATTTGTAATTTACATTTGTTAATTAAATGTTGATGTGAATTGGATTCACATTGGATAATTAATTGAAAATGTAATTCACATTTTATTTTGGTTGTGAATAAGATTCAAAAAATTCCAATGGCAAGATTGCAATATTCACAAAATAATTATGAGTTATTTTTGTAGAATAATTTACAACAATTGTTGTTGTAAATACTGGAGATATATGGAATCATGCAATCTTGGAGATTGCATTGTAATCTCCCTTTCCTAATAGGAGAAGGGACGACCACCAATTTCTACAAGGAAAGGGCGGTCGTCCGCCCCTCCTATATGGAATGAGAGATTCTTCTTTCCATTAATCTCCAAGATTAGTTGATTTAATTTGAGGATTAAATTATGTTGAATTATCAGTATATATTTAATCAAATTAAATTAATTATTGTTGGTTTTTACCAACAAAATCTTGACCATTAAAAGAAACACAAATCAATGTGAGCCATTGGATTTGTGTTGTCCATGGATTGAGATCCATGGATCCCAAAATATTATAAATAGAAGGGCACCCCTTGCTCTTCTTAAGTTTTAGACATCATATACTCTCTCTCTCATTCTCTCTACACGCCAACTTCATCTCTCTCCCTCTCTCTTATGGCCGTCCACCATGGAGACCTAGAGAGAGTCGCTCTCGTCGCAACGTCGTTGTTTTGTTGCCGGACTGATTGCTCGTGGATCTTCATCTCCTTCGGTGCGCCTCGCTCTTGAATAAGACACCGGATCTCGTGTGAAGAGATCAGGAGATTCACCGCTTGGATCATCAACATGGATTGCGAGAAGTATACATCTCCTCCACGTGCTCGCAAGCGTCTCCTCCGTCGGACCAGACTTGAGACAGGAGGTTTCTTCATTTAGAGACTCGATCGCATCACGCTTCAAGAGGTAACCCTAATACTTGTTTGTGCTTTAGATGAAATGATCCGAGAAGTGTTCTTGGATCATGTGGTTTCATCGCATGAAAAATTTTAATTTCGCTACCTCGAGCAACTAGTGCGACTAGTCACTCCCGATCGCATAAGATGCGATCCTCACGCTTCCGTGATGCGCTTAAGAATCTCACCATATCCTTCAAGTGGTATCAGAGCCTTATTTTGGAGGTTTCGAATATGTCCATCAACCTAGGAAGACTTGGGTTCGTTAGGGTTTGTGAAAGTTTTTGTCGCATTGCATTTTCGCATCTCTGTTTTTTGAATAATTTCGGCCCTGTTTAAATTGTTTAAACACAAAGATATCAGTTGGATTATGTTCCCTATTAAATAAGGAAATCATGGGTTTTGAGTTTGCGTGATTTTGAATCTATTTTCTCAAGTTATTATCATTTTAGTGAACATGTATCCGCTGTTTCGGGGACTGCGAATCATGACGTAATTAAGGAATTAATTACTGTTTTAAAATGCCTAGAAATGCGTGCAAATTACTTAGGTTCTGGAGTAAATCAAATTAGCAAACTTTGGAAAAAAATTTTTGGTTAATTTGGATTTAAATTGATTGATATATGTCAATTTTAACAAGTGAGGGTCACTGCTGGAAATTACTTTCCTAATCAAGAACCTTTTAATTGTTATTTAATCAATTAGTGAAATTAAATGGTTTAATTTTCTGGAGTACTTATGGATAAATATTTGTGAAATATTTAATGATAATTATTTCCTTAAATGACATTACCTTAACCAATAATTGATTTATAATCTAGATCACAAATTGGTTACTCAATCTACTTCCAACAAATACAGTTGCTTGAATAGGATTGGGAATTTGTTTAGCAAATCTCCTTATGATGTTATTGTTTTGATTATTATTATATATGTATAAATTTGGTTGAAAAATCGATTATCATCGCAAGTACAAAGTGATCTATTTTGCATTATCCTTTCTCAAGGTGGATATGGTGTCTAGTCGGGGAGCGTTGAAGTAACATGTTGCAACATGTGTGGTCTGTCCCACTCCTGTCAGTACTGGCCATGACAACGAGTAGGGTTTGTATAGTACTTGAGAAATCATGATGTATTTTCTAATTATTAAATACAAAATAATATATTTGAGATAATACCATATTTCAAGTAACAATTAAAAATTGTTTGTTGGATATTAATTGGATCATTAATTTAATATAATTAGATTAATTGGAATCCAATTGTAAAATTAAAACACTTTATTATGAGTAGAATTGTTATTTCCCTTGGAAGAATTAATCGTAATGAATATGATTCATATTGATTAATTAGAATTTGAATATGATATGGAGGATCACATTAGTGACATCCATGGTATCCCGTCAAGGCGAAGGGTTCCGTCGCCAGGGATTGCATGTAGGAGACGCCTATCCGAAGTGGCAGCTTATGTATGCAAGCGCATCTGGATCAGGCTCTTTGCTTCTCGAAAGAGTAAGGCTGTATGCGTAGTGACCCCAATATCAAGTCCTCATATTATTGGGGCGATATTGGATTGCGCATAACGAGTACTAATCCTTTTGACGGTTGGTTAAATTAACGATGGATCAACATCACCTTAGGGGTGGTGGGCCCGGGTGTTAAAGACCGAATTGTGAGATGTAAGTTGGACTTGCAAGGCGGAATGTGTTCCCGCTTCTTTTTATCCAAGTTGCAAGTTCTCATATTATTGGGATGTAACAAAGATAAGGAAGGAGATCCTAGATCTTGCTTGAGATATAATGGTAAGTATATCTCTTACATTGAAAGTGATTAAGGGAATGAACTTTCAGTGTTGACAAGGCAAGACAACTTTGATATAAAAAAATCCTAAATCAAAGTAAAAATGTATATTCACATATATTTATGCAATTTTTCAGATAATCCTTCATTAAATCCACTCAATAATATACTCAATAATAACCGGTAAAATATCATGGATTGAATCCATGATCAAGATATTGTACTTGCAGTTGAACACATAATGTATGTGGTTGCAATGTGCAAGTTTCCTCATAATAATGAGGAATGACAATTAAATAGACAATAGGACTACAACCGTAGGGTTTGTATGTATATGTAGTCCTGATCTATCATCGAATGTAGTTTGGAAGTGACATGTCGATGATGATCGAAATTGTCAAATAATCCTTATAAAATCTAAGAAGATGTTTCTGGCATACATTTCTACTCTCAATATTTAATCATGAATGACTTGGTTCATTGCATTATGCATAATGGTGGCTCTATAAGAGATGATGTATTCAAATTGTTTGAGTACCTACCTGAACCTTAGTCTTTAAGAGTTAAGATGTGTGTAGATATGACGAATTTCATCATTTATCTATACTCTAGTCATTCATGAGACTTGATAATATTCATATTGTATGATATAAATGAAGAACATAAAAATGTTGAAATAATCTTATATTGAAATCATTTGAATTCAACATAAGAGATCCTTTGTCTTAAGAAATGGTTGTTTATAGATGAAAGGAGCACAGTGGAAGCATGAGTTGGACCCAAGAAAGTAGGATAGTCAAAGAGTTTACTATACTTCTGTAACTTCCATATGTCATCCAAATAGTTGGATGAATGCCAATACTGCAATAAGCCGATGTACTGATAGTGTGACTATCAAGTCTATCTAGGATCCTTAGAGAAGGATTCAGATAGTGCATCAAAATACTCTACATATAATCATTGAACTTGACTTTCTTATTTGATAAGATTAAAAGTCTAATAATTGTATATCATTTTTCTAATAGCACTTACAGTTGGTTGCATATGTTTTAGAAGACTAGAAAATTTGATCTTAAGGTTTAATAATCATCCACATAGATATTTATGCAATTGTTGCTACAATCTCTATTGGATTGACACACTTCATTTTTTCAGTGGGAGAGCCCTTAATCTTAGAGAATGTTTCTATGACCTAGATATTAGAATACACTCACTGTTTATTTCTAAATGTTGGAAATAAGCATAAATTCTAGAATATACCTATCATAAAAAGTTATGATGGATATATTTCAGATAGTAATCTAACATATGGTGGACTCTACTAAATTAGAAAATTAATGAATGGTTCATTAACATTTCTAATACTAACATTAAACCTTAAAAGATCAATAGGAGGATGAAGATCATTTGATAATGACCTGACATCGAGTCTTGGACATAAGTCTATTGATGAAATCAATAGATAAGTAAGAAATGAAACTTTAGAGTGTCTAAAATTTCAAATCTTACATACTTGTGAATATTGTATTCAAAAAGTGGAAAATGTCCAATGTACCCTTCTTTGAGAATGGTGTTAGATGCCGATGCATTCAAGATCTCATACATATTGATGTATGTGGATCATCTATATCATGATAGATATTGATGATATGTGATATCATTAGATGATTATTTGTGATATGAGACTTCTTCCCTTCACCTTAGAAACCTTTGAAATGTTCAAAGATTTTACAATTTTGGTTTATAACCGAAGTTTTAAGGAAGATGAAATGAATTTGATCTAACCTAGGTAGCAAGTACCTATTAGATGAATTCAAGGAATACCTTATAAAGATATGAATATCATTCCTATCTCTCTTCTCCTAATAAAACTAAACTCAAAAGAGATGTAGGGAGATACAATTGGATCATGTGTGACATGATATGATCAATGTTGAATCTTAGCATACTTATCCCTTAGTTTCCAAGGTATATATATATAGTAGAGACTATTATATATATATAGTAGAGACTACAATATATATCCTTAATAAGGTTCCATGCTAGTAAGCTGGAATCTAGCACTAGAGAGTGCTACTTCATTAGGAAAATAAAGGATGGTATTGGATACCTACTTTATGACCTAGAGATTCTTGAAAGATCTCATCTCTGAGAATATGATTCTTAAAGGATGCATGATTTCAGATTTCGTGAAATTTCTGTGAAATTTCGTCGAAATTTTGATTTCGACAAGGTACCAAAATTTCGAGCGAAATGACGATATGAGGGCATTTTCTGATCATTCCTTCACAAATGTTAGTCGATGTGGACGAAATTTTGTCAAAATTTCATTGTAATATCGCATCAACATGGTGTCGATACAATAACTGAAATCAATATTTAAACCCTTAAGTATGGTGGGTGTGCATATATTGCATATATACTTGTATTCATGGCTCGTACTTTCACATGTTTTAGATATTATGGGCTACAGGTGTGGGGATTTGAAGAATATTTGTAAAAAAGATTTGTGAATGATTTGAAAAAATTTTATATCTATTTGACAAGGTTTACGAAAAATATTTCACAAAATTATTTCAAAAAAGGTACAAGTTATTTTGACACATTAACACATTTTTTATATGTATATGTATACTAACAAGTTGTTAATAACAATAAAAAAATATAATATATAATAAATAATATAAAAAAAGTTGTTGAGTCCCTGACACTTACATATTCACTCAAGGCTCGTTGAGATTTATAATACTTGATTTATGAGGTTCTAAATTCAGAGTTAACAGGTCTTAATCATTAAGATCTTGGACTTAATTCACACTTTTCTAGTTAGAAAGATTTGTGTGCTATATTGCATGCTTAATTTTCATCTCAAAGAATATGACAAGCACCTCACTTGCACGACTGCATTTGCGATGAGATGAGATGAGATGAGATGAGGTTTCGCTTGAGGATCTGGTAATTGATATTTGAGTTTGGACCTAATTTTATGATGCTCGAGGATGGGATAAAATCAATGAAGGCATCATAAAACCTGAGTGCCAGCAATCCTAGCTTATATGAGAACATGCATCTTATACTAATCTCTTGATATTTACCTAAGTGCTAGGGTGTGATGAAATGAAAATAAAATGTTGATCAGTGTGCGCCAATTCTTGGTAAAAGCAGTGGAGCTAGCCAAAAAATGAAATAAGAAAAAGAAAGAGCTCTTACATTACAAAGACAGACCCAAAGCCTTTTAAATGTTCACTTGGACCAAAATCTTAGATTTTTATGAGTCAGACTAGTACCCAAAAAGAGTACTACATCGTATAGTGATACAAGTCTGGGGGTCAAAGATATAACAGATGCTCAAAAGAAGAGACACATCCCAATGCATTCCCAAGAAAACAAGTACAGACGATTCAACCTCTTTTTGATGGACACACTGATCAATGACCAATATATGTGTTGAGTCAACAAGGCACTTGAGAGAACCCTTGTTCCAATGAGAGGGAGAGAAGAAAAGACACAATCATATACCGTCCATTATCTGGCGTTCCATCTACCCATTTAAGTCTGACAACTAAAGAAACAGTAGATTGAATGCAAGAATAAATTTATTCCCTATTGTTGAGGCTAGGGTCCTTAGAAGAGTCTCTTAGATTGGAATCTTGAGTGACGTTTTCGACTCAACTCTTGTGAATGCAGTCAATACTTAAAGTCACACCTCTATTATATATGTACAAATAAAGAGTCTGATGATTAGGGAAGTTGAGTTCCTTCCGATTAAAGACTTGGTTCAGCTAGAGTTTTAGGACCACTAAAACAAAGTGTTCTGAATTGATCATGTTTTGTTTATACACATGCACAGTTAGGGGTGCACATGGATCGGATTGGATCGGATTTTGGCTCAATCCATGTCCAATCCAAACTTAGCGGATTTTTTATTTTTCCAATCCAATCCATTAAGCATGCAAATCCAGTCCAATCCGATCCACCGGATTACGAATTGGATCAGACTGGTTGGAATTTTTAATACTCACCTAAGTTATGATTAAGTTTGTAGCACACTACACCTCGATATTTAAATCATGATTCTAAAATTGAGATTATGGATAAATGTAAAGAAAATGATAGTTATTTTTTAGAAAGCAAAAACTACACTTGTTATGGATATAGTACGAACAATCATTTTATAACTAAATATAAAAAAAAATAATTGTAATCCATAGAAACCATAGAAGCGTCACCTTGACTTTGACTAAAATGCAAGTTTGTATATATCAAATAGGAACTACAACTAACACGCTTGGCTACATATTGCGGGACGGAGGACCATGCACGAAGGAGGTCTGGGACAAGAACCATGCACGACTGCGCGGTGCGGGGGTGAAGTTCCTGACTACACGTACACGAGGGACGTCTGGCAGAACCGAAGATGAGGTTTGTTTGTGCATGCGCGAGGGGGGTCTAGCTATGCATGCAAGCGGCTGAGGACGAGGTGAGCATAGCTGAGGACGAGACGGTAGATGGCTAAGGTGGAGATCTGGCTACACGTGTGCGAGAGAGGCCTGGGAGAGCCGAGGATGAGGTCTGGTCACGCGTACGCGAGAAAGATTAGGTTGTGCATGCACGTAACTGGGGACGATGACAACATCCGGTGGAGATGTGCGCGCCTAAGGGTAGAGATGTGTGTGGCACGAGTGGATGTCTTGTTTGGAAGGATCCCAAGGTTGTTTAGGATTAGGTATTATTATTTTTAAGAAGGGTGTTTTGTTTGGAAAATTGGAAGGGCTCGAAGGACATTGTGGGTAGGTAATGCTTTTGCAAAACCAACAAGTGAGGTGGGTAAGGGGATTTCCAGCAAGCGATGTGGAGTAAAGCTTGAGTTGGAATAAATTTTAACTATAAATGGAGTAGCTTGGATATTTAATATAGCTTTCAAATAAAATTAAATATATAATTTACTTTATTATAAGAAATAAATTATTAGATATTATTTATTTATCAATGGATTAACGGATTGGATCGGATCTGATTTTGGTAATAATCAGATCCAATCCATAGATGAACGGATTTGTAAAACTTCAATCCGATCCGATCCATTGAACTTATAAATCCAAATCAATCCAATCCAATGACAACAGATCGGATCGGATTACGGATTTTATCTGATCCATGTACACCCCTATGCACAATCAAGGAATCAACTAACTTATCTACTCGAGGATGAGGAAACCTTAAGTATAAAGGATGATAAATCACATATTTATCGTCATAATACAATACTTTATCCTCCTAGATTAAGCAATTCTCTATTAATAATTACCAATTAATATATAAGCATATAAATAAAGATACTATTGTGCTTATATTTTATGTGTTTCTTAATTATTAAAATAATAAAAAATAGTTTAAAATTATACAGAACTAATTTATCATTAAACTAAAATTAAAAATTCAAAAAATATAACAAATGAAAATAAAAGCAAGTGTTTTTAATCTTTAAAAAGACTTATAAAAATATTAGTATGTTTATACGATGTATTCTTACTTTGAGTTCTACATGAAAGTTGTAGAACTCAAAAAGATCTACAACTTTCATGTTGAGTGTTTTCTCTAACTCAACTCCTAATTAATTTTTATTGATATTACATTACATTTTGGCATTTGGAGTTTTTTATTGGGCCACGTAACCCAATCAGATAATTCCGTGTGTCGGCCTTTTATTGCTCATAGCCTAATTTTCTTGTTCATCGGATTGATCTTTATCAGTTGATCACAACTGCTCATACTCATATGATCCTCAACCACGTGATCGATCTAATCAAGCCATCTAGATCGCTCCCTTGCGCCTCTTCTTGAAATGTTGGATCATTAGATGATCCAACGGTTACTGCATTTCGTCAGCCTCCAACCCACCACTATGAAGAGGTGCGGCACAAGGATCAAATTTCGACGAAATTCAACCGAATTTCGATCGAATTTCGATTTTGGTGGGTGACCAAAATTCGACCGAAACGGCCGATGTCGACTGAAATTTGGGGTCCCCTTTTTAAAAAATGATCGAAATTTTGATCGAATTTAAACCGAAATTCGATCGAAAATTCTTTTTGATCATTCACCGAAATGCTGACCGAAATCGAAATTTGAGGCCGTGGACAAACTCAACTGGCTAATGTCTCCCAATTACCCCTCCGTCCTCAATCCTCCTCTCAAGCAACTTCCATCCCCACCTTCGCCAAACTATCGCCATCCATGCTAACCACCAAGTTCCCTAAACCCTAATTTCCAGATCAACTAGCGGTGGTTGAAACCACCGCGACTACCACCTGGAACCTCCGCCCTTCGCCATCAAAACTCCTTCTCCACGAACTGCTCCTCTGATCCGCCATTGGAGCGAGGATTCTTCGAGCTCCATTAACATCCGAGTAACAATTCAAGATGTGATTAGTGAGCGTAGAAGGTGAATTCCTCCGGTGAGATCTAAGGCCCTCTTAGCCTTGTTGCAGACATGAATTGGTGCTTCCTAAGCTAAGTTTTGTAGCCTAAACATCAAGCGAAGATCTACGAAGCATGCAAGTTTCGTATTTGGCCAAGATTCGCATGTGTTCGTCACTTCCAGGTTATTTTTGTTTCCATTTTTGTGTACATCAATTTTTCTCCATTTTATCTTGAATCTTCTTCATTGTCTTGATACAATCTGAATGCACACGTATCGTCATTTTCATTCACTAATTCACGCACTCATATTCTTATTTTCTTTCCACTTCTCCATTAGCATCATCGTGTCGACTCTTTCTTCTCCTTGCAAAGGAGAACCCATCTAGGTTTCAATCCCTTCACCCCATTAAAATCCTCCATTTCGCATCACTTTATCTCTAGTAGGCACCCTTTGGCTTTAGTTTTTGGTAGACTAACCCTGCATGTGGTGAAGACCTTCACTGATCAGACTCCTTAACTTGGATCCGGACTCCTCTCTTTGTTCAGCAGCTTTGTCTACGTAGTTCAAACATCCTCGGATCTTCCTCAAAACACAAGCATCTTTACCCACTCATTATCATCGGGCATGAGGCGTCAGCTACTACTAAGGAGCAAGGAAGAGGGAACATCATGTCATCGGTGCCCATGCCTCATAGCCACCGCACACGGAGGAGAAGAAGACGAAGATCACGTACATGTGTCGTCGGATAGTGTTAATTTGGGCGGATCCTACGGTTTAGATCCAGCCACATCACGCATACGAGGCACCGCTTTCAAGCGTAAGGCTTAGTCCCATCGAGTTTCATGATCCTCCGCCAAGCCTTGACAGCTCGCCACCTGTCTCGACCCTTGTGCCACCTACCGAGCCTTGTATCATGCGTGTAATGTGCGTGGGCGAAATTGCATAGAAACACCTCCACCTTTCTGATATTGCAATAAGTCCCCGTTGTGGGTTATTTACATTTATGCCCTAGTGGACTTATTTAATTACTACCCCTGTGTGGACTTAAATGCGATGTTTTCATTATTTTTATTATTATTTTATTGCAATTATGCCAATGTATTGTACCTTCAATAACTTTAGAACTATACATCCAAATTAAGTGATTTGGATCTTACTAGAAAGATAATTTTATCCTCTTTTAATGCGGTGTCATTATATACCTGATTTTATTTGTGTCTCATGCATAAAAAATTAGAGAATAAATTTACCTTTTCAATTGTAATCTGAAGTTCAAAATTGATTCTCAAATCATTCTTGGGCCTATCAATCACCCTAATTAATCTTAAATCATTTTAATCCCATTAAGCGAGTAATGTTTATTGGACAGTTATTTCCTGATTAGATATTTATTTAAGGTGTGATTGTGTTGTTATCATATTGCTTCATTGAAAAGAGCTTAATTAAGACTGCCTTATTGCATAAATTTTGATCCATCATTGAATTGGTTCATCAATGGTTATTAAATAACTTATTAATTAAACAGGAGCTTCACGTTTTCCATGCATACCATAGTATGATGCATTAGCATTTCTGATCATTTATTATATTTGCATCTTCTTTACATCAAGTTTGCATTGTATCTTGTTTGCATCAGCTTGACCCAGATCACTAATTAATCGCTCAATTAAGTATTTAATACCTAGATTGATTCATTAATTGCCCATGTCCTTGTGTTTGATCCCGAACTTACCTAAGATAAATTTAAGATGAGTCACTCTTCACAGAGACTCACTCGAATCTGATTGAGGGTTGATTGGCCATATTACAACGAGTAATAATTATCATCGCTAGTTAGCGAATAATCAGCCACATGGTCCAATAAAAATAGAAAAGAAAGAAAAATAGAAAAGAAATAATTATAAGTGTCAAACGAAAAAGTGTTAAACATGAAAGTTGTAGATCTTTTTGAGATCTACAAGTTTCATGTTAAACACAAAGTCATAACATGCTATATATACACACAATTAGATTTTTGTAAGTATTTTTAAAGAAATAAAAATACTCTTTTTAATTGCTTTTGTGATTTTTTGATAATTTGATTTATAAATAATTACAAAATAAATATATATAATATTAAACTAATTTTTATGGCATTTTTAATATTAAGAATATAAAAGAAATAAAAAATGCAATTAAGGTTATTTATATACATATATTAGGGTTAATTACAAAGGGATAAATGTTAAAATTATTGAATTAATCAATTATATTCTTGAGTAATCTAATAGGGATAATAATCATAAAATACGATGATAAATCATGGATTTACCACCGCCTTATTTGAAAGGCCTCCTATATACATAGGGATTAGGAAATATGCACCACGGTGCACATAACATCCGCTCATCCATCCCTTTCTTATTTATTTATTGATATTTTTTTAAATGAAATCTTGTAGGGATTTACTTGGAATAATATCCAGTTTCAAAATTTATATAAACAAGCATCCATGACATACATCTAAAAGGAGACAATTTCAGCAAATTTGAGATAATTAAAATTTGATACTCTTAACGAGTGAGATAAAAGTCTATAACTAAGTTGAATTTGCAATGACACTATGGTGATATACGGTGATTTAAATTCTCTAAGACTTTCTTTCAAAATGATTGGGGAGAGGGAGTTTGCATGAATGTTGTGCACAATGGTAATACTCCCCACTCCTATATACACGTATCTGTATGTATTATTAACATTTGTTATGCTATTAAATCGATAATAATCTAAACTCAATTTCCCCTACTTAAGTATATGCATTACGTTAATCAATATTCCTATTTAGCTCGATAAATTCATACTACTCATAACATTACAAGTCTCATATAAGCTTCAATCCCTCGACAACTATATATGCAGAGTAACCCCTTTGCAATTATAATTTGATTGGCTAAATATTTTTATCATGTTATTTATATTTGAGGATGGGGAGATTGCACCAAGTTGCATGTATCTATATATGCACCAATTGTATATATAATATACCATGCATTTAATAATAAATAGAATAATAAAAATATTATTACCATTTCTTATATTGTAGATTTAATAATAAATATTAGCATAATCTTTACAAGATAGAATTATGAAAATATTATTACATTGGACTAAAATGTTAGTAAATACTCTATTATACAGAACGTTCCGATCATCATTTTTTCACAATATGCACATTATACTTTACAAAATTGTTACATGACAGTGGTTTTTAAAATTCAAGAAAGGTCCATCTCATTTAAAGGCTTTGTAGTGCAATCTCATGCCTATCATCCTCCTTTCAAAGAAGGCTTATGTTACCCATGCATGGGGTCCTAGAAAATCCGCAAGGATGACACCATGGGTTTCCCAACTATGGGAGTATTGATGCATGCTAAGGATTGGGGTCATACTGCCCTATCCTGCTTGGCATGGTATTCAAGGGGTCGGTCTTTCCAAAAGTGAAGGACCCGTTGCCATTGTCCAGTGAGAATCTCCCATCATCATCATTTCGGTGTCTTGCCATTTATAGATCTTGAATCAATTTTGACTTCGGTATTCCATGATGCACAGAGACAATCCCATCAGGCAGATAAAAGAACGATTTCGGTAGTCGATGGTGAAGTATTTGTCACATATAGTTTAAATTAGTGTATTTCTATTCCAGGTTTTATCAATAATATGCCCTATCTGTTTAGCCCCAAAGATAAATAGCAAGATCCGAAAGAAATCCTCCAGAACTCGAAGGCAGGAGAGTGATATCAAAGAGAAGTTGTTCCTCTTGCTTCTTGATGGATTTCACTCTTAGATCCAACACACCCGAGCTGGAGTAAGATGGAAAAGACCAATAGTTTCCTCAACTCCCCCACTCCCATTCTGGCATTCTTCCCTATGCATCCAGTTGTGATGAGGAGAGGTTCATGGTCTTCAATATGACAGATAAATATTAACATAAAATGATTGGCTTCAATCCTGCTGCATTCAGGGAGGTCAGTGCGCACATACAATTATCAATCCCACTTAGCAATTGCACAGCATTCAAGACCATGGCAAGCAGCTGCTTTGGTCTCAAGGACAGTGAAGGTCTTCCAGAGCAGTGCCGTATACATAAACCTGGTGGAGACCATGGGTTCATAATAGCCAATTGCGAATCATCAGCAAGACTTTAAAGACAACCATGTGCACCCATTAGCAATGCGGGTGGCAAAGAAGAGGGCCGGCTTGGAGTGCCACAAGGAAGAACATTGAAGGTGGGTTGGCGGATGATGGTAAGGTGAGGGACAGGAGGACAATGAGAGGAGAAGGAGAAATTACGACAATGACTGGGGGTTCTGGTGATGGAGTTCATGGTTATAGCGTTAAAGTTGTGGCAAGGGGAGACAAGACATCATCAGGGAAAAGGGGGAGGAGAGTTGAGGATGGTGGAAAGAAATATGATGATTATTAGTATTAAGTTTCCATACAAAAGAACGCGTGAAGAATAAAATAGAAAGAGCGGAATGGGGAGAATGCACATGTAGCGCAGGACTTTTGGGCAGAGAAAAGAGGGAAGAAGACATGATAAAGAAACTCCAAATTGTGTATTACTCAATTATGAATTTTGACCTACCTATAAACGCTTTTGGAGATAGGATAGGTTACAAGATAAAAATTAATAAAATGAAATGAAACCTCGACAAAACTGAAGTCTACTTCTAAAGAGACACCTAACTTAAATAACTGACATATCCACCCTGTTTGTTTCTCGAGATTGTCCACCACATATTGTATCCAGCTATTGCATTCCTAGTTATGGGTTATTAAATTCTTGATAGAATCAGATTATATGTCAATTTTGCCAAGCAATGTCTTAAGCCCGCCCCAAGAGGATGGAGGGTCGGAGGAAAGCACCTCTAGAGAGCGAGGGAGACTCGACGCGCGTCAAGAGTTGGAGGGAGGGAGGGTTACGAGGAAGAGGGCCACCATCGAGGACTACCATCATGTGTGAGGACGCAATGGAGAAGATGGTCGCCATTGGGGTGGAAGGACCCCCTATACTGACTGTAGTCGATGCTTCAAGTGTGACATGCAAAGTCACATAGCGCGGTGGCGTGCGGCTCGAAATCCGGCATGCTACAAATGTAGAGAGGAGGGTCACCTTCGCAAGAGTGCTTGTCGGGCTCCACTGCTGCACCGAGTATGGTTGTCAATGACTGCAATGTGAAGAGAAAGTAGCTGTCAATCGATTGCACACGGTTGAGGATGCAGAGGGCTCGAACGAAGACTTGAGCGTGATGATCGGCGTGGTGGAACTAGGGCACGCAGAAGGTTGCGTGGAGGATGTCTCTCAAATACTTCCTTGTGTGTTCATGGTGTAGAGGCGGAGGAGGTGGACATATTCCTTACTAATGGTGGGGGCTTGTTCCCACCGAAGGTGTGTTGGCGTAAACCTCGACAGAGCGATGGGGCGGCGGGGATGCCGCCACAGTGGGTGGTGGAGATTCAGGTCCTTCCGGTGAGATGTCAGAGCCTCTAGGCCGTTAGGGATGCGATGCGACCGGTTGGTGTCAAGCTTGTAAAAGTCAGCAACTAGTCCGACTAGTCGAGTCGGGGGGTAGCCGACTCGACTAGGCCTAGTCGGCCATTAGTCGGTCAACCCAACTAATTGATCGACTTTTACATCAATTTCTTTATTTTTTTTAAGTTTTTTTTTGCTTTTTTTAAAAGCAAACTTGTACTAATATGCTTAATGTTATATTTAAAGTCAATTACTTCTTTTGTTTCATATTGATAGTATAGAAAATGTGCACATCTATATTAATATATAAGAATATATGTATAAAAATGCTTTATATATTTAAAATAATCAAAAAAATTCAAAACCGGCTAATGGTCGATTAAATCCTATTAGTCGCCCAACCGCCGATTAATCCATAGTTAGTGACTCTGCCGACCGAGTACCGACTACCGCTTTCTACAACCTTGGTTAGTGTTGTGGAGAAGGTGCTGAGATTGAGGTTTATGCTTGACTGAAGGTTGGGATGTGCTTGTGCAGATGCAGGGCACTCCGAAAACCTTACCGACGGAGATCTCCTTCCGAGTCGGAAGGGTGGTCTTTGGACTTTGCCTAGCGACAGTGAAGGATGAGAATGAGGGCTTGTTGTTGGATTCGGAGTTGGGTGACGGTGCTACAGTAGTTGTGAAGGAGATTTCTTAGTCGAGAGCCTGCGCTTGATCGGATGATCCCACGGTGATGATTCTGATGTTTGCATCAGCCTCGCCGCAGCCGGTGGCGCGTAATCATTGGAACAATCAGAACGGAAGATTTGCGCCAGAAATCGCCGCATCCGATTGGGTTTCCTTCCTAATTTAGGATGTCGTTGTTTCGCCATTTATCTGGAGGAGATTTTTGGAGGGATCTTTGGAGGGTAGGCGGATCTAAACTCTTTGATCAGGTCAGGTCTCAGACATGTTTATTACTATTGGAGTTGGAGGCTATTTGGATCCGAGCACTTCATCATCTTATTTCCTAAATCTGGGTGATTCAACTAGCTTTTTCTCGGATCCAATAGTAAATAAAGGCTTGGTCAGGTCTTTGTTTCCTCCTGCACATGTTCCGGAGTGCGTGAAGAGGGGGCAAGGAGGCCCCTATGTGCCTCGCTCAAGGGAAGGTGATATCACAGGGTTGATGTCAGCGAAGCTCCGAGGTGGACCTTCTATTTCCGCTATGGATGATGTATTTGGAGAGGAGTTGGGGAACAAGGAATTGGTGGGGGGAACTAGGGAGCGGAGGGAGGAGGGAGAAGTGTTGATTACGGGGGCTGGGGAGCAGAGGAAGGGGAGCAAAGTGATGGTTGTGGTGCCGGGAGGAGCTTCTATGGCACGATGTATATAGGTTGAGAAATGAATATTTGCGGCGATAAGAGCTCGAAGGGAAAGGAGGTTGGTGTTGGGGAAGGTAGTAGAAGAGTGAGGGGTGATCCAATTCTGTCCTTCTTGCACAAAAGAAGAAAACTGGAGGCGCGACAGTGACTGGAGCGAGAGCTTGAAGACCAAACAGAAGGAGGTTCGTTCTCTGGTAGGTGTGGGGACACCATGGACATAAACTCGATGTTGGAGGAACACGAGCAGAATGAGGGGCAATCTATTGATAACTTGTGTATTGCAGTTGATATTCGCGTATGGGTTGTCAAACCCACCATTAACCCTCCGAGTGGATCGTCATGAAGATTGCTAGCTGGAACGTGAGAAGGTTGGGGGATACAAAGAAAAGAAGGGTGGTCGGTAGTCCGTTAAGTTCTTGGCATGCTGATGTGGTGTTCTTGCAGGAGTCGAAGATAGATACCTGGGATTCGTTTCTATGGAGGTCATTGGCGAATCAGAGATTGTCGGAATCCTGAGTTGTACCATCAATGGGCAGTGTGAGAGGTGTGGTGTTGGCATGGGATGGACTTGCTTTTGATCTTGGAAGAAAGACTGGGAGTAAGATCGGTTTCTAGATTGTTGGATCATAAGTCCGGAGCTGGTTGGATGCCACTTATCTCAGTTTATGGAATTTCTTGAGGTGCACATGACTCGAATTTGTGGGTGGAACTCGATCAACCAGGAGGGAGTTTTGAACATCCTTTGGATTGTTAGAGACTTTAATGTGATAGTGATTGCTTTGAATTGCCTAGGAGATAGATGGGGGAGGGATCCTTCAACTGATTCCATGGAGTTTGTGGGGGAGATGGCATTGAAAGTGATGGATGCCACGAATGGGAGGTTCATTGGGCGTCACATCTCATCATGATCTCGCATGGATCATTTTCTCGTGCCGGTGGAGCTGGTGGAGTTGTTCTCTCTACCACTGTACGAGTACTTCCTAGATTGAGATCGAATCATACACATTTTTGTTGAGAATCGGGGAGGGGACGATTCCAAGATCGATGTTCAGATCGAAAGAGCCTGGTTACTGGACGACGGATTCAGGGAGATGGTTGCAAGCTGTTGGGGCTCCTTGCAGGTAGAGGGGTCAGCTACGTAGAGATTGGTCCAGAAGATCACAGGTTTACGTGAGATACTGACGAGGCATAGGTTGCATCAAAGCTGCGGCATGCGAAGAAAACAAGTAGTGAAAGAAATTGCCATGCCGGATGGTATTGGAGATGAACAAGATCTAAATCAAGAGGAGTTGGCGGCACGAGGTCAGTATCAGAAGGTTGTAGCTGAGGACGACAAGCGCAAGGAGGTAGAATAAAATCAGAGATCCCGACAGAAGTGAGTGGATGGCAATGTGAACACAAGATACTTCCATGCGATGGCGAGTGGAAGGAGGAATTTGATACATGACTTGCAGGTCGAGGGGAAGAGGATTCATGGGGTTGGAGCAATTGGAGTGGAAATTGTGGATCGCTTCCGAGAATCCTGCAGGACACCTTCCACCGGGTCCAGGTGACTAGATAGCGAGGGTCGGATCTTTGAGGCCCGAACAACATGAGTTGATTGTCTCCTCTTTCACCAGGGAGGAGGTACGTATGGCAGTTTTTGACCTCAATGTAGATGGATGCCCATGACCAGATGGCCTTCCGATCTTTTTTGGCAAAGAGATACGGGATGTGGTTGAAGAAGATGTCATGACCCTGATCATGGAGTTTCAAGGGGCGAATAGGGGGTTGGAGAATCTCAACAGGTCTTTGTTACTCTTGCTCCCGAAAAGGGAAGGAGTTGAGCGAGTGGATGATTTGACCCATAACATTATCTAATGCCATTTACCTCATTGTGGCTAAGGTATTGGTCAACCGACTCAGGTATGTTCTGGATGATCTTGCTCTTCCAGCCAAGACAACGTTATTCCGATATGTCAGTTGCTGGAGGGAGTGGTAGTGGCATCAGAGATAGTTGAAGGTGGACTTTTTGAAGCATGTGATTGCATGCGCTGGAAATTTATTTGGGCTTCGCTAGTCCAGAGGGATATTAGTTATTTGGATTTTTAAGAACGAGAATGACCCAAAATAGATTTGAATGGAGGTAAAAGAATACATGTAGCCAACTCTGCTTAATTGTGGGAAAATACTTTGTTGTTGTTCGCTAGTCAGGAGGGGATTCCCGGACATCTGGATCGATTGGATGAAGAGATGTGTCACCACATCCTCACTTTCGGTGCTTGTTAATGGGAAACAAGTGGGGGGCTTCTTCCAGACACAGAGGGGGTGGGGCATCTCCTCTTCCTATCGCTCCCATTTTGTTTGTTCTGGATGTGGATGTGTTGGCAATTATGACAGGGCTTGCGGAAGGTGTCGATTTCTTCAAAGGATACTACAAAGAGGATATTTCGTACCGATTTTGTAATATGCATGACACAATTTTCTTCATCGAACAGGGCGTAGCGAAGTGCAAGGTGACCAGAGCAGCGTTGGATATTTTAATTGGGTCGTTAAGATTGAAAATTAATGGGCAAACTAAGATTTTGTCCCCTTTAACCTTGCTTCAGAGGAGGTAGCATTATGTACGGAGATTCTGGGTGTAGTAGATAAGAGCCTACCTACTAGCTATCTTGGCCTACCACTGATATGTGGGAGGCTTAGGCACAGGTTGATTGTTTATCGATCATCGAGAAGTTAGAGAAAAAACTGGCAGGAAGGAAGGCATCTTACCTGTCGAGAGACGGGAGGCCGGTGAAGGTTGTTCTCTCGACAATTTCGATGTTTTTCCTTTCCACGAAAGTGCTACCTATCGGCATTCGTAAGAGGCCGGAGGTGCTAATGTGGCGATTCTTTTGATCGTCTAAACGTGATGGAAAGGGAGTTGCACTAGTAGATTGGTCGGAGGTCACTACATTGATCAAGGATGGAGGGCTCGAGATGTTACAGATTGATGATGTGAAAAAGGCGTTGCTTGGGATGTCGGTGCTGAGGATCTAGGGAGGTGGGAGTGATCTTTTATCTGGACTGGTGAGATCTATTTATGATGTGCCGCCCAACTTGTGTGCTTGTGCAGATGTTGTGAATTCACCGCCCACTTTTTGGATAGGTATTATGCCAATCCTAACAGACTCGTAGCGATCGATTTTGGGTGATGGGTGTGGTTTCTGTTTCTGGCAAGATGATTGGTCTGAAGAGTTGCTCTTGCAGTGGACAAGGATTCTTGCGTCGCAGATGTATGGGCAGAAGGTTCTTGGACTCCTGATTTTGTAGCGGAACCGTTGAACCAAAGAGTGGAGGAGTTTATTTATCTTTCTGGCAGGTCGGCGAGGTTGGAGGTGCCTTCAGAAGGTAGAGACTCTTGGTGCTGTGGAGATGGGATGTTCACGGTCAAAAAGGCGTACATGGTGATCTCGACTCAACCTTCATTGATGAACGCAGAGATTTCCAGGGATTGTGGTAGGATCTGGAGTTGGAATATTCCTACATCTGTTAGGGTGTTCTCGTGGTTGTTGAGAAGAGAACTCATTTTGACGGGAGCAGGGCGAACAAGGATTTTTCCTGGTGTCGAGGGCTGACAAAGGTGTGGAGGAACCGAGGACGCTGACCAACTCTTTTTAATGCCCTGGATCCACTGTTGTAAAAGTCGAATAACTAGTCGGTCCGACTAATCGAGTTGGTGGGGTAGCCGACTAGATTTGGCTAAATCGGCTTATAGTCGGGTCGACCCGATTAGTCGCCCGAGTAATCAGCCAAGTCGGCCGACTTTTGCATAGAAGTTTTAAACGAAAAAACCCAGGATCCGAATAATACCCGGTAAGGAGGGGTTTGAGGTTATCGTCGAACAGTAAACCTCAAACCCCTCGCATGAAAGATTCTGGACTGTCGCGCTCCATCGCCCAACTGCTCCTCACGTGGTTCCTGAGCTCTACAGCGTTGTCGCCCCCTCCTTCCATGCCATCGACTCGCAACTCCCTCTTCTCCACCTCTTTCCACCGGGAACACGGTTAGGGTTTTTTTTAAAATGTATATTGTACTTCTACCTTGGTTGAATGTACCACCACCACTATTTACTAATAGCATCTACTTTATTTCCATAATGAAGAAGCTTGTTAGGTTTTTTTCGGAGTGAAAACTTGATATTCTTGTTGATTTGCATGTTGATTAGCTTAAATAACGTTAGTTTTGTGTTTATTATGATAAATGTGGTACATCAAATTATGTCAATAACTATACTGTTAGCTAACTATATCGTTTATTTATCTTTTGTGATTTGTTCATTAGCTTTGTGATTGTTAATTACAATGATTAATAACATGTGAGTTTGTTTATTAGTAACTTGTGAGTTTAGTTAGGTTTGTGTTTGTATGTATTAAAATTGCTAAATTTATGAATATATATGAGAGTCTATGTAATTAAAAATTGATTTATATATTTAAAATAATTAGAAAAATCAAAACTGACTAATGTCTGACTGAATCCGATTACTCTCCCGACTGTCGATTAATCCTTAGTCAGCGACCCTGCCGACCGAGTACCGACTTCTGCAACCTTGCCTGGATCTATAAAATCGTAGCGTAGTTCAAACATTCCGAGTGTCCAATGGAGTTGGCAGAGATTGGTTAGGCTCGGAGGAAGGGAAGATGAAGATTTGTGCGCTAATATGGACATTGTGGCTAGCTAGAAATGACTTTGTATTTGAGTGGGAGATTTTAATTTGAAAATGTACTTGGGCATGCCAACGCCTTTTCTGAAACTTAGCGGATGTAAATACACCTTTTTCTAAATTATAATATATTTTAGTGCCCACTTCAATGGTTCAGTGGTAGAACGGTGTGCCTACCACCCAAAAAACCAGAGTTCAAATCCCCACGTGCAGGGGTTGCGTTAGATAGCCAGGAGCCAACGTAAAAAATAGTTGGATCTTTCAGCATGATATTGAGCATGAATCCATGTAGCCAACCCCATTTAAAGTGGGAGAAGGTTTTGTCATTTTATAATATATTTTTTGGACGGACCTCTAATGGAGGTTCATCCCACCTCAAAAAAAAAAGAGTTCAACGTGAAAATCCTAGTTGGGGATAATTTCTAATAGAGACGAAAGGATGCTGAGGGTTGATTCGAAGCAATCTTATCCATCTTCATTCGAGCCAAGCTTTGTATTCCAGTCAGTTGGCTGGAAGCAAAAGCATATCAAATAGGAGAACAGAAAGGCATTGGCAAGAGACTTGCTAATCTGTAGCAGCCTAATTTTGCCTCACGTTCGAAGGATGATGACAAAGATCAAAGATAAATTGGTTAGAGGAGAAGGGATTGATTTGACCGAATTTATTGAACTATAGAGTTAGCGATCGAACAATGGTCTGGTGGTAGTGTAGTATGCAGTGTACTGAGAATCGACGTAAAAAATAATTGACTGGCATTAGTCCATTGAAGTGGGAGAAGGCTTTGCCATTTGTAGAGTTAGAGATCAAAGGCACAACATATACACCTGCAACTGTGGGTAAGGACAAAGGGAATACCACTACATATGGTCTTCCGAAGATAAGGTCCTCGGTTGCTTCGCATGTTCTTGTAGGTTCTTTCGAGGGCTCTCAACCATTTTTTATATATGAAGTTCAATGTGCTCATCAACGCCTGACATGGAGATGCATCATTTAAGGCACATTATCATGTGCTCTCACTGTTAAGTTTGAAACCAAACTTATCTTCAAGAGGATAAATGGAGTGATAAGGTGAAATTCAATGTGGATCAAATTTTCTATTCACTTGTGGGATCCGAATAGTCTGAAGGGGACCGTCGTGGTTCCTCGCTTCTTGAGAATCCACACATCCTTTATCAGTGTATGGGCAGCTATCTCTCGAGCACTTGAGCTTCGGCCTCAATGGAAATATGGAACACCTAATAACGCATTTTCTTAGACCAAGAACTACAAGAATACCCCAGCCTATGAATATTAGGGTAAGGGTTTTAACTAGAACTCTCATTCGAACCTTTTTTATGTTTTTTCCTGAGAGTATGGAGAAAGTGGCAATCAATAGGATTTCTCTAATCCCTCGTCCCTCAACTAGACTAACAGAACGTGAAATGTCATCTGATATTTATTTAACACAATAAATGCTCAACTATAAATTGGACGAAAAACACTAATATTTTGACCAAATTCCTACTTTTACTTTTATAAAAATCTATGTGCTCCAAAAATTTGTTTTATGGTGAATTGCATAATCAATGAATGCATCAAGGCACAAGATTTGAAGTTGTTCGAGCCTCTTGTGTTTGCCGAGGAGAATAGTTGATTGACCTCCCTTTCATATCTCAGCACTCCTTGTATATATTTTGGTCCTAAGATGTAGCTGCAACTTTTCTACCCATTTCAATCCAAGGATCCATGCCATTTATGTTTTTGCAAGTTTAATCTTTTCATAAAAAGTTCTGAGGAGAGGATCTTCTAAAATTTTCAATAGGCATTCTCATTTCTTGTTGATTATGATTCCCACTACTAGGGTTGGGTTGTATTAGTATCTCCATGATGTCAACAATGGATGGAGGTTTTGGATGATGAGAAAAGAGGGAATTGGTTACCATGGGCAACAGCACCAGCGCCTTCTAGTAGTCCTCAAGAACAAGGACACGTATATGGGGTGTATTGAGACGATGTGTCAACATGACTAGACGACAATGACCTGGAGATACCTCAAGTCAACCACGTATAGACAACTTGCATAGAGGTTGCAAAGGCAGCATTGTGGTTGATGTTTGATGGTGTGGATAGAGTGAAGAAGGTTGACAAAGGTGGAGTGCACATCTGTGCAATGGCATGCATGAAAAGGGATGATACACTTAGGAGGGCAACTTTGTGACTGCATCCATTAGGACCAATGCCAATGGAAATGGTCTTATAGATGCAAGGCAGCCAACCTTTGCTAAAATCGTCACAAAAAATGGCTCTAGTTTTGTATAAAAGACGAGTTGCAAGTTCTACCTTTGTAGGGGTGGTGAAGAGGCATTGAATGTAGTGGCTATGGAGAAAGTGGTTAGGACATGAGAGCGGTGGATAGGGAGTTGGTATAACATCACGTATGTTATGAAATTCGACTACCATATTAATCAACCATGACTCGAGCTGATTACTTCGAAGTGACTAAAACTAGTTTCAAAACAAGGCTCGACAAAGAGAAGTTAGCCATGTGACTTGTGGAGAAGAGAGACGAATGGGATATCTATTCCCCTGAGGGGTTACAAGAGGAAAAATACATAAATACCCCTGAGGGGTTACAGAACCCGAAGGGTTACAAACATAATTGTAATATAATAATTCTAACACTCCCCCTCAAGTTGGAGCATATCTGTCGATCATTGGATACTAAGTACATTAGATGCTTCCTTGGAAGAGCCTTTGTGAGGATATATGCAAGTTGAAGTTCAGTGGAAATGTGTGGAGTGTTGATTCATTCTCCTCGTACTGCATCACGAATAAAATGGCAATCAACTTCAATGTGTTTTTTCCGCTCATGAAAAACTAGATTGGTGGCGATGTACGTGGCATACTTATTGTCGCAATATAAGGGTACAGGAGTGGCGATTGATATGCCAAGTTCTGCTAGGAAAGAAACAAGCCATGTGATCTCACATGTGGCCTGAGCCATTGCCCTGTATTCTGCTTCTGTGCTGGATCTAGAGACCATTGTCTATTTCTTTCTTCGCCAAGTGACAAGGTTATCCCCAACATGAAGGATATGGGAAGATCCTCAAGCGCATCACGGAAGCGTGTGGATCGCATCGAATGCGATCGGGAGCGACTAGTCGTACTAGTTGCTCGATGCAACAGAATTTAAAAATTTTAAATGAGATGAAACCACATGATCCAAGAACCTTTCTCGGATCGTTTCATCTAAACCACAATAGGTATTAAGGTTACCTCTTGAAGCGTGGTTGCGATCAAGCCTCTAAACGAAGAAACCTCCTGTCTAAAGTCCGCTCCGACGGAGGAAACGCTTGCGAGCGCGTTGATGAGACGTGTGCTCCTCGCAATCCATGTTGATGACCCAAGCGGTGGATCTCCTGATCTCGTCACACGAGATCCAACATCTTCTTCACGAGTGTGGCGCACCGAAAAAGATGGAGATCCACGAGTAGATGATCCGGCAGCATAACGACGATGCTGCAGCGATGACGACTCTCACAAGAGCTCCATGGTGGACGGCCACTATGAGAGAGATAGAGGCTTGGCGTGTGGAGAAAGAGATAAGGAGAGAGAGAGAGCATTCGTTAATTGTAGACATTTCCCTCGAAGAGCAAGGGATGCCTCTTCTTATATAGGATTTTGGGATCCATGTATCTCAATCCATGGACAACACACAATTGAGATTGATTTGTGCTTCTTTCAATGGCTAAGATGTCGTTGTAGAAACACAACAACAAATGATTTAATTTAGATTAAATTATATTGATAAATCAACATAATTAATTCCAAATTAAATCACCTTTGACTAGAGATGAGATAATGAGGAGACTAACCTCTTTCCCTACAAAAAGGGGGGAAGGCTACCAATCATCTCACGAGATCTCATTATCTCATGAGATTTCATCATCTCATGAGATCTCTAAGATTTATAACAATTGTTGTAAATATTTTTCACAAAAATAATTCGCAATTATCTTGTGAAAAATTTCAATCAATCCATTAAAATTATTTGAATCACATTCACACCCCAAAACAAAATGTAATTATATTTTTAATTAATCATTCAATATGAATCCAATTCACAATAACAATTAATCAACAAATATAAATCGTAATATGCTCTCTCTAATATATTATAAATCACATTTACAATATATCTGATTAATATGGATAGTGCTATCCATATTATTCATATCCATGATAATTAAATCACTTAAATCATCTTGGATCTCTTTTCTCATGTGCCCAAATAACATGAATCACATTCCCATTATTCACACCTTTGATAATTAAACCACATTTAATTATCTCAGATAACTCTCCTAATATTATGAACTCTTTCAAGGATAATGCGCTTTCTCCGCGGATACTTGGAGATAAGGACAGGGCGATTGTATTGTTCCACATATAGTGACTTGAATATTGAGATCACATCTCAAATCCAGATCTTGCAAACCTCCCATAGATGCTTGATTAAATCAAAACCGCACATCTAATATTCTCATTACATCTGAATCACATTCAGATCAATGTCCAACATTTGGACTAAGATCAGATTACTTCTCTATGAGAGGAGTCAGTAAAATCCAGACCTGTTTCATCACTCCCTCGGAATGGAAGCGTCATGGTTATACAATCGTTTATGATCACATCACCCTCAGGCATTCCTAATACCTTTACATCCTGCATACTAGAAGACCCAGAATAAACCCGAAGTTTTTAAATCTCTTTTAGACTGTCTCCTTCAAGTTTTTGTCATTAAGTTTCTCATTTGACTATTGGGAGTTGGTATCGATCATATACTTTCCAAAAGCATATATCATACCCAGGTGTTGATCATATACTTCCCAAAAGTATATATCAAACCTACAAATTCAGTCAAGCTTCCAAAGTGAGACGACCGTGAACAGAATTTGATTCTTCCCAATATCTCATGAGTGAGCTCATGTCTTCCGGTTCAGTAATGAACCCGTATGATCCCTTTGAGAGATCGTATTACTCATATGCCCTTATATGCACACCAGCGCGTCGATGTATAGACCTTGATTAGGTCATCAACCTATTGGTCTGCCAAATGTACATACTCAGACATATGGTAACACATCTGTCTCCGGTCAGATGATGCGTGCCTATATCGTAACAGCATACGACATAGGACTTTGGTTATCTCGATCTCGTTAAGTCAACTCTTTGACCTAAGTAATCTGACACCTCTGAATCTCTATTCCTATGCTGAGGACCTACATCAAGAGGTCGGTCAGATATCAGCCAAGTGAGAAAGGATTGACATCTCCTACTCATGCCGGAGATCCTCTCTTAACAATCATTTGACGGTACTTGATGAGTCCCCAATCCAACTCTTTAGATATTCATCCAAGCACCTGCCTCTATGATTCAATAATTGAATCAACAGTTGTATGATCATCAAGATGGTCATGGTACATAACCCTAATTGTACTAAGGGACCTATTATGCAAATGAGTTATTCTTCATTTCAGATCAGGCAATGATATTCGCAATAACATTTGTTGCATAATGGTCCGTCGTGGGCTCGCATGTCCAACACAACAAACATGGCATATCTTGTAGTGGATCAGCGGTCCTCAAGAAAGCTAGCATTGTCAGAATCTGTATAGGCGGAGATATTAGTGTGCTCATTCACCCCATAGAAGAGTCCACGTCCGGGAGATTCCTTTAAATATCAAAGGATCAAAAGAACAACCTCTCAGTGACTGTAAAGAGGCTTCTCCATATGATGACCGGCTCTGCTCACAGCATATGATATATATGGCCTAGTAACAGTGAGATAGAGTAATTTTCCCACTAAGCTTCTGTATCATGTTGCATCCTCAAATGATGGATCAATAAATGCTGAATATTTTCTCACTTCTGCAGGGATGCCAGATGTCTTGCCTCCAAGAAGTTCTGCCTCAGTCAGAATATCGAGGCAATACCTCCTTTGTGAAAGATGGAGCCCATGTGTAGTGCGTATTACTTCGATGCCAAGAAAATAACGAAGTTGGCCGAGATCTTTCGTGACAAAGACCATCTGGAGGAAGGTCTTGGTCTCCTGGATACCATCTACATCATCTCATGTGATAACCATATCATCAACATAGACAGCAAGGATGAGTGTGCCAGTAGACCGTCGTCTGACAAAGACAGAGTAGTCAGATGTTGTCCTCTGAAAACCAAGTGTGTTGATCTCCGTTGTGAGCCTGTCAAACCATGCCCTTGGGCTCTTCTTCAGGCCATAAATGGCCTTGCGTAGGTGGCATACATGCTCCCCCTCAATTACATACCACGACGGTTGCATCATGTAGACCTCCTCCTCAAGATAACCTTAAAGAAAGGTATTCTTCACATCCAGTTGATAAATGGCCAGGCCTTGTTGGCTGCAACAGAGAGAATGGTACGTATCGACACCATTCTGGCAACAGGCAAGAAGTCTCAAAATAATCAACGCCAAAGGTTTGTGTGAAACCTTTGGCAACAAGTCTGGCTTTCAAAATGTCAATAAAACCATCAGGCGAATGTTTGGTCGTGAAGACCCATCGACAAGCCACATGGCGAACTCTGGGGGTTACGGCACAAGATCCCACGTGCCTTGAGAGGTAAGTGCATCCATCTCCTCATCCATGGCATGTCGCCAACCTTGATCCTGCATTGCACTGAAATGATCTCTTAGAACAGAAATAGCATTCAGAACATCTGCAAATCTCTTGTCACAGCTAGATAAACCATCTATGGAAGTAAAATGTGACATGGGATGATACGTACATTGCCTTCTTTGCTTGCTTAGAGCGATAGGAAGCTCTTCAGGTACATCTGGGACAGCAGTGGTGGGAGCGCTCGAAGTGGTCATATCATCCTGCATAAAAGCGACAGGCAAAGGTACAGACAAGGTGTAGAAGGTATAGAGGTACGCTGGCGAGTATAGACGATTGGCGGAGGAGGGAGGTCTATAGGAATGTCACTCACAGTCTGTGTGAAATAACTTGTTTGCTCAAAGAAGGTGACATCAGCAGACACATAGTATCGACGTCCAACAAGATCATAGCAACGATAGCCTTTTTGGGTACGAGAGTGCACAAGAAAGACGCATTTGATGGCACAAGAGGATAATTTGTCAGCTGCATGAAAGTTATGAACAAGGGCAATACAACCAAAAATTCGTACAGGTATGGGAAAAAAGACTCAGTAGGGTAAACTAAGGAAAATGGAGTTGCCCTTTTGAGAACAAATGAAGGAACATGGTTGATGAGATACACTGCAGTAAGGATAGCATCTCCCCAATATTGTTTAGGAACACTCATTTGACTAAGAAGAGATCTGGCAACATTTAGCAAGTGTCGAAGTTTCCTCTCAGCTATACCATTCTGTTGTGAGGTATATGGACATGATGTTTGGTGAACAGTTCCCTGGGACGCAAAGAAAGAGGTCAAGTCATGCTGGGTTTACTCAAGTGTATTGTCAATACAAATGATCTTACCAATGCTAGAAAAGTAAGTTTTAACATACTGAAAGAAGTTTCTGACAATTTGATAATCTCCGAACGCTCCTTTATTAGATATACCCAAGAAGATCGACTATAATCATCAACGAAAACTATAAAATAGCGATAACCACTAAATGTGTGGATCGGACAAGGTCCCGAAATATCACAATGAACTAGATGAAAAGCAGTAATACTACGAGACTCAATACGGACAGGAAACGAAGCTCGATGGTGTTTCCCGAACTCGCACGCCTCGTACTGAAAAGGCTTCATAGCAGAGATTTCAGGACACATCATGGAGATGGCCTTGGCAGAGAGATTCCCAAGGCGTAAATGCCATAGAAGCGGATCTTCAGAGATGGACGTAGCACCAACAAAATTGGAGTCCGACGGTATGTCAAGATAATATAGTTCGTTCTTCTCATGACCCCCACCAAAAATCTGCCTCATCCGAATGTCCTAAAAATAACAAGACTCATCAAATATCACACGACAATGAAGCTCAACACAAATCTTGTGAACTGACAGCAAGCTAAGAGGAAAATCAGGAGCACAGTGGACCCAGAAAGTCGGAACTTGGAAGAGAATACCATAGTTCTGACAGTAGTAATCTATGATTGAGTCCCATTAGCGTCTCAAACTGACTTCACAGAGGTAGATGGTATGGAAGAGGTGAGCATATTACCTTCTCCAGTGAGATGAGTAGAGTCACCGGAATTAATAATCGAAGCTGAAGTAGGAGTGATAGTAGAGTTGGCTATTGTACCTGAAGGAGTAACCAGAGCAGCAGTTGTAGTGATACTAGTGGTGGTAGGCCCCGGAATCTAAGGATATGCATCAAACGGGAGTAATCTGCATCATTAAGATGAACAGTCTTGCCATTGGAGGTAGGTGATGCCTCTTCTACATCATAGGCATCCTCATAAGCATTATTGGCGTGATAAGAGGTACGCCAAACTTCTGCCAGCATCGTTCAGTCGGGTGGTTCCACCAACCACAATGAGTGCATGGAGTTGTAGTGTCTCACCCACGACCATGACCAAAGTCACGACCTTGTCCGGATTCCCGTCCACGGCCAAGACTCGGATCATTACCATGTCCTCCTCGCAAGTCGTATCTGCCTCCTCGCCCAGATGAGGTGGTGTGTGCAAAGTTCTCTGTTGAAGGTAAGACGGGAGGCTGGGCGGTAGATGTCTCGAGCTCCTCAAGTCGGCCAAAGATGGCCTTCATTGTTGGTAGTGTGTCTGATATAAGAAATTACTCCTTCAATGCATGGTATCTAGAATGCAGGCCATCAAGGAAGCGGTATACCTGCCTGTCAGAAGGCTCTTGTATCTGTTTGGTGCAACATGAGGGATGGAATATTGCAAGCTCCTCACACAGGCTGGAGAGATGCTTGTAGTACTCGATGAGGGTGGAATCACCCTGAGATGCCGACCAAATTCGCATGTAAATGTTTGCAAGGCATGACTTCGTCTTCTTCTGGGACTCTGGGAGTAGGTTTGCTCGAGATCCTCCCACATTTCCTTGGCCATATTTTTGTAAAGAAGATTTGAGGCAATGTGAGCCTCAACATTGTTGGTCATCCAATTGATAAACAAATAATTGTCAGTCTGCCAGTTGTCATACTCTCTGTCCTTTTCATCTAAAGGATCTTTAGTCAAAATGTAGAGTTTCCTCTGACCACCAATGAACACCATAAAAGACCGAGACCAGAGCAAGTAATTTTATGTGCCCTTGAGTTTGATAGCAATGTCGTGTGCTATAATATTCCTGGCCAAGGGCTTTGTCTCGGTAGAAGAAGGCGCCATGGTGGTCTTAAAATAGAAAGAAGATCATGTGATCAACTAAGAATGCGTATAAGAGCTAAAAAAATGCCCTAGAACTCACGTATGTCCTTGAAGAAGGGCTGAAAACCCTTAATGGACAACAGATCTGAATTCTTGACAGCGATCCGTGATGAGTTTTGGATCTCCAAAGAAACCTAGGTACCGGTGAAGGGTAGCTGTGGGGCTGACAGCCTTCGTAGGAGGTCCTGAAATCGCAGGGTAGCGCTAGCAGGAGGGTAGTGTGCCCTCTGGAGGTACCGGTAAGTGCTGGAGATGCTCCTTTGGGGTCGAGCTGTTGCACTGGAGGTGATTGGAGCGCCTTGCGCTGGGCCCTAATTCAGGAAAGAGGGCTCGTGCAGGCTTTTGCAAGGCTTGAAGGTGGCGGTGGGGATTTTAGGTCAGAACCCCGATCTTAGGATCGTTGCTCTGGTACCAAGTGAAGAAGAGAGACGAATGGGATATCTATTCCATAGGGCTAGGATCCCTTATATAGAGAGAAAACCCTAGAGAGTACAAGAGGAAAAATACATAAATAGCCCTGAGGGGTTACGGAACCCGAAGGGCTAAAGGTTACGTAACCCGAAAGGTTACGGAACCCGAAGGGTTACAAACATAATTGTAATATAATAATTCTAACCTAACTAAAGGAGAATGTTGAGATGGATCGATTGGAATGTAATTAAGCCATGGAAAGATCAAACGAAATGTGACTAAAATAACATGTGCAGTTAAGGTCAATTATGGAAGAGAATACAAGATCTCAATGGAATTTAGTATCGATGAAGGGATCAACTTGAATTACCAAAAGTTTGAATCAATTAGACTCATGCACCTCCGTGAACAAATATCAATGGATTAAACATACGAAGAAATAGCATAGGAATATTGTAATTAGCTAGGACTCCCCTGGAGTCCTGAACATACAGGAGAAAATACTTGGAGCGCAAATCATTGAATAACCTCATTTGGGAGATCAACTGAGAGCCCTAGACCACCCTAAATCCCCTCAAAATAAGACCCCTGAGAGGGCCCAATGTTGGTCCTCTATTTCCCTCGCAATTCTTGAGAAGAATCCCCGCCTCTCTCCAATTGCCTCTACATTAAAGGTGGTCTGCAACTGGAAGCAAATAGCAGCATGCAGATACCGGTATATGATTGTTATATGAATGTACGAGTATAAATGTAGCCGAATCCTAAGAACAACATATCGGTAATAAGCTAATATACATTGGTGTATGATTATCAGATCTGTGAATTAAAGGTATATATCTCAATCTCTCGACCAAATGTGAGTCACTTGATTTAGATGAACTGGATCCATAAAGTGTTCTCCATAATGTTGATTACTAGATCTGAGGTATATGTGTGGGCCCACAATCAAAAGAGGAATCGAATCACAAGCTCATCTAAAGTGAGAATGCTTCTTGTATGACTAGACCATGTAATAGAACTTTTGATGCAAAAATTAGATGCTCAAATATGAAGACTGGTTATTGAACCATGACCAGAAGAGAGATCATGAGCTCCCGAGGGGATTATAGCAACCCAATGCAAGTAACTAGCTCGATTAGCCAGATCTAACCTCTGATAATGATTTCTATAAATCCACCTTGATTGCATTATTTGATGTGATAATTAATTGGATTAAATGATCTGGACTAAATCTCTATTTAGATCAGAAGGAATATCCCTCCTCAAAAAAATAAAAGGAATATCCATATTATTAGAAAATATAGTAATACACTATAAATTTAAATTTAATGAAGTGTCGTGTTGATGTTCAATCTGATGTTAGAACCAATGTTTTAAAAAAACATAAGGCTGATTGAGACAGCCAACTGTAAAATAAGAAGAGGTATAAGCATTGAGACAGCCGTAGCATAAGCCTCAAGAAGTAACTAACTTATATTAGGATATATGACTACAAATATCTCACTTTAAATGCCTTCAATTTATAAAGGACTAGATAGTCAATTTCTCTTTAACATTCTCGGGGTTCTTCAATCAAAAGAAAATTGAATTAGGAGTTTCATGTTTTAATCAATAAAATTGAAAAAGGAGTTGCATGTTAATAACTACTTCGAAATGATGTCCACGAGATATAAAAAGATATGTAAAATTATACATCAAGCTAGACACAAGAGCTACTCTGATTATTTAAGAACGGGATCTAAGGATACTCACTAGACAAAACAATTGATTAATTTGCAATATAATCGCAGCTTGAGCTAAATTCGACAAATATGGGATGATATTTTTTGCATTACTTGATGTGAGAAAAATCTTGGATTGGATATGAGCTACTGCAAATTCTAGGAGTGACATTGAATATGCAAATGATCCGACTTAAATGTATCTGTTGGGAAAAATGAATGAGATGATTTATTCCATAAGCCCTAGGCTCTCTTATATAGGAGAGTAGCCTATGGGTAAATTACATAAAGAAGACAACTGAAAAATAAAATAACGAAGAGGTACAGATATTCTATATGCGTCAACACTCCCCCTCAAGATGGAGCATAGATATCAATCATGCTCAGCTTGGACGCACACTTCTGGAATGGGCCTCGAAGTAATGCCTTGGTGAAAATATCAGCAGTCTGATTCTCTGATGTGACGTGAGATGTAGCAATGAACCCCTTCTGAACCATGTCACGTATGTAGTGACAGTCAACCTCAATGTGCTTGGTCCTCTCATGAAAGGCTGGGTTGTTTGCAATGAACAAGGCGGCCTGATTGTCACATTCCAACATCATAGGAAGAGGTATATCAAGACATAGATCTGCAAGTAAAGATTTCACCCACATCATTTCTGTGCTAGCCTGGGCCATAGCCCTGTATTCGGATTCAGCACTGGATCTAGCTACCACTGTCTGTTTCTTGCTTCTCCACGAGACTAGAGCATCTCCAACATAGACTGCAAATCCTGATGTGGACTTCCTGTCCCTGGGGCATCCTGCATAGTCTGCATCAGCACATGCCGTGATAGAGATCTCCTTTCCTTTCTTAAATAGCAGGCCTGCACCTGGAGATGATTTTAAATATCTCAGAATCATGTGTATTGCATCCATATGGGCCTGACGCGGTTGCTCCATGAACTGGCTCACACGACTCACTGCAAATGATATATCAGGTCTAGTGATCGTGACATACAGTAGTTTGCCTACCAGTTCTCCGTACCTTCTCTTGTCCACCTCTTCTGTGTCATCATCATAGAGCTTCATGCTAGGATCCATTGGTGTCGTAGCAGGTCGGCACCCTAGCATACCTGTCTCACTCAATAGATCTGTAACATATTTCCTCTGCGACATTACTAATCCATATGGATTTCTAGCAAACTCCAGCCCCAGAAAATATCTAAGGACTCCCAAGTCCTTGGTGACAAACTCGGTCCCCAGCCTTTCCTTTTCCTGCTTAATGCCCTGCTCATTATCTCCTGTAATCAAGATATCATCAACATAAACCATGATTACAATGATACCTCTAGCCGTCTTCTGTACAAACAAGGAATGATCAGCATTGGAGCGTTTATATCCTTGTTTCTCAAAAAGATCTGAAAGCTTCTGAAACCACGCTCTGGGGCTCTGCTTAAGGCCATAGATGGCCTTATGTAATCTGCATACCTTGGAACACTCCCCCTCAACAGCAAAACCAGGTGGCTGTTGCATATAGACTTCCTCCTGCAAGTCGCCATACAGAAATGCATTCTTCACGTCCAGTTGATAAAGCGGCCAGTCTCTAGCAACTGATAACAGGATCCACAGAGTGGAATGACGCGCCACAGGGGAGAATGTGTCAAGGTAATCTACCCCGTATGTCTGTGTGAAGCCGCGTGCAACAAGGTGTGCCTTGTACCTGTCAATGGAACCATCTGCATTGTGCTTCACTGTAAACACCCATTTGCAACTCACCGGGCTGACATCTGGAGGTATAGGAACCAAGCTCCAGGTTCCTCTGGATTGAAGTGCCGCCATTTCTTCTTCCATTGCTAGCCGCCATCTAGCATCCTGCAAAGCATCATGATGATTCCGTGGAATGTCTGTAGCTGAAAGTGCCAATGCAAACGTCCTGAAGTCTCCAGATAGCCTCTCAAAAGACACGGCTGCTGATAATGGATATTTGGCACAGCTTCTCTTTGGCTTCCGTAGAGCAATCGGAACATCCAAATCATCTGTATCAGGTTCCTGCAATACATCCTGCTGAGAAATGTCGTCAGATCCATCCACATTAATATTTTCATTACATACCATAGGCGAGCTAGTTGACGGGACAAGACCATGAGCTGGAGGAGGCCTACGGGTGTAATGGAATGGTAGTGGTGAGACGAGCGGTGGCGGTGGTGGTGGTGGTGGCGGTGGTGGTGGTGGTGGCGGTGGTGGTGGTGGCGATGGTGTCTGTATCTGAGGTGGTGGTGTCATGTAAATGGCATCAGGGGGTATAGATGGTAGCTGCTTGTCTCCTGATGCTGAAAAATACATAACATATTCAAAAAATGTAACATCTGCACTGATCATATACCGCCGACGCACAGGATCAAAACACTTGTACCCCTTTTGAGTTCTGGAGTACCCAACGAAGACGCACTTGACAGCCCTAGGAGAGAGCTTGTCAGTACCAGGCGACAACTGATGGACGAATGCGACTGACCCAAACACACGAGGAGTAAGAGTGAACAAATCCTTGTCAGGATAAATGAGTGAAAAAGGAATCTGTTCATTCAAGACAGACGAGGGCATACGGTTGATTAGGTAACATGCAGTAAGAACTGCATCACCCCAGTAGGAGTAGGGAACATGACTCTGAATAAGAAGAGATCTTGTGACATCAAGAAGGTGACGGTGTTTTCTTTCAGCAATCCCATTCTGTTGAGATGTATGAGCACAAGATGTTTGGTGAATAATCCCTTTTGAGGACTAGTAATTGGCCAGAATGTTGGTGCACAACTCTAAAGCATTATCACTTCTCAGAAGCTTGACAGATGTGGAGAAAACATTTTGAATTTCATTAAGAAAGTGGATAATAATATTTCCTGCTTCAGATTTATTTTTCATCAGAAACACCCATGACACTCTAGAGAAATCATCCACAAATACAATATAGAACCTGTGTCCCTGATGATCGGGAACACGACTCGGACCCCAGACATCGACATGAAACAACTCAAACTTGGAGTTACTACTCCGACCTGGACTACTGGGAAAAGACGACCTGTGATGCTTTCCCAACTGACATGCCTCACACTGGATAGGTATGTGAGAGAGCCCATAGGGTTGAACACGACGCAACTTCTGAAGCGGTAAATGACCAAAACGCAGATGCCACAGTAGAGGAGATACTTGTCCAGCAGGAGAGGATGTGGCTCCGGCAAATGGGGTCTGATTCAGACGGTAAAGGCCTCCTTGCTCATAGCCACGACCAATCACGTTGCCCGTACGGATGTCCTGAAAAATCAAAGAAGATGGATCAAAAATTGCCCGACAATGGAGGTCCTTCGTAATCTGACTAATTGACAACAAATTCATTGAAAAATCAAGTGCATGTAGCACATTCTTGAGCTGCATAGAAGATGTCAGTCTAATCTCCCCCTGACCAGTGATGGGGGAATGTGTGCCATTGGCAATCACTACTATCCGTCCTGGAGGGATCTGGGTGTATCCTGTAAATAGGCTCTGGTCGCCACATAGGTGATGTGTCGCGCCTGAGTCCATGATCCATGGCAATGTATCAGATCTACTACTATGGAGTGCAAGTATACTACCTGAAGCACTAGTAGATGCAGAGGCAGAGGCATCGGCATCAGAATGATTCTCTGTAGTCGGTGCTGGACCAGATGGTGGGATAATGCCCCTCAGACGGGCAACTAAATCATCAAACCGTTGATCCAAGGTAGCAGCAGATGGGGGCTCTATCTGCTCAGCAGCTCGTGCGGATGCAGGAAATCCGTGCTTTGAATAGCATGTATCTTCGTTGTGTCCAACACGGTGGCAGTAGGTGCATGTTGGCCTAGTGCGGCCACCTCTCCCACGGGGTCCACGTCCACGGCCCTGGTGATGATAGCCGCGACCTCTGGTTACTGCCATGGCTGAAGAATTCTGGCTTACAGCAGTTGAGGGAACTGTAATCCGACTCAGTCTATGGAAGGCTTCCTCCATTGGCGGAATTGTAGAATCAGTCAAAATCTGTGATCGTGCTGCCTCGTATTCAGGATCAAGTGCAGCTAGGAACACGCCCACCATAGTAGCGTTCCTGTATGTCTTCTGCTGCTCTGGCGTGGCTGTCAAGGGCATGAAGCTATATAGCTTCTCAAACATCCCTCTCAATGATGTATAGAGAGAATGTAGAGGGCGACCATTCTGCTTGATGGTGAAGATATCATGCTGGAGTTGCAGAATCTTTGTCTCGTTCTTCGCCTGGGAATATGTGGCCGCCAGAATGTCCCACATATCCTTCGCTGTGGGTTGATGGAGGATATCATTGGCAATCTCAATTGCCAACGTGCCAGATAGCTAGACTTTGGCGTATGCGTCATCTGCCTCCCAGGAGGCATAGGTTCCAGTCTTCTCAGCAGGCTCTGGTTCGGTAAGAATATGCTTCTTACCTGTAGACTTCATCATGCTCATGAACTGCATTGCCCACAGTTCATAGTTGGTACCGTCCATCTTGACAATAGGCGCTGGACCACGGAATGCGCCAATAGATGGGATATCTGCCTTGCTCTCTGACATATTGAAAAATAAAGACTGGAACGAGTGACAAACAATATGTTTTGTCTACAATACCATAGATGGGGGTAGTTGCATGTGTAGACTTCAAGCAACTATCCCCATGAAGATGTTTGGGCTAAGACCTACACGCACGCAGGAGTTACGCACATGCCGCACAGGAGATGCGCGCACTGGTGTTACCGCGCGCGCACAGGGAGTGCGCAGGGAGGCACAGGCGACGCACTGGAGCGCACGGCTGATGCGTTAGGTCTGCTGCACAGGAGATGCACAGGAGATGCACAGCGCACAGGAGATGGTGCGCAAGGGATGCACGGCGCGCAGTGGATGCTCAGCGCGCAGGGGTTGCACAGCGCGCGGGGGATGCGCACAAGCGCGCACGGCAGAGGCGCGCAGTATGTGTGTGCGCAAGCGCGCAAAGAGAGAGCGCTTGACGCACGGTGGCGCAACTGACCGGAGAGGCGGTGCCGATCTTGCGAGAGGAAGAAGAAGAAGAAGGGGGGGGCGGCGGGTGTGGGATTAGGGTTAGGGTTTCGAGAACTCCGGTCTAGGACCATCGCTCTGATACCATGTTGGGAAAAATGAATGAGATGATTTATTCCATAAGCCCTAGGCTCTCTTATATAGGAGAGTAGCCTATGGGTAAATTACATAAAGAAGACAACTAAAAAATAAAATAACGAAGAGGTACAGATATTCTATGTGCGTCAACAGTATCAAAAGATTGATCTGTTTTATTTATATCTAAAACCGTATTAACCATTTCCAATACCTTTTCCAAAAAAAAGTTACCAAAGGAATGGAATCCCACAAGTTAAGGAGTTGACATAATTTATTATAAGAAAAACACATCGATCGATGGTTAATCCTATAATCCTATTAAAACATTTATACAGTAATTTGGTAAAGAAAGACCTTGATTTCGTAAAAGACAACTTTTTATTCAAACAAGTTTTTTTTATCAAATCCAACTAAGGCAACAACATAGTTTTGTCTTTCTACCTCGAACTCCATGCATGCAACTGAGACACAAACCTCTGTTTCACCTCATCACCTCAACTACCTTGACCAACAGAGGCCTGTGACTAACTACAACAAACTGAGGTTATAGCTAGGAAGGCCAGATTTTAAAAAAAACGTTAGAACTATATAGATTATTGTTCAAGTCCTGGAGCTTAGCATAACTGTTGAATTGAAGTTCAAAAATTAAGTATTCGTACCAAAGTGTAGTGATATTCCAGTAATGATCATTGTTGAAGGAACTAATTAATTACCTAAGGAACAAATCATTGTTCACAAATAATTTCCATTGTTGCGAGTACATAAGTGGGATGCATGACATTTTGATATAAAAGAACAAAATGGATCAAGTATGATGTGAAGAAACAGTGGAAAAGATCATTTTGAACTGACCAGTTTATACAACAACGCTACTGAGATATACTAGTAGAAATCCTTGTGTACCGGTATGCCAGCAACTGAACCTCCCTATAAAGGACATATTGGTATAAATCTCGTATATTGGTTTGTGAATAATGCTTTGTTGAGTTTTCTGTTTATTAATAAATGATGATACATACTTGTATGTTATATTTAGGGGTGTTCACAGGGCAAGTATGTGACCTGCTCATTTGTTGACCGTCACCGCTCGTTTAAAAACCAAGTCCCACTCTGAGACAATGTAGGACTAAACATGTGGATGTGGTAAGACGCACAGTCTAATACTATCCTCAAGCTGGAGCATGCAATGTTCAGCTTGGACAAATATAAAGAAATCACTCACTCACATAATACAAGATACTACAAACAATATCAACGCAATGCATACTCCAATGGCTGCTAGCAGACGACGTTGCTTCTCATGTTGTGTTGCTGAGGAGGAACTAAAGAGCTAGAGTATGATCTGAGTCTCCTCGTCAAAAATGTATGCTATGTATTGCATATGTCAGAATTATCGGAACTAAATGAGTCCACTTGTCGAAGGACGATGGCCCACAATTGCTCCATCTCTCCGAAGGGGCAAAAATAGAACATCGTGGGAATATCCATAAGTCTATGAAGACAGTTATCTCTAAGGGACCTCGAAGTGGGTTCTCTCCCATAGGAACCTCTAAGGATCTCGTGCTAGAGTTCACGATCACTGGAGAATGGAGTTTGGAACGGAGTCTCATCGTTGAAGAACTGGGTCTCTCCCACATTGGCTCAAAGAACGAGATCTCAACCCCGGAGTTCCTATGGAACTCTCTATCGAGCCTCTAACATAAGTCTTTGTCATGAGCGGTCCACATGAAAACCCTGAGCCCAAATCAAAAGTATGGAGACCTCTCAAATAAATGGTCGTATATGTGCGCCTCGAACTGGTAGAGTCTGAAATATGAACTACAGAACTATACATAATACTCCCCCTTTCTCCCATACTTGTCGGGGAGCGAGACATCAAACAGGTTAGGAGAAGAAAATGAAGATGGAGAAATAAAACCAAACTCTCTTCTTTTTCTTCTCGGCTCTCTCTTTTTTAAAGGCATTCTCTTTTATTTTCTTTTTTCTTCAACGAGCCGTTCTTTTTTTTTGCAATTGGCTCCTCTCCCTTTTTTTCAAAAACTCACTGCCTCAAATGGCCAAAAAGTTGCAGTTTTTTTCTGGTTGAAGCCCAATTGAGCATGAAATCTCATCTCTACTCCTCCCTTTTGTTGAAAGAAATATGGCCCAATTTAGGCCCAAAAACACACTTTTTTGGGCCTCCCCTTTTCTTCTTTGTCGGCACAGCCCAGATTGGGACCAAAATCCACTCCATTTTTAATAAACAAAATTCAAGATGGGCCCATTGGGCTAAAGAACAAAGCAAATAAGCCCCCCCAATCAAGTAGCAGCCCATCTCTCTTCCAAATCCCCCTTTCTCCCCCCCTCTCTTTTTTTCCTAAATGAAGGTATGCAGGCCCTTGTTTTTGCTACAAATGGGGTTCCCCGTGATGGAGAAACCAAACTCTTCGTCGCCACCTTGATCAATAATCGGGTGGCTGCCTGGATGCAGTCGTGTATGGGTTTCAGAGAAAGAGGAGTCGAACCTCAAGGTGCGGCACGGGTACAACACCTACAACGCTCGCACAAGATGACAGCATATGATGGCACGATGGGGCACCACCAACACGAGAAGATGGGGACTCGTGTCGTGCGCGGAGGGAGGGGCTGGAGATCTTATGCCCTACTCATCTTCTTCTTTGATGGTGCTCCCACAGAACCCATCTTCCACCGGCAATCTGGGAACCCATCCTTTTCTTTCCAAATAGCTCACTCCGATGGCAGTACAACATGAACTACAGCCCTCTTCTTGCCAAGGTTCGAAATTTCGATTTCGATTCCCCCACCCCCAGAACATGATAATTTCGGTAACATTTCGACGATTTCATTGGAAATCTCGTAAATGGCCCCAAAAACCTATTTTCTACCATTTTTCACAAATTAAGATCATCCAAGTTAATAGAAAAATGAATAATTTACAAACACACACTTATATCACATATATTGTTCATCTATCCCCTTGTATCACATATCGGTCATATCATTGTTAATGCTAGTGTTGACTGATAGATATTGGACATGGAGTTCATCCAAGTTCTTAAAACAATAAATAACTTAAAATATGCACTTATATCACACATCGATCATCTATGACTCTTTTATCGCATATATTGTTCACATCGAATATACTGTTGTTAATGGTGATTGTTGAGTGATAGATATTGAAAATGGAAACAAATAGCCAAGTTAACCACACTCAGAACACATCTTTTGTTCATAAAAATAGGCGAGACATTTGCACCCCCAATGTCGCACCATAACCTACCAGCACGGGGATCTCACGGCACCATATATATATGAGCATATAGCAAATTAAATTGTTAATAATTAATATTATACTGAAGATACTGTAACTATTGATGTATAAAATATAATTTTTTTTGGATATTTATCAAGGTTGCAGAAAGCGGTAGTTGGTATGCAGTCGGCGGGGTCACCTACTAAGGATTAGTCGGCAGTCGGGCGACTAGTCGGAATTAGTCGGTCATTAGTCGGTTTTGAATTTTTAATTATTTTAAATATATAAATCAGTTTTTTATACATATATTCGTATGTATATACATATATTTGTACATTTTATATGACATCATGATGAAACAAAAGAAGTAATTGACTTTAATATAACATTAAGCATATTAGAATATGTTTGCTTTAAAAAAAAGTGAAAAACAAAAAAATAAAAAAGGTTGTTGTAAAAGTCGGCCGATTAGTCGGCCGACTAGTCGGGTGGACCGACTAAGGGCCGACTAGGGCTAGTCGAGTCGGCTACCCCCCCGACTCGACTAGTCGGACCGACTAGTCGGCCTAGTCGGCCGACTTTTGAAAGCTTGATATTTATCTTAAATATGCGATGAAATCAAGCTCTATGGATAATATCATTGAAATGCATAGATTTCAGCGAAATATCATCTATATCTGAGAAATTGTATCGAAAACCATCAATTTCGATCGATATGGCTTGAATGTCGAATATCATCAATATTCCATCCCATCTCGGTTGAAATCTGAGAAACCGGAAGAAGGGGGAGTTTCCCCATGCCGTCGAGATTGAAATTTAAAACCCTGCTTCTTGTGGCTGGAAGGAGGGGAAACTTGGAGATCCTCTTAGATTTGTAGAGTTGCGGACAACAATAGTAGTGTCGCCTAGACATCTGAAGTGAAGGTGTGGTGCATGCAGTAGAGAATGAGCATGGTGCATGCTCCACCTGGAGGTGCGGCGAGGGCCTGGAACAAGGCCTAGAATTGGGGTTGATCGTCGACAGCCTGACGTTGAGGAATTAGGGTTGCAAAACTTAAACCCTAGAACTTTCTTGAATTTTAAACATACCATGAATAGATCACGAATATGAACATAATCATAATAAAAATCTTCAAAAATAAATCAACGAACAGAATAAATCTTCAAGTATAAAAATTGAAGAACCAAACCTGCTCTGATACCATGTAGAATACAAGAATGCAGAAGCATAATCAAAGATAAAGAATAAAGAACGATAAGAACATCAGAATTTTATAGGGAACCTACTCTGTGAGAATCGGGATGAAACCATGGGGGAACCACCTCAAACTGTTGATGTTTCTATTAATCTTAATCCCATGTTACAAGTTGTATGGGGCTTCTTATATAGCTCAACCAGTAAGACCAAGTCCTACTCGCAGACGATGTGGGACTAAATGTTGTGGATATGGTAATTGAACTCTGGAGGGATCCAATTACCTATCTATGACGTATATTATAACAATATCCCATGTAGGCTCGAGTGTCCAACTCACTATTGTATCAATTTATTCATATTTTGGTATATGCATCTATATCCATTTCAAAAAGAATACAGATATATACACGGATATTTTTATTTGTAAGTCATTCAATACACTTAAATTTAAGACAATTAATTGTATTTCTACTCATTGTCATATCAAATTCAATTAATTTCATATTTGTATCCGATCGTAGTATATTGTACTTCATTTTTCAGATCCATTAATATAGGTATTCGTAATTATATTTTTATTATAAAATAGATATCAATAATAGAACAACTATATTTGTATCCATGATTAACCTTTTGCATTCTTTTAAACCAATGGGTGTAGAAACTTGCAATCGGTACTAAATGGTTGCCCTCTACTCCACATGAGTTTTTTAGATGGGGAACGAGTTAGGGCATAGCGGGTACCTGATCAGTACTTCCAAATGGGTACCTGTGAGTTTAGAGTTAAAAATGTATGAGTCAAGGTAGGCACCCGCTTAACCTGGATATTTTGAACAAGCCTAACTTATGCTATTATCTATTAGAACATGGTACAAAACATGCAGTGTCATATATGCCTTCAGACTAGGTAATACTGATATTGGTATTAGTATACTTGTAACGGGAATATCGGGCTTCTTGTTTGCATAACTCTTAAGAGATGATATTGAAAAACATGGTATAATTTGTGTTCAACTTCCAAGCTTGTTATTTAGTAATGGTTTATATATTAATATATGTGCATCGTTGTGTTATTAGTTAGCTACTAAAATGCAAGACCTGCACACTTATATGCCCCAAGTTCAATGTTTTGTTATTCACATAAAATGATTAGAAAGATTGTTTAGACGAAAGGATGAGTATGGAATAAAAGTTTACTTGAAGGTCACGTGCTTGTTACTCAGAAGGACATAGAGACTAGATGGGAGCAGTACTTCCATAAACTTTTCATTGGAGAAGGAAATAGAGAGATCACCTTGGGTGATCTAGCTAGTGGTGAAAGTTACTTGAATCGTGCAAGCTATAGACGAATACAAAGAAATGAAGTAGATGAGGCTTTGAAGATTATGAGACCTGGGAAGGGTGTAGGACCGGATGACATCCTTGTAGAAGTATGGAGAGTTTTAGGCTAGCGCGGTTTGACTTGGCTTACAAATCTATTCAATGTTAATTGGCGAAGCAAGAAAATGCCTGAAGATTGGAGGAGTATCGTGGTGCCCCTTTATGAGAATAAAGGAGACATTCAAAATTGTTCAAATTGTAGAGGTATCAAGCTGACAAGTCACACTATAAAATTTGGGAACGTGTGATCGAAAGAAGGCTGAGGAAGTTTCCAATGTAAAAGAAAATCAACTCGGATTCATGCCAGGTCGCTCAACTATTGAAGCCATCCATTTGCTGAGGAGAACAATGGAGATTTATAGAGCTAAAAGGAAGAACCTTCATGTGATCTTTATTGATTTAGAGAAGGCTCATGATTTTGTCCCACGTGAGATATTATGGAGAGTTTTGGAGAAGAGACAAGTACCTGTCATATACATTAACCTCATAAAGGACATGTATGATAGGGCTTTATCTTGTGTAAGGACCCCATCTGGGAAGACTGACTATTTTGACATCAACATTGGTTTACATCAAGGTTCAGCTTTGAGTCCATTGCTTTTTACTTTGATTATGGACGAGTTGACAAGTCACATTCAGGATGAGTTACCTTGGTGTATGTTATTTGCTGATGATATTGTGTTGATTGACGAGACTAGAGATGGACTGATGGAGTAAATGAGAAGCTTGAGGTCTGGAGACATGCATTGGAGACTATAGGATTTCGTATAGGTAGGGCTAAGACGGAATATATGGAGTGCACCTTTGATGGAAGCAATGGTGAAGGAACTGAGGTGAAGATTGGTGACAGTAACATTCGAAAGAGAGATTCTTTTAGATATCTGGGATCTGTTTTGCAACAAGATGGGGAAATTGATGGAGATGTTACTGATAAAATAAATGCAGGATGGCTAAAGTGGAGAGGAGCCTTTGTTGTTCTCTGTGATAAGAAAATTCCTTTAAAAATTAAAGGAATGTTTTACAAAGCAACCGTGAGACCTGCTATGCTCTACGGATCTGAATGTTGGCATGTGAACCATAGACAAGTGCAGAGAATGGCTGTAGCAGAAATGAAAATGCTAAGGTGGATGTGTGGACACAGACATAAGATCGGATTCGGAATGAGGCAATCAGAAAGAAAGTTGGTGTAGCTCCGATCGAGGATAAGATGCGAGAAAACCGCTTAAGAGGGTTTGGTCATTTGCAAAGAAGATCAACAGATGCACGGGTTAGGAGATGCGAGTGTTGGGATGTTGAGCCGGCTAAGCGAGGGCGAGGAAGGCCCAAGAAGTGTTGGAAAGAGACTATACGAAGGGATCTTAGTTTTTGGGATATAAGCCCGGGATTTGACCCAAGATAGATCCGAATGGAGCCGAAGAATCTATGTAGCTGACCCTACTTAATTGTGTGAAAAGGCTTTGTTGTTGTTGTTGTTGTTGAATTTAAAAAAGATGATAAAATGGTAGACATGACCCAGAGGACATTGGCAGATGCAAATGTACTTGGATGAACCACAGATCTAAGTTGGATGTAAAATGTCTAAGTTACACTACAAGTGCAAGTGATTTGAAAAGAAGGTACGATGCGGGACCTTGGATACTAACTTCTCAGAAAGGACCCCCCTCAACAACGATCATGTAATCATGTCATATAAGGATAAGTTTGTAGATTATTCAGTTCTCGCAGCTAGGGAATTAGGCAGAATCATAGATGTAAAAGATCAGCCAACTAGTACGATTAGTCAAAACTAGTCGAGTCGGTGGTCGACAAATTATTAATTGCTCAGTAAATAGTCGGTCAACCGACTAGTCGACTAATCGATTGATTTTTTTTCGATTGACTTTTTTTTGCTTTTTTTTAACAAACTAAATCTAAGATGCTTAATGTTTGATTTGAATCCAGATGTTTCTTTTATTTCATTATGATAGTATTGAATATGTACAAATCTATATAAATATATAATAATATATGTATAAAAATGATATGTATATTTAAAATAAAAAATCCTCAACCAGACCAAAGTTGAACTAAATCTTATTACTTGCCCTATTTGGAACAATCCTTAACAAGGTTGCAGAAAGCGGTAGTCGGTACTCGGTCGGCGGGGTCACCTACTAAGGATTAGTCGACAGTCGGGCGACTAGTCGGATTTAGTCGGTCTTTAGTCGGTTTTGAATTTTTTAAATTATTTTAAATATATAAATCTTTTTTATACATATATTCTTATATATATACATATATTTGTATATTTTATATACCATCTTAATGAAACAAAGAATAGATTGACTTTAAATATAAAATTAAGCATGATAGAATATGTTTGCTTTTAAAAAAAGTGGAAAACTAAAAAAATAAAAAAGGTTGTTGTAAAAGTCGGCCGATTAGTCGACCGACTAGTTGGGTGGACTGACTAAAGGCCGACTAGGCCTAGTCGAGTCGGCTACCCCCCCGACTCGACTAGTCGGGCCGACTAGTCGGCCTAGTCGGCCGACTTTTGCAAGCTTGCCTACAATTAGAACTTTAGTCACAAGGAATGCATAAATAAGTTGAAATAATAAATAAAACACATAATTCATGATATTTTTCTAAGTCAAAAGGGGGGGCACGCTATGATGTCCACACCATTATATTAAAAAAGAAGAGTTACAGGAGATCTTATAACGACCAGGAATCCATGAGACAGGTAGAATGAAAAACTACATTTTCACAATAAAATCACTCATTTGAAAAAAGGAACCCATTCCTGCCCACCCAAATAGACCAAATCAGAGCCAGAGGTCGAAGGACGATCGGGCAGGAACGACTCCTGGCAGAGTATAAGGAGTTCCAGAATCTGTTGAGGTCTTGAGTATTCATCCAATTCAAATCAGTTTCCTCTCAGATAGACACAACTTTCGCACATCTAAAGAACAAATGGTCCACGGTTACGATACATGAATCACAGAGAGGGCATCGATCTGAAATATCAGGGAAGAGCCTTGTGCAACGGTCTCTAGTCATGATGCGTCTTCTTCTCAATAACCGTCAAAAGAAACCAACCCTGCTAGGAAGGCGCAACTCCCATATAAAATTGCAATCCTGAATAAGAGAGTCTGTTCTTGGAGGGGGTGGGCTCGAGATGGCCTGGTACGCCCTCTTGACATTGAAAGAATCATCTCGCCACACCCAGTGGTCCCTGTCGAAGACAGCCGATCGCAGGGACGAAGAGAGTCAAGAAGCAAGAGGAAATCTTTAAGCCACTGGTATGAGAAATCAGAAACAAAAGAAGGCATCTAGTTGCCATCGGTCTAACACTCTGAAACATGCACATCGTGGTCGGCAGTCAAAGCAAACAATCTAGGAAAACGAGTGGATAGTGCGCCCTCACCTGACCAATCATCCTTCCAAAAGGAGAAAGAGTCGCCATCTCCAAGCACCGCACGAAACAAGATGTGAAACTGAGGCATAACCTAGCATATACCCTTCCAGAAGGCTAAGGAGTGAACCTGAGAAAGTTGCGTACGCACATGATGGTCCCCAAACGATATATCCAATAAAGAAGACGGCAACAAATATCATCGTCCTTACCCATAAACGGCTCACCCACTTCAGCAACGAGGCTTTATTCATATTCTCTAAATTTCTCACCCCGAGGCCACCATCCATCTTAGGCAGACAAACAGTCTCCCAGTCCACCAGGTGGATCCCCACATTCTCCTGCCCCGACTTCCCCCATAAAAATACAATAGTTACCTAGGTAAATATGTATTCGATACTCATCAGAATCAAGAGTTTTTTTGGCTGGATCCATCTATTTCATTTGTTGTCCTCCTTTGTATCTTCTTTTGATTGAGTCTCTATATTCCATGTAGTTTTCTTAAGTCGTATAATAGTACATGGCTTTGTAGTTCATGAATTACATGTCTATATTCTTGGTTTGCTACATGTGGAAGGAAACCAATCTGAGGATAACTTTTAGTAGAGGAAAAATCACAAGGAGGTTAATGCAAAAAAGACACTACTTAAGAAATAAGCGATGAAGTTGATAAAGCGAGAGGAGAAAGATTTTTTGGGGGTTGAGTTAGAGGCGTTGCGAGGGAAAATTAGTTATATGTCGTATTGTATGCAATATTAAAAATCTAGATATATGTCATATTACATGCCTATAATGCTCCACTCTGTAAAGGCTGCAAAGTAATCCCAGAAGAGAGTTTGACAACCCAACATCGCTCGTTAGTGTTGGATGTGCGAATAAAAGGGCTGGTAAAGAAAAGGAGGGTTCCAGGTCAAAAGGTAGGCTTGGTGGTGGACCTTCTTGTATCCGAAAGGTAACCAAAGGGATACTAGGCAAGTCAAAGGGATGAGCTCCAGGTCAAAAGGAGGCTTGGTGGTGGAGTGAAGGGGTGCAAGAGAAGCTGAAAATTAAAAGAGCATGCTTTAAAGCTATGTCTAAGGATAGAACAACAGAAACTATCACAAACTACAAAATACCGTGAGCTCGCGTAAAAACTGTAAAAAAAGACCGAGATCCTAGACCTGCGCACTTGGCGGCCGCTGCCCTAACAGGTCGCTTCTTATACAGAGTCATGCCCCTCATTCTTTCTGGGGCGATGATGTTCTTACGGCATGTTATCTCATCAATCGTATGTCGTCATCTGTCTTAGGTGAGAAGATTCCTTTCTCTCTTGTTTTTCCTGGCAAAGAATTGTTCTCCCTTACTCCTCGTGTGTTTGGCTCGGTCGCCTTTGTCCACAAGTTGTCTCCCGGGATTGACAAGCTCTCTCCTTAGGTTGTCAAGTGTATCTTCGTCGAGTACTCAAGAACACAGAAGGGGTACAAGTGTTATGATCCATTGCGCAGGAGGTATCTCAATAGTGCTGATGTTACCTTTTTCGAATCTGTTATGTACTTCTCATCTACAGGTGATCAGTTGGTATCCTCTGACACTATTGATGCCATATACATGCCACCACCACCATCACCTCTACCACCTCCACCGCTACTATCTTCTACACCTCCTGTCACTGTGCATGTTTCACCATTGCCATTCCACTATACCCGTAGGCCTGCTTCTGCTCATGGTCACCGCTCATCATCTAGCTCGCCTGAGGTATGTTCTGAGAATAATAATATTGACGGATCAGATGATTTTCCTGAGAAGGATGTGTTACAGAGGTCAGATGAGGAGGCAGGAGATTTAGATCTACATATTGCTCTACGAAAGAAGAAGCGCAGCTGCGCGTCATATCCTATAGCATCTTCTGTCTCCTTTGATCGCCTAACTGGAGAATCCAGGAACTTTGTCATTGCACTATTAGCAGTGGATGTTCCACGGAATTACCAAGATGCGTTGAAGGATGGTCGGCGGCGTTTAGTCATGGAGGAAGAAATGGTTGTTCTTCAGTCCAGAGGCACCTGGAGCCTTGTTACTGCACCTACTGATGTGTCTACAGTTAGCTGCAAGTGGGTCTTTACAGTTAAGCAGAATGCAGATGGCAGCATTGACAGATACAAGGCACACCTAGTTGCTCGTGGCTTTACACAAACATATGGGGAGGATTATCTTGATACATTCTCGCCGGTTGCTCGCCATTCCACCCTACGGATCCTCCTCTCTGTTGCAGTTACTCGTGATTGGCCACTACACCAATTAGATGTAAAGAATGCATTCCTATACGGTGACTTACAGGAGGAAGTCTACATGCAACAACCACCTAGTTTTGCTGTTGAGGGGGAGTATCCTAAGGTGTGCAGACTTCATAAGGCTATCTGTGGCCTTAAGCAGAGCCCCAGAGCTTGGTTCCAGAAGCTCTCAAACCTGTTTGAGATACAAGGATACATACGTTCTAATGCAGATCATTCCATGTTCGTACAGAAGACACCCAGAGGTATTATTGCAATTATGGTGTATGTAGACGATATCTTAATTACAGATGATGATGAACAGGGAATTCAGGGGGCAAAAGAAATTCTGGGTCATGATATCATCACCAAGGACCTTGGAGTTCTTAGATATTTTCTGGGACTGGAGTTCGCCAGAAATCCTCATGGGTTGTTAATGACCCAGAGGAAATATGTCACTGACTTGTTGAGTGAAACAGGAATGCTTGGTTGCCGACCTGGCACTACACCTATGCATCCCAGTATGAAATTATATGATGATGACACTGATGAGGTGGATAGGAGAAGATACAGAGAACTGGTGGGCAAGCTTCTCTATGTTACTATTACCAGACCCGATATCTCATTTGTTGTGAGTCGAGTAAGCCAGTTCATGGAGCAACCACGTCAGGTACACATGGATGCTATACATATGATACTCAGGTACCTTAAGTCATCTCCAGGTGCGGGTATGTTGTTTAAGAAAGGCAAGGAGGTTACTATCTCAGCATGTGCAGATGCAGATTACACAGGATGTCCTAAGGATAGGAAGTCCACCACTAGGTTTGTCGTGTATGTTGGAGATTCTCTAGTCTCATGGAGAAGCAAGAAGCAAACGGTTGTAGCAAGGTCCATGGTTCACGAAATCGGTCTGTGCGGCTGCATATGCGGCCGCATATACGTGTGCGGGTCTTAAGGCGCACCGCATTCCTGAAGCCCGTCATTATGCGGGTCTGGCGCATATGCGGCCCGCATATGCGGGATGTGTGGCCGCATATGTGGACCAAGCGCCGCATCGAATCCCATTTGCCCCAACCCGATTACCCGATACCCCATTTGCCCTAACCCTCCTACCCCGATACCTCGATACCCTAAGTCCTAAGTTCCTAACCCACCATCGCCTCCTCCCTGCGGGTGCCTCCATCGCCTCCTCCTCCAAGCTCCTCCGCCTACTCCGCTTCCTCCTCCCAGTCCTCCATCGCCTCCCAGTCCCAGTTTGTGCGCCTCCTCCGCCTCCTCCTCCAAGCTCCTCCGCCTCCTCCGTCGTCTGTGTACTCCGCCACCTCCTCCTCCTCGTAGTTGCTGCCTCCATCGCCTCCTCCGTGGCCTAGTCGTGGGAAGGTATCCAGTTTCACTTTGGACTACATTACTTCTCAAATTTCCGAAATTTGTATGCTAGAGTTGGTTTAGCTAATTTCACTTTGGAGATTATTTATTGTTCTTAAAATTTCAGAGCTTGATGTTATTGCTCAAGTCCTTAATTCATCTATGGTTGATGTGCTTTTGTTTTGTATTCCTTGAACCATATCTCTGTCCTAAATGGCACGTAGTGCTTCTAATATGCTTTGTTTGATCTAAATGGACTGTTGTTAAATGGTTCAGAGCTTCTCCAAAATTTGTCTGCTTGAGTTGGTTCAGTTAATATTAGTTTAGGGAAGTTTTGTTGTTCTTAAATTGAAAGACCTTGCTCTTATTGTTGAAGTCCTTAATTCATTTATGTGTATGCTTGATTTGCTTCAAGTTTGTAGTCATTGCACCATCTCTGTTGTAAATGGCATTTAGTGCTTCTAGTATGTTTTGTTTGCTCTAAATGGACTATTGTAAAAAGGTTCAGAGCTTTTCCAAAATTTGTTCGCTTGAGTTGGTCCAGTTAATATCAGTTTGGAGAATTTCTATTGTTCTTAAATTTTCATAGAAGGATGTTGTTTCTCAAGTCCTTAATTCATTTACTTGTATGATTGATGTGCTTCGGTCTTGTATTGGTTGAACCATTTGTTGCAGTAGCTGCAACATTATCATGTGTTTACTGTAGTGGATGTTAAGGTGTACTTAAATTAAGTTAATCTAGTCCATGCCATATTAAATCTTTTATGTTGATGTTTTGTGATTATGATTGAATGTTAGGAAACTATGGCCTCCAGACTACCATCTGACAGCGCTTCTTCTCCTACACCTGGAGCTGGAAGCGGAAGTGAGGCTCCTATTCAGAGGAGTGATACATCGGATTTTTTTGTTCCTCCTGGATCCAATGATCCGGGATGGAAGTATGCTTTTCTGGCGAATCTGAGTACTCCTAGCATGGTCACTTGCCGATTATGTCGGAAGGTTGTGACTGGAGGGATCAATCGCATGAAGTAACATTTGGCTCATATTAAAGGTAATATGGCATCTTGTCCCAAAGTGACTCCTGAGGTGAAGAAAGAAATCATGGACAACATGGAGGAAATTAAAGTGAAAAGGAATGAGAAGACCATGAGGATGAAAGACATTCAAGGGCAAGTCTCCATCAAGATGAATCAGCCCTTGCTTGATGAAGAGAGGGATGGGAAAAGGCCCCGAACTTTAGCAGAAGATGAGCCTGTAGAGAATCTCCGCCAATCCACAATCAAAGATACATTTGCCAAGGAGGAACGTGCACGTGTAAATTCATTCGTGGCAAAGTATTTCTATGACAATGACATTGCTTTCAATGTTGTCAAAAGTGACTCCTTTCTCCGAATGTGTGAAGCAATTGGGCAGTATGGAAGGTCATACAAGCCTCCAACGTACTATGAGCTCACAGAAACACTTTTGAAGGAACAGGTTAAGGAAACACACGAATTCTTGCAAGGGCATCGTAATTCATGGAAGAGTTCTGGATGTTCCATTATGATAGATGCTTGGACTGATAGGAGGGGAAGGAGCATCATGAACATCTGCGTCAACTGTGAGCTTGGGACCAGTTATCTGAAGTCAATTGACTCGTCTGCAGATTCTCATACTGCCGACTACATTGCTTCCTTAGTGGATAAGTCCATTGAGGAAGTTGGGCCCGACAATGTAGTCCAAGTTGTGACAAACAATGCATCTACAAATATGGCTGCTGGCAGAATTTTGAGAATCAAGTACCCACAGATCTTCTGGAGTTCATGTGCGGCACATTGCATCGATCTTATGCTTGAGGAGATCGGTAAAGAGTCCAAGGTGAAAGCTGCCATTACAAAGGCAAGGACATTAACTGTCTTCGTATACAGTCATGCAAAAACATTGAGTTGATGAGACAATTTACGCAAAAGAGGGAGATAGTGAGGCCAGGTACAACAAGATTTGCTACCACATATCTCACCTTGCAATCAGTGGTGGAAAAGAAGGACAAGTTGAGGCTTACGTTTTCTTCTGATGAATGGAGAGCGTGTAAATGGTACAAGACGAAGAAGTGGGAAATGGCTTCGGCCATAGTTCTGAGTCCTTCATTTTGGACTCAAGTCTCTTTGACCTTGAAGATCTTTTCTCCATTGGTACATGTTCTGCGAATTGTTGATGGAGATAAGAGACCGGCTATGGGGTTTGTATACGGTGAATTGCAAGATGCAAGAAAGGAGATCATGAGCATTTTCAAAGATGTGGAAGCATCTTACAAATATTTTGTTGATGCTGTTGATTCAAAGTCAAAAGGGAGGTTGGATAGCCCCCTCCACCTTGCTGCATATTTTTTGAATCCCTATTTCTTTTATAGGGACAATGATCAAATCCAGAGGGAAGGTCTTGCTCTGAAGGGATTCTTGGATTGCATGGATATTTTCTATCCTGATTTAGAGATCCAAGATATCATCACTAGGAAGGAGTTGCCATTATATGAAAGGGCAGAAGGATCATTTGGCAAACCTTTGGCTGTCAAACAGAGGTCCATCATTGATGATGATTTCAATCCAGGTATAAATTCTCATTAGATTTTATACACTTATATATTTAAGTATTACTATTTATCTCATTACATTTCATACACTTATATATTTAACTATTATTACTTATTTGTTTTTATAAATAGCCCGTTGGTGGGGATTGCATGGCATGGAAACGCCACATTTGAAAGAAATGGCAATGAAAGTTCTAAAGTTGACAGCCTCTTCCTCGGGTTGTGAAAGGAATTGGAGCACTTTTGAGGCGGTAAGACTATAAAATTGGTGCCACACATGTTAAATATTATGCATCATTAATGAGGTGGTAAATGATATGTTTTTCTATATTTTGTAGATTCGCACGAAGAAAAGGAACAAGCTTGAATTCAAGCGGTTAAACGACTTGGTGTATGTCAGATTCAACGCCAAGTTGAGAGATTGCCATCTTAAAAAACGTAGTGATCCATTTGCCACAAATGATAGAACCCACGTGAGAGATTGGATTGGTGTGGAAGATGAAGAAGATGAGGTATTCCAAGGATCGGGGTTGACGTGGAACCTAGTGGCTGATGCAACTGGTGCAGAAGATTTGATACAACATAGAAGAAGCCAAAGGCATGCTACTGGTTCAACCTCGTCGCCGGGCTTAAATGAGGAAGAGTTCCCATTTGAGGAAGACAGTGAAGATGATGAAGACAATACCGAAGTGGAATTTGATGATGATATGGATTAGGATTTCTTTGTAATATGTAGAATATTATCGCCTGAACATTTCTGTTTTCTTATGCTATTTTAATTAGTACTCTACTAATGTTATTTGTGTTAAATTTCAGTTTTCTTTTGGAAACTTAAATATTTTGGTGATTGTTGTCAATTATTATGTCTGCTAACTTTTCTATTGAAGTATTAATATTTGTTAGTTTTCTATTGAAGTATTAATATTTGTTGATAGAGACTGTTTTGAGCTATATATGAAAGTCATTTTCTTAGAACTTCTGTTGGACCACAATTATACATAATTTTTGTTCAGTTGTAGTCACTTTTGCATATATTTATTTATTTTTAAATAAAAAATTAGAAAACCGCGTAGAACCGCATATACCCCGCATATGCCCCCGCATACCCCTTAATCGCTATTCATTGACCTGACCGAACGCATACGCATACCACTTTCCTGAACCTTGGCAAGGTCTAGTGTTGAGTCTGAATATAGGGCTATGGCCCAGGTCAGTACAGAAATGATGTGGGTAAAGGCTGTGCATACAGATCTATATATAGAAGTCCCGCTTCCAATGGCTCTGGAATGTGACAATCAGACGACTCTATTCATTGCAAATAATCCAGCATTTCATGAACAAACCAAGCACATTGAGGTTGGTTGTCACTTCATACGTGATATGATTCAGAAGGGTTTTCTGTTACATCCCATGTTAGCTCAGAGGACCAAACTGCAGACATTTTTACCAAGGCATTACTTCGAGGGCCGTTCCAGAAGTGTTCGTCCAAGCTGAGCATGATTGATATCTATGCTCCACCTTGAGGGGGAGTGTAGAGATATATTATTCTCTTCTGTACGGTTATAATATTTTCTTTTTCCTTTTGGACTCTTTATGTAATTTACCCATAGGTTACTCCCCTATATAAGAGAGCCTAGGGCGTATGGAATAAACAAGTTTTCTCATTTTCCCAACAGCTATTAAACCGGGTTTCTTTTACATGGGAAGCGTCTTCACTTGTTTATCCCATTAGTTGGATGGTGCGAAGTATTTAAATGCATTTTCTTGATATTATCATTAAAACGATGATGCGATGCTTATTTTGCCAAGTTGGCAAAAGTGTATTTCATGTACAATGATGTGATACGTCAAAGAATTTGCATAATGTTGTAAAAAAGACTCATAATCAATAGATTTCGAGGTATGATGCTTACAATAGTTCTTAGATGTATGTATATCACAATTTACTATTTTTCAATTTTTTTACAATAGATTTCATGTACATATGCTTACAATAGTACCCACTTAATGGTCTAGTGGTAGTACAGTGTGTCTACCACACAAAAGACCAGGGTTCAAATCCCACTGTTGCAGTGGTTGCGTTAGGTAGTCGACGGCCAGCGTAAAAAATAGTCGAATCTTTCAACATGGATTTGAGCAAGAATCCATGTAGCCGACCCTACTTATAGTGGGAGAAGGCTTAGTACATTTATGTAAAAAGTTGGATGCCACCTTTTTTACATATGTTTAACAAATGGAGAATTAAGTCATGGCAATTGTTGAGGAATTTGCCCATTTCAATAGATGCTTTGACATGATCAACAGAGCTCTAATTTTTCTGTTGCCAAAGAAGTTGGCATTGGATCGTGTAGAAGACTTTCGTCCCATTGCTCTCTTGAATTACTCATGGAAATATGGTACGTGAACTTGAGTCATTTTTTATTAAAATACCAAGGTTGCAAAAAACGGTAGTCGGTACTCGGTCGGTTAGGTCACTGACTAAGGATTAATCGGCAGTTGGGCGACTAATCAGATTTAGTCGGGCGTTAATCGATTTTGAATTTTTAATTATTTTAAATATATAAATCAATTTTATGCATATATTCTTATATATTTACAAAGATTTGTACCTTTTTTATATTATCATAATGATATAAAAGAAGCAATTGAATTTAAATAAAACATTAAGCATATTAGAATAAGTTTTTTAAAAAAAAGTAAAAAATATGGTATCTCCAAGCAAAAATCGATCGACTAATCGGCCTAGTTGGAATTAGTCAATACTCGGTCGGCAACGCCACTGACTAGACTAGTCGGACCTACTAGTCGGGCCAGTCGGGGGATTTTTACAACAGTGTAAAATACTACAGTACAAGAAATTAAATCGGATTACCCAAAACTTCATGATTACTCAATCATTTTTTTGAAGCCAAAAATAGGGGGATACACTCAGTGTTGTTCGCCCCAAAATTTATTAAAAACTTAAAAGTAACACGGAGTAAAGACAAAAGGAAAAAGGTACATGTACAAGCAACTATATATCCCACTCATCCACCAATCTCGCAGCATGTATCCCCACATTTTCTTTGTAGAAACGCTGCCCAGAGAAGAGCACCGCATTCCTGCCCAGCGAAACGGCCCACAGCACGGCTACGGGGCTGATGAGCTCCCTCCGAGACCTGCTCCCGTTAGCAGCCATCGAGCGGCAGAAGGCGGCCAAGTTCGATGTTCCCAACTACGCCAATCTTGCCTCCCCCCAGACCGGGACCACCTTATGGCATTTGAAGAACAAGTGCTCAATGGACTCAACCGCCTCGTCGCACATGAGGCACCTATCAGAAACGGAGGCCAGAAACCTAGCGCACCGGCCCCCTGTCATCAACCTTTGCCTACGGAGCAACCACAAGAAAAAGCCAATCCGCTCAGGGAGCCGTAGAGCCCAGAAGAAAGCGCAGTCACGAATCAAGCCCTCCGATCTTGAGGAGGGGGGCCTGCAAATCGCCCCAAACGCCCTCCTAACTGAGAAAGGACCCAACCGCCAACCCCAATGATCCCTTCCCACCGTCGAACGTCCCACGTCCTTTATAGCATCCAGCAAAGAGAGAAAGTCCTCGAGTCTCTGGTCCGAGAAGTTGGAAAAGAAGGCGGGGAACCAGCTACCATCCGACCAGCAAGACGCAACCCGTGCATCCTTATCAACCGCAAGAGCAAACGGGCGAGGGAACCTTACCACAAAGCCCCCCCCCCTCCGTCCAGTCATCATACCAGAAGGCGAAGGACTCGCCATTACCTAGCACCGGCCTAAATAGAGAGATATGCCTGGAGAAGACCTCCACCACCCCCTTCCAGAACGGTGTGGGAGAACCCACGCCAGCAGCCGTCCTCGGCGGCGCCCCCCCCCCCCCCACCCGATGCCATAAATCTTCCGCAGAACGCCGCTACAAAAATCCTCCCCGGGGCCCCAAATTATGTTAGCCCATTTAAGAAGTAACGCCTCATTCATTTGATCCAACCTCTTGACCCCCAGCCCCCCTCCTTCTTGTGCATCGTAACTTCACCCCAATCAACAAGGTGCATCCCCCCCAACCCCTCCCCCTGCTTACCCCATAAGAACCTGCGCATCAGCTTCTCAATTCAGCTACGGATCCCCTTCAGCAAGCGGCGGTTAGATAAGTACACACGGATGGAGGAGAGCACCGCCTTTAAAAGGACCAATCGTCCCCCTCTGGAAAGAATGGCCGACTTCCACCCTGCCAATCTCGCTTCCACCCTCTCCACCACCCTCAGCCAATCCCTCAGCCCCGTTCTCCCCACTGTCAAAGGCATCCCATGATAATCAATCGGTAGGGAACCGCAAACCAATCCTAATGCCTGACCACAAGCGCTAGCCTCCTCCATCGAAAGGCCGACCGAAATGACCTTTGATTTATCAACATTCTTGAAGAGACCGGACATTTCACTGAAGAGATCCAGAGTAACGGCCATGCGGGTGTCCTCCGCAGCTCCCCCCTCAAAAAAGAATATAGTATCATCAAGGTTGCAGAAAGCGGTAGTCGGTATTCGGTCGGCGGGGTCACATAAGGATTAGTCGGCAGTCAGGCGACTAGTCGGATTTAGTCGGTCATTAGTCGGTTTTGAATTTTTAAATTATTTTAAATATATAAATCATTTTTTATACATATATTCTTACATATATACATATATGTGTACATTTTATATACCATCTTAATGAAACAAAAGAAGTAATTGACTTTAAATATAAAATTAAGCATGATAGAATATGTTTACTTTTAAAAAAAAAGTGAAAACCTAAAAAAAATAAAAAAGGTTGTTGTAAAAGTCGACCGCTTAGTCGATCGACTAGTCGGGTGGACCGACTAAAGGCTGACTAGGCCTAGTCGAGTCGGCTACCCCCCCCCCCCCCCGACTCGACTAGTCGGCCTAGTTGGCCGACTTTTGCAAGCTTGATCCTTAATCAGTGACCCAACCAATTGAATACTGACTACCGACTTTTGCAAGCTTGGTTAATACATAGACTTATAATCACCTAACTATTCAAGGATGGTTAAAAATTATGATCAGTTGTTAGTTTTTTAACAACCTAAAATAGCATGCAGATATAGAAAGTTGTGTATTCGAGCATAAGTAAGAATCGCTAGATAGTGAACCACATTACTTGATATTTCATGTTATAAGCTTTAGCTTTACTTTATGCACGATGAGTTTTAGTGTGTTATTAACCATTCATATGTGTTAAGGATATACTTAGAATAGGGGTAAGTGTCTAGAAATAAAAACCAACACCAAACTTTGTGACTTCTTGTGTTGTTGATATTTGTTAACTGAATTGTCTACACCCCTTTAATTTTATCTATAAATTGTTGATTTCATCTATAAATTGTAAAATACATTTACAATGCATATCTTTTAGCTTTATTGAGCAAATTAACTTGCTCTTTGGCGGCAGCCCAATTATATTGCAAACCTAAACTTGACAAGGAAAAGGTATTGGAAAGTTTTTTGAAAGAGAAAAGGATCTCCATTGTATAGGTGTGTACCCAAAAGTACGGATGGTGTTGTAATTATGTTTAGTTGTACGTAAAACTTGTTTAAAGGCATGTAGTTGATCGCACTTGTAATTATGTGGCCAATCTTACACATATTGAATACATTGTGTTCATTAGTTTGGGTTCATGTATATGCATCGATTGTACTTTCACTAAATCGACTAAGATATTGACTCTCAGTGTGTATTGTGTAACACCACTAGAAACATTCAAACAATATTATAATTGACCCATGTATGGAGAAAATAATGACATTGACATAATCATAACGGAAAGTAATATAATAAACTCGAACTTTTAATAAGACTATTTTGAGTGTAACTATTAGGGCTATTCAAAAAATCCGAGTCAAGCGAGTACCCAGCTTGACCCATACAGTTTGACCCTAAACTCACGGGTACCCGTTTGGAAATACCAGGTCGAGTATCCACTTTGTCTTGACCCATGCCCCATTCAAAATATCCATGTGGTATAACGAGTACGCACGGGTACCCTATTGGAAGCTTTTACTTGCCCTATAATTCAAAAAAAAAATGCAAGAAAGTTAAATATGGCACAAATATAATTATCGTGTTATCGATATACGTTTTATAATATGGATATGGTTATGAATACATATATCGATAAATATGAAAAATGCAAGATCATGCACTAAAAACGTATATGAATATGAAATCAATCGGATTTGATACAACTATTAGAAGAAATATAATAGGTTATCGTAAATTTAATTCAAATGGAAATATTCGTATCTAAATCCATATCGATTTTGAAATGGATATAGATGTATACGGTGGATCATGGAGTATGGCCAGTCCGAAACCAACATTGACTCGACCCGTAAAAGGCCAAAACGACTTGAACCCAAATATATATGGGGCGGGCCTGGGCCCTCCCCACCTCGTGAAAACCCGGTTTGGCCCAAATCGACCCACATCCCCACTATAGTTATTTCATAATTTATATTAATGGTGGAACCCTGTGTATCAAAACAGCAATTTAAGACATTAGATAATAGAATGTGTAACATTGGTTAAATGGGAAAGATGGTGGATACGGTGACAAATTGGATACGAGTCTACACCTTTGCGAGTATAAATAATTTAAATAATACAATTTAAATTATATATGAGGCATTGTATATTAAAGTATATACGTGGCATTGTAAAAATCGGATACGAGGCATTGTATATTATATAATACAATTTAAAACATCAAATCGAGCACTTTTGCAAAAAAAAATTATGAGTCCGTGGATACGTTGATAAATGGGATACGAAGCTACACATTCGCAGGTATAAATAATTTTGCCGTGGAAAAAATTAATAATGTTTCAATTAAACATTTTTTCAATACATTATGAATAAACAGATACGACAATGAATTGGATACTCGAGCATACATATCCATGTTTCAATTGAATGCTCATGCAATTCATCCATTGTCTAATGTCTAATTAATTCCCTCTTAGCTAGGGACGTAAGTAATCTAACATATAGACATTTTTATTTTTTGATTTCAATGTGTAGCTCCATCACATTCTTGACATCTATTAAAGCTATTGAATAGTACAAGAATTGGTTTTATAAATAACTTGTTCAATTTAATGATATGTTATTCCTATAAATGTAAATAGATGGATGATGTGGAAATCATTTTTTTCTTGGAAGAGATCTTCCACGGGTACTCGTGGATACCAGTTACCCATTCAAATGAACCGGGTACCCCTTAGATACGGGTACCCGTTTGAACGGGTCAGGTCGACCGATGACCCAGTCATAATGGGGCAGGGCGGGTCAACGTGTGAACGGGTCGGGTACCTGCCCTGTGAACACCCCTAGTAACTATACAGAGATTACTGCATCATGCACTGATAGGATATAATCAATCATGTCTATGCTCATGGATCCTGAAAAACAAAAAACTCGATCAAAAGGAAATGATAAAGAGGAATCGCATAATCAAGCTTTGCAATGAGTTTCAAACTTGAGAGATAGAGATTATGGGTAGCGTCATTACCAAAACAATGATTGAGAAACCTATCGATAACAAGTTGAAGACTCCACTGATGAATCCATGATTTTGACATCCAAGGATTCGAGAAAGGATGTGTCATCCATTTATAAAGGCTTAATATGAGAATTTTAGAGGAAACGAAGATCCAACGCAAGTTAAAGAGCTGGTTCAGAGGTATTAAGAAGATCATCCACATTAATGAGATCTCGGTCGAGTATTTACTATTTGCCATATACATGTTGATCGAATAACCTGATCACTGGCGGACCAAGATCGAGGCCCAAAGACGCATCATGACATTGGAAAAGTTCATTAAATAGAATAAGAAATATTAATGTCCATCATATAATAAAAGTCAAGGAAGAAACATTAATGTCCATCATATAATAAAAGTCAAGGAAGAAACAAAAAGTTGTACCCACCAGAACATCGGTCACAAACATGCTATTGTTGTCATCAAGTCGGGTATTTCCGCAAGGATTACCCACAATTTGGTAGGAAAAGTAGCAATGCAACCATTGCCCGTAAAAGCATATGTGCCAAACTACACATTGGGAATATATCAACTATCTAACCAAGCAATATTACCATGTGATCTAGGATTGCTCGAATAAGGAACGATAAACATTGAGAAGAATAAGATAGATCATTGTAATGACAAGAATGGAGAGTTGTTTTCTTTTACGAGAAAAGTTTGAAATATTGATTACAACATTATAAGGGTAAATGTGGACATGATATATTGATAGCAAGGCCTTAAATGTCGGTTTCGGTCACCATTTCGGTATCGACCAAAACAGAATTTCGATGGAATTTCGGTGGAATTTCGACCGAAATTTCGGTCATTTCGGTCATTTTTTGTACTAGCACCCCCATATTTCGGTCATTTCGGCCATTTCGGTCGAATTTCGATTTCGACTGGATATCGATATTCGACAGAAATTCGACCGCATTTCGCTGAAATTTGAGGCCATGATTGATAGAAGTCTCAAAAAAGGCTAAAAAGGCAAAATTCTTTCAGACATTAAAATCATCAAAGATCTTAGAATGATAAATAACATATAAATATTCTTATAGACATGAATGTGTATATAGCACATTAACAACACATTACAATGCATACTACATTAAAAAAAACCCATGCGATATCAAAAATCAAATATACAAACAAGTGATTGCAATAACGTAGAGATTATATAGTACATCATTCATGATAACTACGAATTTCAAAGAAAATAAGTCGATCTAGAGTAAATTTAAAACTAAAATTTCTACTATGATTAACGATAACTAATACCAAACGGAGCCCATCCTTAATGAATGGAGTTATATTACTGATACTTATTACGTAGCAAACGTGTACAAGGTATGTATGTAGATATGCCTATATCAGTTTCGAAAATACTAATTTCCATCGCCAAAAGTGGGGGTGTAGTCTATTATTCAAAAATGGTGGTCTCGCTATACGAAATCCCGAACAAAATTTTAAAAGCTTAAAAATAAAAAATTACCTGCCAAACTTCTTCCCTCCTGGAAACAACCCATGAAAGAAAGTAATTAGGTTGATATTAATGATAGAGCATTGTTATCAGCACACTATCGAGTTATCAACAATATTGATCGAAATGGCGGAAAGTTGTATTGAATACTTCAAATTTCAAAAATATCAATGATACAAGAAGGCATATTGTTTTTTTAAAGAAAAAACAGGCCTCCACTGTATAGGTGTGTGCCCAAAAAACTTCACCATTTATAACCTTGAAAACAGACACGCCTAGATTAGGCCAAAATAAACCAAGAAATTACATGATCCAACTCTCAGCATGCACTTTAGCATGCGCCATATATGATCCGTGCTATATTAGTCGATATTTAAGAAAAGGGATATATGGGGTGATATCGGCATCTTAAACATGCCAATACCAATATAACATCAATATATCAACAATGTATCGTGTTATTTATAAGTAGTTATAATAAATAATGTGTATTAGAGGTAGAGAAGTACAATCACTTCAACGATGAATGAAAGTTGAATTTCTTTTGGAGCCAATTGAATGTTTTGAGAATGTACACCATAAGAATGTTTAAAAGCAAGAGATCGGTAGAGACACAACAACAAAGGAATTGGTTGTTACCAAGAAGAAAGGAGCTCTTGGATACTTGAAACCAAAGGCAAAAGGAAATGAGATTACAGAATGAAACACACACCAAACCTTGTGAAATTGGATGCAGTCAGTGCAGAAAATTGACATAAGAACGAGATTCAGATGTACTGGAAGTCTGGAACAATTAATTAACAAGTAAGATGAACCTACAGACCACCCCAATGTCAAAGGAGATCATATAAAGAAATCAGTTGAGAGTACAAAGTGTGCTATAACAGTAAATGGCACAAGAAGAAACAAATTAAGGACAAGTGTCATTAAATGCATTAACAGGCTTCATCAATACACTGGATGTGTTAGAGGCTATTCTTGAGATAAGAGGAAATATTGAAGGAACTTATATGACCTCGAAATCCAACAAGGCATTTTAAAAAAAGGATGGACCAAGAATAATGAAGATACAACGAATTTGATAAGACATTAATAAAAACTACTATTAAAACATCAGGTCATAAGAGTAGGAATGGAAATATATATTGAGGTGAGCTTATACATGTAATAAGGAGACAACTATTATAACTCCTAAAAGAAGATTTGAACCAACTGGAAACAAAGGATACCCCATATCATGAAATCATAAATGACTGGACTAAGGAATCTCTTACAGTATCAGTAGACAAACTTATCGAGAAATCAAATAGGATGCCATCAGATAAGATGCCACCAGATATGCATGGATTTGAGAATGAGATGGCAACTTCAAAGGAATCACTAATATTCACCATCATTAGTGAACAAAAAGGAATTTTCCCATTGAAGAACTAATGATGAAACTCAGAAGAAATCCTGTCAATATAACAGAGTGGTATGAAACCATTGACTAAGAACTCCTCGATGAAGGAGATGCAAGAAGGAAAAAGATTGGAACAGAAAACAGAATCTGGTATGAACCATGGACACTCACCATGCTGCAGATAAAGATCATGATACAAAGTAAACAAACCAAGCCGTTATGAAGAACTTTGGAAATGAAACAAAGTAGCTAAGTCAGAAATGTGGACGACTATCTTTGCAACAAGACATCATCAGTTAGAAGCTATAGTAAACTCGAAACTTTGCCAAAGAACTTTACCATATAGAAAGTGAATAACCAATGATGCTCAAATCACAGTGAACTACTACTTTAATTAAAAAGATGAGGGAAAGCAAAAATTTTGATGAGCTACAAGACCATGTAATGGTCTGGTGATAGTGCAGTGTGCCTACCACCCAAAAGACCAGGGTTCAAATCCCTCTTTGTGGGGTTGCGTTAGGTAGTCGACAACCAGCGTAAAAAATAGTCGAATCTTTCAACATGGATTTGAGCAAGAATCCATGTAGCCGACCCTACTTATAGTTGGAGAAGGCTTTGCCATTTTTTTACAAGGCCATATATCCATGATTGAAAAGCGAATTACAAGAAAAACACATTGATGATTATCCAAGTGCAAACTCAGAAGCATTGTGCTAAGATGAAATCAGTGATAATGGGATTTACAAAGAAAGATCTAATTGAGAAAGATCAGAACCATCATCTCAGAGTCGATCTAAGATGGTTACAAAAAAGGAAACCCTATTGACATTACAGTGAGAGAATCACAACTTCGATGCATGCCTGATGATAGCTAGTGAACGTTAAACGTCAAAGGAAAAGGGAACTGGATCCGAAAATTGACAATAGATAACACCAATATAAGATGCAAATTACATAGATATCAAACTACATGATTTCAATTTTTAATTTACATAACAGTCGTAAAAGATAGAAAAAGACACTTATATTGGTGGAACTAAACGAAATAGAGCAAAGGATCGATGCTGAAAAGAAAATTAGATGGTTCCTTGTGAAAATCCACCTTGAATGATGAGGCAAGAGAATCAGGAGAGAAGAATTGGCGATGGAAATCTAATCATCCTAGTGATCTCTAGTATTCAGGTTTCAAATTCTTTAAGATTGTTACTTTTCAAATAAAAAAGGTCAATCAATCTCTTTAAGATTGGACTTTAGTTGAATGACAGGATCCAACCTCTATTACTAATTACCCTAACTAAATATTTGCAGTTCAGGTGTTATACTATCATAACCTCGATATAATGAAATCTGACTACCCAATTAATCAACCATGACCTGACCCAATTACTCCAAAATGACCAAGAGTAGTTCCAGAATAAAGTTCAACAAAGAGAAATTAGTCAAGTTGCAGTTCAGGTGTTATACTATCATATCCTCTATATAATGAAATCTGACTGCCCAATTAATCAACCATGACCTGACCCAATTACTCCAAAATGACCAAGAGTAGTTCCAGAATAAAGTTGAACGAAGAGAAATTAGTCAAGTAAAGGTAGAGATGGATTATTTGGATCTCGATGTGACTAAAATAATGTGAATAGTTGAAATCAGTTATGGAAGGGAATACAATGCCTTAAAGGAATTGAATACCAATTAGAGGAATCAATTTGAATTGGCTGGAGTTTCGGTCAATTGGGCTCATGCACACCTAGGTGAAACTATAACAACGGACTAAACGAATCTAGATGTATAAAGTATAAAATGAATTAAGGGAGAGAAATAACAGTGACAGTGCAATTATTTTAATCAATAAGATTCCTTCGAATTCAGAAAAGAAACACTTAGATGGCAAATCAATAATGTCAACACTTAAGAGGTCAATTTGAGACCCTAACCACCTCAAAATCCAATCCTTTTTAGTAACAATCTTAACTAAACTAAATTTTAAAAGCTGCGAGCGAACTTCCGGAAATAATGCTGGTAGAAAACGACAACACGGAAGCATAATAATAATAGATAAAGATAAAGAACCGAAGAAGACCGATATTTACGTGGAATCCTACTCCATAAAGAGCAAGATGAAACCACGGGAGAACCGCCTCAAATGGCTAATATATATGTGTGCGTGTGTTTGTGTGTGTATTGAACTCTCTCAATGAATATAGGTGGTGTGGTGCTTCTTATATAGCCCTACCAATATGACCAAGTCCCACACATACACGATGTGGGACTAAACCGGTGTGGTTGTGGTAAGTAGACCGTTGAGGGATCCAATTACCCATTTATAGATGCATACTCAAACACTCCCTCTCAAGCCAGAGCATGCAATGCTCAACTTGGACAGATAGAAAGAAAGCACGCACTCACAGAATACAAGGCACTACGGATAATATCAACTCAATGCAAACAACAGTTACCTGCTAAGGACATTGCTTCTCATGACATGTCGGTGAGTAGCAATTGAAGGGTCGGAGTGTGAAATGGCACGTGTCCTTTATATTGCGTCTGTCAGAGTCGCCAGAACTGGAATGAGTCTCCTTGTCGAAGAACCCTGGCCTGCAACAACTTGGAGTTTAGCAACATGTGAAAACTTCTCTCTGAAAGGCCAATCATTGTGGGAATATCTACATAGAGATTTGAGAAGTAGATCACTTTGATAGGAGCTTCGAAAGGATCTCGCAATGGAGTTAACGAACACTGAAGAAAGTCGCGGGAATATCGAGTACTAGAGTTCACGATCACTAGACAAAGCCGTGAGAATATTTGTACCAGAGTTTACGGTAGCTGGAAATAGAGGTTGAACTGACTCTCTCTCTCTCTGATTAACTTTGAGAAACTGTCACTCGAACATAGAGTGCCTCAAAAGTAGGGTCCAAATCTGAAAGTACCACACAATACTCCATATTTCTCTCCTACTTGTCGGAAATATGACACTCGACCAAGTTGGGAGAACTAAAGAAGGAAAAAACCAAAAAAAGAATCCCATCCCAAATCACCTCTATTTATTTTCTTGTGACTGGTTTGATCCATGAGGAGTTGGTGTAGACTCACGATATGATATAGTTAAGGTGATTTATGCTAGTTATTTGTTTCTCTGTGATTTAAAAAATTACACACACAAGATTATATCATAGCCGTTCACATACCTTTGTGATTGCACGACTGCAAGTATGGATCTTGACTCGATGCAGTTGAGAAGAATCACCGCTTGTTTGTGCCACCGTACTTGTAGGTCACACATCTTGACTCACGGTATGATATAGTCACACATCTTGAAGATTCACTTAATTATAGGTACTTCAACTGTTCTATTTAGCTTCAAACTTAAATGTAATTCTTCCCGTCAAAATAACTTCTGTTTAGGTGCAGTTTTTCATCGACTTGCATGCATGTAGCTTAAATTTTAAATACAGACTTGCATCCACATGGATACAGCTACGAATCATTGTAAGTATTCCTTAAATTGAGCATTCATCACTATTACTCACCTGCATTTGGCTTTTCTCAAATCCTTCCTCTTAACTTTGTAACTTAGGATCAGAAAGGAAACAGGACTGGACGTTAGGCGATCTATGATAGCTCACATTAATTCAATGAGAACCTAACTCTTGAAATTTGGATTGTTTAAGCAAGTCGATTGATGAAACTCAGATTCATCACTCTAAATCTCATTAATTAAGCTCAAATCCCTCAAAATCATTGACATTTCTCCACTTATTCTGCATAATTAGCATTCATGCATGTTTTCATAAGAATTGCATTTTATCACTTATTTCTGCACAAAATAAGAAGCCAAAAATCCCAGTCAAAATTAACCTGTGCATAGCCTAACTTCCCTAATTTTTAACTAATTCATGCTAACTCCGAATGACCCAAAACCACTTCCACTGTGTACATATCACTAACAAGAATAAATGAAAAATACAAAAAAATCACTAATCCAAAGAAGTGGACCAAAAATCCAAACCCTAGTTTCAGGATTACCGGACTAAAACCCTCATATCTCCCTCATCCAGTGTCCAATTTGATCCAACTCACTTTTGAACTAATATACATTCAATTACCTTCAAAACAAGACCAAGTTCAAGTGAATCGGAGCTCGTATGTGAAAGTTGGGTTTTGGGCCTCTTTTGTACATTTTGTATTTTAGCTGATTTTGACCTAATATTTTATGTACATAATTAACATATTTTATTTTATTTCTTTTTTATTTGTCTTCTTTGATGAAAGTTTTATTAACAACAACAACAAAGCCTTTTCCCACAATTAAGTAGGGTCGGCTACATGGATTCTTCGCCTCCATTCAGATCTATCTTGGGTCAATCTCGGACTTATATCCAGCAAACTAAGATCCCTTCGTATAGTCTCTTTCCAACACTTCATGGGCCGTCCTCGCCCTCTCTTAACCGGCTCAACATCCCAACACTCGCATCTCCTAACCGGTGCATCAGTTGACCTTCTTTGCAAATGACCAAACCATCTTAAGCGGTTTTCTCGCATCTTATCCTCGATCGGAGCTACACCAACTTTCTTTCTGATTGCATCATTCCGAATCCGATCTTTACGTGTATGTCCACACATCCATCTTAGCATTTTCATTTCTGGTACAGCTATTCTCTGCACATGTCTATGGTTCACAGGCCAACATTCAGAACCATAAAGCATAGCAGGTCTCACGCCTGCTTTGTAAAACTTTCCTTTAATTTTTAAAGGCATTTTCTTATCACAGAGAACAGCGGAGGCTCCTCTCCACTTTAGCCAGCCTGCATTTATTCTATTAGTAACATCTCCATCAATTTCTCCATCATGTTGCAAAATAGATCCCAGATATCTAAAAGAATCTCTCTTCTGGATGTTATCGTCACCAATCTTCACCTCGATTCCTTCACCATTGCTTCCATCAAAGGTGCATTCCATATATTCCGTCTTAGCCCTACTTATACGAAAACCTTTAGTCTCCAATGCATGTCTCCAAACCTCAAGCTTCTCATTTACTCCATCTATAGTCTCGTCAATCAACACAATATCATCAGCAAATAACATACACCAAGGTACCTCATCCTGAATGTGACTTGTCAACTCGTCCATAATCAAAGTAAAAAGAAATGGACTCAAAGCTGAACCTTGATGTAAACCAATGTTGATATCAAAATAGTCAGTCCTCCCTGTCGGGGTCCTTACACAAGATAAAGCCCTATCATACATATCCTTTATGAGATTAATGTATAGGACAGGTACTTGTCTCTTCTCCAAAACTCTCCACAATATCTCTCGTGGGACGGAATCATAAGCCTTCTCCAAATCAATAAAGATCATATGGAGATTCTTCCTTTTAGCTCTATAAATCTCCATTGTTCTCAGCAAATGGATGGCTTCAATAGTTGAGCGACCTGGCATGAATTCGAATTGATTTTCTTTTATTTGGGAAACTTGCCTCAACCTTCTTTCAATCACACGTTCCCAAATTTTCATAGTGTGACTCATCACCTTGATACCTCTGTAATTTGAACAATTTTGAATGTCTCCTTTGTTCTTATAAAGAGGCACCACGATACTCCTCCTCCAATCCTCAAGCATTTTCTTACTTCGCCAAATAACATTGAATAGATTCGTAAGCCAAGTCAAACCACGCTCACCTAAAACGTTCCAAACTTCTACAGGGATGTCATCCGGTCCAACACCTTTCCCAGGTCTCATAACCTTCAAAGCCTCCTCTACTTCTTTTCTTTGTATTCGTCTATAGCATGCACGATTCAAGTAACTTTCACTACTAGCTAGATCACCCAAAGTGATCTCTCTATTTCCTTCTCCAATGAAAAGTTTACGGAAGTATTGCTCCCATCTAGTCTCTATATCCTTCGGATGAACAAGCACGTGACCTTCCTCGTCCTTAATGCATCTCACTTGAGAAAGGTCTTTGGTCTTTCTTTCTCTTGCTTTGGCCAACCTGAATATGATGAAAGTTTTATTAAAATGCGCAAAAATCCAAATCCAAACTGAGCTTGAAATCAAAGAAAGAAATTGAGTCCAAGTCTTCACTAACTGTCTGTACAAAATTAGTCCTTTTCGTATTTTATTTTATTTCTTCTTTTTCTTAATTAATAAAAATCCAAAAAATTAGATTAATGTGTAATAAATTATTTTTGATTTTATCATATTTTTTCCGGATTTTTTATCTGGTTTAAAAATGATGAAAAATTATAAAACCAAAAATTCAAGGCATTCTATGTACATGGAATACCCCAAAAAATCATTTTGTGCAATTGATCGATTTTGATTTTGATGTCTTCATGAAAGTTGTAGATCTCATCGAGACGAGCAATTTTCATGAAGAAACTTTCTCGATCCGAGGTTGTTTGCTATTTATTTTGGATTTTTTAAAGGTTTTATTTTCTGATATTTGTGGAGCTGACACGTGGCAGCTCCTGGAGGCGCCACGTGTCAGCCATTTTTGAGGCTTTTATTAATTTGTTTTTATAAATAAATAAATAAAATCGATGTGCGTGCCTCCCAGGCATGTGCCACACACGTACCCTGTCGCCTTCACCATTGTACTGCCACATGTCGCCATCCTGGGTCGTCCGATCTCGACCGATCGGACGGCCCGTGGCCATCTTCTTCAATCGCCTCCTTCCCAATTCGTCGCCGCCGCCCGCGATTTTTGCGCCGCCTCCGCGAATCTCGGCCAACCCCTCCATCCTCTCCGTCAATCAACGCCATCTCCGATCTGCAGCGAATCTCTCGCCAAACTCCAAATCAATCAGAGTTCGCCGCCTTCCAAATTGCAAAAATCAAATCCCGGCAGCCCGCGACCTTCGTTCTCCGATCGACAGTCCTCAACCCTATTTAAAGACAATAGCCGCCTCCATGTTTGGCCATCTGCCGATTGCACAGGAATGGGGTGGGCTACGAGGTGACAGGTCGTCGCCTCCCTCTTCCTCGGCGAGGTCCGGTGGCTTGGTCCACCATTGCAGCGACCTCCCCGTCGACCTGCCCTGCTCCGGCTGTCAGTCGTAGAGCCAACGACTCCGACCTTCGACAACTCCGCCAACGCCAACGTCCACCTGCACCGACAACGCCACCATTCTTCATCGAGCAACTTCATCAACATTCCAGCTACTCCCCCAACTCTCGCGATTCATGGCAACCTTCAGGAGCTTCACCTTCAACGCTTCCACGACAATCTCCGTTGACAACCTTCAACGGTAAACGACTCCAAGAGTGACACCGGCCCTCCGATCTTCCACCGTCGTGCTTCCAGGCCAGTCGTTGCACCGCCGCGCTTCGACCACCTCCGACCAACTCCAACAGCTCCGCCTCAACGGCCGGAGCCAAGCCGAACGCAGCATCCCTTCCACCGCTGCTAAGGCTAACCGGCCCTCCATCGTAGAGTATCCACCGATCACCGTCGGGCTCCGGACCTGAGGCCCCCACCACGTGCCACGCACGTGGGGCGGGGGAACGACGTCAGCTAACTTTACCTGGGAGCACGTGACCCGTGTGGGAAATTGCAAGTAGCCCCCCGGCGTTCCTCCAATTCGCGCAGAAGTCCAGCTCAAGGGTCACGTGCCTGGCACGTGACCACTTGGCATAATTGCAAGAAGCCCCTCTGGAGTTCCCTTAATTGCCACTTCGTCCAGACTCCCAAGGAGAACGTGCGCCGCACGTGCTCCCTTGGAAAATTTGTAAAAGACCCTCGGACTTATTGGTAACTACATCACAGCCCCCCCGTGCATCTTATTTTATTTTTAAACTATTGTAATATTGTACTTTTACCCCTGTATTCCCTTATTATTCTAGACGTCTACATTTTATTTTTAAACTATTGTAATATTGCACTTTTACCCATGTGTTCCCTTATTATTCAAGACCTCTACATTGCATATTTCTATTTTCCAAAAATAGCATTTTGTTCCGCATTTAATTCTCTACATCTTGACATATTGTGGACATTTTTGTGATCAATGGTTAATTAATAATTAATTAGTTTGCGGAAAATTGCATATTTTGCCTATTTTGTACTCTGATTTTTATTATTGATTAACCATTGCTCTAAAAATTCCCGAAAAATCATAGATTGTTCAATTAATCGTGTTTAACAATGTGCCCAAAAAGAATCGCATTTGCATGCATAGTTTGACCTGTAAAAATCATTTTGCATATTTCAGGGTTTAATTTTTAATATGTATTGAATATGGTATTTTCGAGGTTTAGGATTTTTCTGAGATCAATCACCTAGTGGTAGATCTTAGGTAATTTTATCCCTTGAAAATAATTAGGTTCAATATTTATTATAAGTAAATATTGAAATTCATTTTGTTTGCATTTAAAAATTCATAAAAAAAATGGATATTTACCCAGCGAACCCTGAAATCTTTTTAAATTACCTCTACGACCTTTGAAACATTGATATTCCTCCGTAGACCCTGTAATCTTGCTCCGTCTTAGCACGTGAACCCTCCGTCAGCGCACCGTCTCATTCCTAACCTAACCAGAGTTGTCTGAGTAACCCTTGTACGGTAAAAATGTCCAAAGCATGCCACGTGTCCTCGGGGGTGTTTATGGCGGGAATCTCGGGTATAGAGGCATCCGAGTTCGTCCCCTCCCATTCCACCTCGCCTCCATCGACCTATCCCCTTCTCCTGCTCCACTCCGTCGACCTCTTCTCTTTCGCTGCCCTCCATCTCCGCCATCCTTTCCCTTTGGAGTCAATCGCCTCGGTGGTTTCGGCGACCGCATCAAGGTCAAGCGGGGTTAGGGTTTCATCGGGTGATCGATTGAAGGCTAAACGGGTTAGGGCTTCTAACTGATGGCTTCTTTTATCTTGATTTCGAACATGCAGGTGTTATGGGGTGGTTCGGTGGACATGAAGGCATCCTGACGGTGTGCGTTAGGCATGGTGGGTACTTCAAATGGACACGAGGGATGAAGGGTGAAAAGTACTTGCTTGGGACCGAAGAGAGGATCGGGATCGATCCGGACACAACCTCCTGGTTCGATCTCATGGAAGCAATCTCCGAGGTGGTACCTTGGGAGCCAAGGTGTACCATCAGTTTGAAGTACAAGATCCCCCACATAAGAGGGAGTAAGTTTGCAGAGATTAGGAATGAAAGAGAGATGATGGAAATGTTTAATTCGCACAATGATGGATCTGAGATTGAGCTGGTGGTGGAAATGACAGACGTGGAGGCTCTGAGTAGCATCCAAGCGGAGGAGTCTAATAGAAAGAAGAACGCAAGTCCGGTGGCCATTCCCGTATCGACTGCGGAGGACGCCAGAGTAACAGTGGATCCCATACCACCTACGGAGAACTCCCGCGGCACCACGGAGGCACATCCCCACGATGTCGGAGCCTCTAAGATGTCCTTCTCGTTTACATATGAGATGTTAGACTGGAACATGGGCGAGGAGGGTGCAGGTGACAAGGTCTGGCGTTGGCTTAATTCGGAAGGAGGCAACTCTCATGAGGGTGGACGAGAGGGTGTGCCTGGGGGTGAGGGTGTGCCTGGGGGTGAGGGTTTGCCTGTGGGTGAGGGTGATTCGGAGGGTGTGGCTGTGGGAGAGAGTGGAACACAAGGTGCTCTTCCCGGCGAGGGTATTACGGAGGGTACTCATCCTGGCGAGTCTGCAGGTGAGGGTGGCACAGAGGGTGTGTCGGTGGCTGATCGAGGGAGTGAGGGTGCGCAGAAGGATGATCGAGGGAGTGAGGGTGTGCCGGTGGCTGATCGAGGGAGTGGGGGTGTCCAGGTGGCTGATCGAGGGAGTGAGGTAGTGCCGGTGGCTGATCGAGGGAGTGGGGGTGTCCAGGAGGCTGATCGAGGGAGTGAGGGAGTGCCGGTGGCTGATCGAGGGAGTGAGGGTGTGCAGGAGGTTGTTCGTGGGACTAGAGGTGTGGCGATGGCTGAAGCAGATACACGCATCAAGCGCACAAGAGTGTGCGTGCACAGGCCACACCGGAGACCATCCAACCGAAGAAATACAAGATCGATGGCTGCACAGAGGGCTACTGGAGTGAACCAAACAGCAACCAATTCAGATTCCTCTGATTTCTCTGATTCCAATTACTGTGTAGTTGACGAGGCTGAGGAGGATAGTGACTCTTCAGCTGACATGGATGGCCTTGTATCTGAGAATAGCTATCATCTCCTCCTGGATTCTGATGTGGAGAATGTGGGCGATTACGATGGCCCTGAGGCCAACGTGGATTTGGATGCTCCATCATTTGAAGTTGGAGCAGAATTCGAAAGCCAGGAATCCTTTCGATCCGCACTTGCATCCCATTGCATCACGAAGGAGTTTGCAGCCAGATTCATAAAGAGCGAGAGCACCAGAGTCACAGCAGCTTGTAGGGAAGAGGGATGTCCTTGGAGGATACATGCCTCGTTGATTCGAAACAGCAACAGGTTCAAAGTTAGAACTTTGGTAGCCGAACACACTTGCGTATCGAACAATCTTGCTGGGAACACAATAGCTAGCCAGCATTGGGTAGCGAATCAAATTTCAACTTGGGTGATGCAGAACCCCTCAATTACAGTGAAGCAGCTGTCTGATAGAATCTTTGAGGCATATAAGCTTCGTCTACCTTATGTGACCATCTACAAAGGAAAGAGGAGGGCTTCAGATGCACTATTTGGGACCATTGAGGAGTCATATGCAAAGGTCCCCTCCCTTGTTGCAGAGTTGAAGCGGCGAAATCCTACAAGTGTGATGACAACTTCCAATCTGTGAACTAGTCGATTGGATTCGACAGAAGATGATGACAACTTTAGACGAGCGGAGATTGAGAGGTTCAAAGATGCGCGGTGTCATGGTATCATCAGCATTAGACTACGTGAGGACCTCCACCAAGAATCTACAGGGGTTCATTGTAAGGAGATCAAGCGAGACTAGCATGGAGGTGGAATGTCCTACTAGTCGTAATGTATGTGACCTAGCAGCAAAGCAATGCACGTGTAGGCGCTGGCAGGTGTCTGGATTGCCATGCACACATGCTTGTGCCGCCATATCAACTTTGCGAAACGTGAATTGGGATGATTACTTATCCAATTACTTCAGCACTTCGCGTTATCGAACTAGCTATGCGGAGTCAATCTCCCCCTTACCCGATAAGTCATGCTGGACACCTGTTAAATTGGCATATAAGGTGTTACCTCCACACTCCTTGAGGCCTTCAGGTAGGCCAAAGAAGAATAGAATAAGGGCGAGAGACGAGGAGAAGAAAACCCACCACAAATGCACGAGATGTGGTTCTTTTGGCCATCACAAAAATACTTGCAAAAATCCGATAAATCCTCCAACCATGGCTGCTGGAAATGAATCTCAACATGGAACCCCGCTGCGGCCATCCATGGAGGATCTTGGCGTGACAAATTGTTCTCAGCAATCTTCTACATTGGGACCTCGAAGGTATTTTAGGATCTTTAATCATGAGTCTTCTACTTTGGGTATTCACTTCTTCATGATTCCTTGTCCCTTGCAGTGGAGTGGTTGTTAGGGCAAGCGCCTTCAAGAGGACGGCAAACGTTGCTAGGGAGGCTGGTCCAAGCACCTCAAAGAGGGGTCGACCAAAGAAGGCTGCTCGAATGGGAGTGGATGAGGCCCCCATTACCAAATGATGTAAAACTTCCCTAAACTTTTGAATTATCCTACTACAAGATGCTACGAGTTTCTAGGTGGTTAAAGTGTCCAATATACATGTTTCAGATGATCAAGAACACTGTCTATCCACATTGCTATGAAGATCCAGCAAGTAAATTTTGAAGGTCTGCTTCCTTACAATTTTGAATTTGTCAATTGCATTGCTGTGACTATAGATATCACGGATGTTAATTGGATTATTTGTTTCTGTGTAGGCCTAAAGCTTTTTTTTGGGAAGGGAAAAACGTTTTTTTGGGAAGATTTGTAAAGCTTGAAGTTCTGGACAAGACATACAGAATATAATTTTCTTCTTCACTTGGAAAGTTTGTTTAGTTTGATCTACTTGCTGTGTATTTTGTGTGGTTTTTGTTTAAAAATTGTAATGTAAACAGCAGCTAAGACTTGATTGCGGTTTGAAGAACAAGGACATATCATGTTGATGTCATAATCTCCAATGAATGCATGTGACTACAGAGATCTATTTTGCTTGGATTGCTTTCCATATTCTTGATAATTTGCAGGTCATTCAGTTCTTCACAATACATACTACATGACTTTACTTGCGAGGAACACAAGAGCACAAATTAACAGGATCTTGACATGAAAGTATAGCTTCTTCATTTGGACCCTTGTATTTGCAAGTTCAGCTTTTATCATCTTCAATTCCTCGCCCAGCTTTCCTAACTCTTGCAATATTCGTAACTCCATTTTCTTTTCTTCTTGTGAGTTCTGATAATTGGGTGTGTCGTCGTCGACCCAGCCAAAAAATTCACAGCTTCGATCCGGACATGTATAGAATTTCTTCCCCTTACTCCATGGTCTTGCTGATGTCTTCACCGCAGCAAGGCTTCGACATTGACATCTGACTCGATCATTGCCGGAGACACTAGAGTTCGAAAGCTGATCCATCTCGTAGTCTACAAAACATGTCAGATGTGCATTACTCCCAGCAATTACGCGTAATATAAACATGTCTTCGTGATATAAACATTCATATAATCTATGAAACACTCAAAACCAGCAATTATTTTCTCCCAATGTGCATTAATTCAAAATGTTCTTACCTCTTGGGCGTGCGTGCAGCAAGAAATTTTCTTTGGAGAACTCTCCAGGTCCGAGCAGCTTGGAGCCAATGTCACAATTTCAGCCCTTAAAATAAGTGGTTCATGATGGGTAAATAGCTGTTGGAAATGGAGGGGTATTTTTGGACATCCACCTCCAACGGTCCAGAGAATGGGGGTAAAATAGGGCTTTCATCCGAGACTTAACGTCCGTCAAAGGAAAAATTGAAGACCCTAAACCACAGGGTCTACGCAGTAATGGTTAGCAAGATTACAGGGTCTACGGAGGAATATCAATGTTTCAACGGTCGTAGAGGTAATTTCAAAAGATTTCAGGGTTCGCTGGGTAAATATCCCTAAAAAAATTCATCTTGCATTCAAAAATTCCAAAAAAAAATATTGTGCATTCATTTCATCATAATTATCATTTTGGCCAAGTTTCATATTTTTCGGACATCGTTTGATCACTTTGATATTTTAGTCCCTAAAATAGGCCAAAATTGCATTTTGCATTTCTAATTGCATAAAAAATACAAAAAAAAAAAGACCGTCTCGAAAACCGTGCACGAACTTTGATAGACATAATTCTAGGTTGTTCCTTTGCGTCCCTGTGATCGACCTTGGGGCTAGCCCAAGTAAAATAAACATAAAACCACGCGATTAAAAATTGACTGAAAAATTGTGTTTATTTTCTTGATCTATTCCGATTGCCGCCTACAACGAAACGACACATATTTTTACGTACGACAATACACGACATACATACACATTTTTTTAATATAGTGCAATCTCGGACTCGTCATCGATCAAGATAAATTTTGGAGTAAAATTAATCTTATATTATGGGAGAGTAATCCCCCCATTATTCATAGGTACATACCTTCAGACAGAGTGGGTGAGGATGTATCCCTAAGGATAAAGCCCAAATCCCTAGACTTGCACTTTATGTCTCCATTTCTGACTTCCACATATTTGAAAGCTGCAAGTACTTGCCACCGACCTTAGTCTATGTTTTGGCTGACTAAGCATGTTAGTCTTTTTAAGGGTATGATATTGAACCTGGCAACCCTGGAAGATCATCCTTCTACTTGGGAGCTATCAGGAGCATCGTTGGGCATAAGGAGACTCATTGTGAGTAATGTAAGTGTTGATCTTAGTGTTTAATCCAAGATTGTGAAGCGTCGACTTTGTAAACGATTGAGATATCCGTGTAATATCTTAAGCTTTACTGAAACAACTGATTAGCTCGACTAATCGGGAAATCCCGAGTCAGGAACACTTAGGTTGTAGGTTTTACCAATGTGGGTTTCCACGCTAAAACACCATGCAAAGTGCGCAAACTGAATTGCTTGGTTGATTGTTTCTGTACTTGCTGTTTATTCCGCGAAAAGATTTAAAAATGTCTCGAGCCACTATTCACCCTCCCCCTAGTGTTGTGATTCTCGTACTCACATTTGGTATCAGAACTTGGATCATTATCACGAAATCACTAGTCGACAATATATGTGCAGCTATTTCAAGTAAGGATTTCGATAGTCAGTCCACTGTCAGGCATCACACTTCAACAGAACCAACTATAACAACTGGAAGGTACACATGGAGATTTTCCTAGAATCAATCGATATTGATGTATGAAATATCATAGAATCCAAGTATACAAGGCCAATTGTTGGAAGTATCATCTCTGATATTGACAAGAAGAAAGCAACTTACAAGTCCAATGCGATTAACACCCAAAGGTCTTAAATGTCGGATTTCGGTTTTGTTTCGGTAAAGTCTGGAAAAAGAAATTCGATGGAATTTCGATGGAATTTCGGTGAAATGGTCGAAAATTGGGAGGTTACTTGAAAACACATTTTTAAAAAAAAATAAAGAATTCTAATATTATTTAACTTAATAAATGAGATAGAAAGACAGTTTTTTGCTAATAGTGAGATATTAACATGTTATGTTACATTAAATTTCTATCCAATAATCCCAACAGTCAAAAAAGTAGTATATTGCTCAGAACCAGAACCAGATTTGGAACCGTAATTAGAAGCCATTGATTTCTCATCTTGAATATGAAGAGAATGGTGACACATGCAATAATAACAAAGAAGAACATATGCCAAGAATAGAGCATCTCTTCAATAAGAATGAGGTGACACCTATGATAACTACTAATAAAAAAACATATATATCAAAGTGAACGAAAATAAAAAATATAAAGATCTTCAGTTAAAATTTGAATTTAACTCTTAAATCGTGTGTCTAACTGATTGGATTGGATTTAGATCTAAAATTCTGAAACTAACTAAAGAAATTTCTAATACAATGTAAATCAATCTAACAACTCAACACATTAGTGAATAAATAAGTAAAAATTCATAAATGTATGCAAATTTTGATGAAAGCGAATGGTAGATTTCCTTATTTTTGTTGGTTTGCTGAAATGACATGTAATTTCATGAAATTCCATTGACATTTCACTGATATTTTCTTGAAATCCTGGAAAAAGGAATAAATTAGCGTTTCGATTTCGGTGACCTAAAGAAATGGAAATTTTGGATAATTTTAGTAGAATTTCGTTGAAATTTGAGGCCATGTGAATACCATCTTATGTGCTATTATTGTAAATGAGTTCAACCGTGTGTCAGCTTGTAAGACCGCATACGAAATATGGAGCAAGCTCAGTTCGCATATGAAGGAACAACAAAGCTTCAAGAATTGCAAGTCAATCTGTAGCAACAGGGATATGAGTTGTTCAAGATGGAAAGTGGAGAATCAATCAAAGGCATGTACACAAGACTCTCAACAATCGTCAACAACCTCAGGAATCTCAAGGTTGAAATCAAAGACCCAAAATAGGTAAAGAAGATACTCAGATCATTCACACTTGTCTGGAGCACAACTGCAACTGTCATCAAAGGAGCAAACAATGCCAGCACTTTCCCAGTTGACAAACTTGTAGGCAAGCTCTTAGCCTATGAAGTTGAGAAAACTCATATATCCAAAGTAGAAGTTGAAGTCAAGAAAAAGAAGGATATTGCACTTCATGCCACAGAATCAACATCGGAAGATAACTCAGATGAAGACATGGCCATGCTCACGAGGAAGTTCAAGAAGTTCATCAAAAGGAATGACGTGAAGAAAGGAAGTGATCTCAACTACTTCAACTGTAAAAAGAAGGAACACTTCAAGAAAGATTATCAACTCCTCAAAAGACGCAGTACTCAAGAACCTCGAAGCCACGGCACAAGCAAAGTCAAGAAGATAGCAAAGGAAGAACAGAAAAAAGGTCATCGACATTAGCGCAAGTATCCTAAGAGAATAGCCATACAAGCTACTTGGGATTCTTCCAACTCCAACTCTCACACATACACTTCTTCTGAAAGTGGATCAGACGACTCTAGTAAAGAAGAAGCCTTGCTCGGGCTCATGGCTCTTGAAGACGAAGAGGTAACTTCTGGAAAACTTTCTTTAGATGAACTACAAGAAGGTATAACTGTGTTACATAGTTTAGTGGATAAACTGAAAAAGGAAAACAAAGAGATAAAATGTATGCATGCACCACACTAGAAGATCATTCAAAAGAGACTAATTTTTTGAAAAATCACATTAGACAACTCACATCTAGTTTGTCTCTTTCCGATAAATAGCATGAATATGAAATTAAGATGCTTAAGACAAACATAGAAAACCTAGAAATCAATGTAGGTGAGACGAAACAAAATACACACCCCTTAGTTAATGACTTAACTAAATTCACTAAGAGTAAGGAAAACCTAGAAAAACTATTAGGTGGTAACTTTCAAAGTATAATTAAGTATGGGTTAAGGTACAATCAAAAAAAGTTAGTAGCTCTAAGATTGTTAAAATGGAAAAGCTTGTTTCGATTACTAAGAAAGTTCAAAAGTCAAGTTAAAGTCAAAAATGTTATGGAACAAAGGAGAAATATAAGGAACCATCCTAACCCCCATGGACCCGCAAGCAATGGGTACCAAAGAAACCATTAACTATTTTGCAGAACCCATGGTAATGCATAGAAGACCAATTAAATGTCCACTCATGACCAGACCGTATTTCACAGAACATCAAGCGAGATCGTACTGGCAAGTGGATCATGGACAACAGATGAATCGCGACACATGACTGGAGACAAGGGTTTCATCCTCAACCTCAACTCGATGCCAAAGCTGGTGGGACTGTCACTTCTGGTAACAAGCACAAAGGTATGATAGTACGCAAAGGTACGATCAAAAGCCATGTAACTTCTATTAGTCACGTTAGATGCAAAGGTACGATCGGAAGCCATGTAACTTCTATTAGTCATGTTAGCCTTATTAACCGTCTGAAACACAATCTTTTGAGTGTGTCTCAGATCTGTGATAAGGGTTTTAAATAGTATTCTTTTTCTTCTGGGTTTGAAGATCTTGAGGAAGACATACTAGACTTGTTACTTAAGGGAGATATGCACAAAAGTATATACACACTTAGATTCGATGAGTGTTTATCGCTAGATTGCCTTCAGGAAGCACAAGAACCCTTACTCAAGCATAAAAGATTAGGTCGCATTCACATAAATTTAATCTATAAAATTAGCAAACTTGACTCAGTTAATGACCATTCTAAACTAACCTATAAGAAGGTAAGGATGTGTTCAGCATGTAAGTTAGGAAAACTCCATAGAAAACTCCTTAAGTCCAAAAATCACATTAACTCAGCTAGATTGTTAGAGCTTTTGCAATTAGGAAAACTCCATAGAAAACTCCTGAGGTAGACCGTCATTATACGAGAGCTATAGTTTTTGTTGGAAGAAAAAGAATAGTTGTTTATTCCTGTAACCCTAGGCTCTCTTATATAGGGGAGAGGCCTATGGGTAAATTACATAAGATAGACAAAATGAAATAAAATAACAGAAAAGATACATGGAATGTAGAAATATCTCAAGACTCCCCCTCAAGATAGAGCATAGATATCAATCATGCTCAGCTTGGACGAACACTTCTGAAATGGCCCCCTGAGTAATGCCTTGATGAAGATACATGTTGTTTGTTCTCTTGAACTAACATGAGAAGTAGAAATCAGACCCTTCTGAAGCATATCTCTCATATAATGGCAGTCTAACTCAATATATTTCATTCTCTCATGGAATGAGGGGTTGTTGGCAATAAAAAGAATAGCCTGATTGTCACATTGGAGGTGCATAGGAAGTGGCACCTCCATAGTTAGGTCAGTAAGAACAGATCTGACCCACATCATCTCTGTGGTGTCTTGTGCAACCAGGGAATTTCCTAGATCTGGCAATCACGGTCTGCTTCTTGCTCTTCCGTGAAACCAGGGAATTTCCGATAAACACAGCAAAGCCAGAGGTAGACTTTCTATCTTTTGGACATCCAACATAATTTGCATCTGCACATGCTGTAACTGATAGAGATGTACCGCTGCTGAAATGAAGTCGTGTACTAGGTGAAGTCTTCAGTTATCTTAGAATCATATGGATTGCGTCCATATGTACCTGTCTGAGTTGCTCCATAAACTGACTAACTTTGCTTACAGCAAATGATATGTCGGGTCGTGTGATAGTCACGTATAGTAGCTTGCCAATAAGCTCTATGTACCTCCTCTTCTCAGCCTCCTCAGTGTCATCATCGTATAGCTTCATGCTTGGGTCAATAGGAGTAGTGGCAGGTCTGCAATCTGCCATGCCGGTCTCTGAAAGAAGATCTGTAACATACTTCCTCTGGATCATCACCAGACCGTGCAAACTCCAACCCAAGGAAGTAACGTAGATGTCCAAGATCCTTGGTCACAAACTGCTGATCTAGGAAATCCTTGGCACCCCGGATGCCATGCTTGTCATCTCCTGTAACAATAATATCATCAATATACACAAGAATGACAATAGTACCTCTATGAGTCTTTTGTACAAACAAGGAGTGATCGATAGTCGATCGTACAAACCCCTGCTGCTCTATCAAGTCTGAGAGCTTCTGGAACCATGCTCTTGGACTTTGCATAAGGTCATAAATAGCCTTGTGAAGCCTGTACACCTTCTGACACTCTCCCTCAGCAGAAAACCCTAGTGGTTGCTACATGTAGACCTCTTCTTGTAGATCACCATAGAGGAAGGCATTCTTCACATCAAGCTGGTATAGGGGCCAATCTCTTGCCACAACAACTGACAGTAGAATATGCAGAGTAGAATGCCTAGCCACTGGAGAGAAAGTATCCTGATAGTCCACCCCATATGTCTGGGTGAAACCACATGCCACAAGTCTTGCCTTATAGTGATCTACACTGTCGTCCACACGGTGTTTCACAGTGAACATCCATTTGCATCCCACAACTGACGCATCAACTGGAGTCGTCACCAGACTCCACGTACCACGTGACTGTAGCGCAGCCATCTCCTCTTCCATAGCCAAGCGCCAACGGCTATCCTTCAATGCCTCCTCATAATTCCGTGGAATTTCCTCGACAGATAGAGCCACTGCAAATTTCTGAAAATCTCATGTTAGACGATGAAAGGAGACTTGAGAAGCTAGGGGATAGGAAAAACAAGATCTCTTCTGCTTTTGAACTGCAATAAGAATATCCAGATCATAGGTAACATCTTCCATCTGTGCGATAATTTCCTGCACAGATACATCTCCAGACCCATCGTTAGATTCTATATTATCAAAACAAACCTAGGGCTCCGAAGAAGAAGGTCGATGACCATGAGCAGAAGTAGACCGATGAGTGTAAAACTTAGGTTGGAATGGAACAGGTGGCGCATGTGACTGGGTAGTAGGAGGGGTGGAGGAGGAGGTGGAGATGGTGGTGGTGGTGGAGGTGGAGTTGGTGGAGGTGGGACAGCAGGCATGGGAGGAGGTGGCATATAGACGTCTTCCTCTGTGTTCGATGAAGCCAACCTATCAGTTGTAGGAGAGAAGTACATCACAGACTCAAAAAACGTGACATCAGCACTAATATAATACCTTCTGTGCAGAGGATCATAACACCGATATCCCTTCTGAGTCCTAGAGTATCCAACAAACACACATTTAATAGCTCTAGGAGCAAGCTTGTCAAGACCAGGAGTCAACTGGTGAACAAAAGCGACTGACCCGAATACACGAGGGGTGAGTGAGAATAACTCCTTCTCAGGAAATGTTACAGAGAAAGGAATTTTCTCTCCCAGGACAGATGACGGCATATGATTCACCAAATAGCATGCTGTGAGAACAGCATCACCCCAAAACGAGTGTGGTGCACGACTCTGAATGAGAAGAGTCCGAGTGATATCAAAAAGATGATGATGTTTTCTCTCAGCAACACCATTTTGCTAATAGGTGTAAGGACAAGATGTTTGATGAATAATCCATCTAGATGAAAGGAAATGAGATATATCACGAGTACAAAACTCCAACGCATTAACAGTTCGAATAGACTTCGCAAAGGTAGAGAAAATATTTTTCACTTCAGTAACAATGTTTTTTATCACAACCCCTGCTTCAGATTTATTTTTCAAAAGAAACACCATGACAAACGTGAAAAATCATCCACATCTACAAGATAGAATATGTGTCCCTGGTGATCAGGTACATTAATTGGACCACAGATGTCAACATGAAACAACTCAAAAGGGGAGCTACTGCTCCGACTCTGACGACTGGGAAAGGCAGACCGATGATCCTTTCCCAAGTGACAAGTTTCGCACTAAAGGAAAAAGTAGGTGAAATCTGCGGCAACATATGACACATCTTCTGAAGAGGGAGATGACCAAACCAGAGATGCCAGGTGAATGGAGAGACAGAGCCAGACGAAAGAGAATATATGCCAGCATATGGAGTCTGAACCAGACGATAGAGGCCACCATGCTCACGGCCACACACAATCACGTTACCGTAAGAATGTCCGGAAAAACAAGAGTCGATGGGTCAAAAATAGCACGACGGTGCAAATCCTTGGTAATCTGACTAATAGAAAGCAAATTCATAGAGAAATCTGGAGCATGTAGCACATTCTGCAGAAGCATCAAAGGCGTCAAGGTGATCTCTCCCAGTCCTGTGATCGGGTAATAAGTCCCATCAGCTATCACAATTGTACGCCCTATCTTAACATGTCTATATGACGTAAGCTGATGTATGTCTCCACATAGATGATGTGTTGCATCGGAGTCCATAATCCATTCTGAAATGTCAGAGCCATGACATGATGTAAAAGCATAAGTACCTGAGTTGCTGGCAGCAGCAGAGGTACTGCAGAAGCTGAGGCAATCACATCTGACTGATCTCTTGAGGATGGTGATGCGGAAGGAGGTGTAATATCCCTCAGTATGGCTACGAGGTGATCAAACCTCTGATCTAGAGTAAAAGCAGCAGGAGACTCAATCTGTTCTGCAACTCGGGCTGAAGCTGGGAACCCATACTTAGAATAGCATGTCTCCTCGGTATGGCCTGGGCAGTGACAGAAAGTGCATGGTTGACGAGTGCGACCTCCTCTACCACGAGGTTCGTATCCACGAAGAGTAGAATGACCTCTTCCTCGGGAGGCTGCCATGGTCGAGGAAGTCTGACTAAAACCACTGAAAGGAGTAGTAATCCTGTCGAGCATGCGGAATGCTTCATCCATGGGGGAATAGTGGCATCGGCGAGAATCTGAGAGCGAGCAGCATCATATTCAGGGTCAAGTGCTGCTAGGAATACCCCCACCATGATAGTATTCCTCTATGTCTTTTACTGCTCTGGAGTTGCCATTAGAGGCATGAAACTGTGAAGCTTCTCAAACATCCCACGCAAGGATGTATACAACGAATGCAGAGGACGTCTGTTCTGCTTGATAGTGAATATGTCATGCTGGAGTTGGAGGATCTTTGTCTCGTTCCTCGCTTGTGAATATGTTGTTGCCAGGATATCCCACATCGCCTTAGCAGTGGGCTGATATAACACATCATTGGTGATCTCAATCATCAATGTTCTGGAAAGCCAAACCTTGGCGTATGCGTCGTCCGCCTCCCATGAGGCGTTTACCCCAGTCTTCTCCACCGGTTCTTCCTCGGTAAGAATGTGTTTCTTACCATTCGATTTCATAAGGCTCATGAATTGCATAGCCCAGAGCTCATAGTTTGTCCAGTCCATTTTAACAGCAGGCGCTCGACCTCTGAATGCGCATGTGGTGGGTACATCAATTTTGTTCTCAGACATCTTGGCAGATGTAGAAGACTAAGGTTTGGAGACTACATATGAACGTCTATACAAGCATACGTTGATTTGGGTGCATATGTAGACTTATGCCCCCAAATCCATTAATGAGAAGAAGCGAACGACGTCGGTGCTTGGAGGAGCAGCACGCGGAGGAGTCGCGCGCGAAGGATGGTGCCCAAGGATGGACGCGCGAGAACACGCAAGGCGGCGTGTCGACGCGCTAGGCTACATGCGTAGAAGTGCATCGGACAGTGCGCGTAGAGGCGTACGGAGGGGGCGGCGCGCGTGGGGCCGCGACACACGTAAGGAGGCGCGCGTGGGGCGACGCGCTTGGGACGGCGCGTGAGGGGTGGCGCGTGTGGGGCGGCGGCGCACGAGGAGATGGGGCCGGTGGCGCACAGGTGGGGGCACGAGATGGGGTTAGGATTTTTGAGTACGAGAGCTCCAGTCTAGGACCGTTGCTCTGATACCATGTAGGAAGAAAAAGAATAGTTGCCTGAAACCCTAGGATCGCTTATATAGGGAGAGGTCTATGGGTACATTACATAAGATAGACAAAAAGAAATAAAATAACAGAAAAGATACATGGAATGTAGAAATATCTCAACAGTTTTGCTATAACAGATGACTACTTCCAGAGTGACAGTACACCTAGGTTTTGTTCATTTCATCCAAGCCACAGTATACATGGTTTTTATTCATTTCTTCCAAGTATTTAGCTTTCTTCGAGTTTCAGAAGTTAGCCAAACGGATTCAGAATGAACAATGATTTACCGTCAATAAGTTAAGAATTGGTCATGGTGGGGAATTCGAGAATGAGAATTTTTCTATCTATTGTACTAAGGTTGGAATCAAGCATGAGTTTTTTCCACCAAGAACAACAGCTCAGAATGACGTAGTTAACCGAAAAATCACACTCTTAAGGAATGTGCCCGTACAATGTTATGCAAATTCGACCTGAGACTAGATATTTTTGGTCAGAGGTCGTAAACACAACAAGTTATGTCTTAAATAGGATTTTGATCCGACCACGATTAAAGAAGACACCTTTTGAGCTCTATTTCGGACGCTCACTAAGGATAGGCCATTTCCATGTTTTTGGAAGTAAATGTTATGTTTTAACACTAAGGATAACCTTGCAAGCTTGTTCCAAAAAGGGAAGAGAGAATCTTCTTAGGTTACTCTTCAAGAAATAAAGCTTACAAGCTATTCAATCATCAACGATGAAAACATTGACTACCGTGGAAACGGTCAATGTTTCATTTTATGATAACTTCAGCAAGACTCCTCGGCTACATGAATTAGAATTTGAGGAAGATGCTCAAGTAGATCCTTCTAGCATCCATGAGAATTAGCGATGAAAACGAATATGAATATATCCGCACTGCTATCATGTTTGTTTTATATAGATTTTGGCATTCGTATTCGTTTTAAAGTGGGTGCGGATATGTATATCAATTTGGCATTCGTAAATATTCGCATTCGTATTCGTATATATATATATAGTACATGAATACAATCGTAGATTTTTTTACAACTGCGTCTAATAAAATTTTATAATTGCATTCACCATCATTAATATGAATATTATGAGATAAATATATATTTAGTATATTTATTTTATGTGTAAACCATCCTAAATATCTATATTTTAGTTCATTTACAAAATATTTATGTTATTATTCGTATCCGGTTCGTATTCGTTTTTAAGGATACGATAATACATTTTTCACATTCGTCAATATTCGTATTCGTATTTGTATTTTAAAATAGATAAGGATATGATTATACCTATATTAGTACTTGTATCCGACCGTTTTCATCCCTGGTGAGAATAGTAACTCTCATGGGTAATACAAGGATTTTCGCTTTGTAAGAGATCATCCAAAGGAGTTGGTGATTGAGGACATCTCTAAGGAATCCAAAAAAGAATGCACTTAAATTCATTTGCATTATCTGCGTTTGTATCCTCAGTGGAGCCAAAGTCTGTAAGTGAGGCTTACAACATTGATTCTTGGTTAATGGCAATGCAAGATGAACTTGTTCAATTTGAGAGAAATAAGGTATGAGAGCTTGTGCCTAAACCTGAAAATCATATGATATTGGAACCAGGTGGGTTTATAAGAACAAATTTTGATGAGTCAGGGACAGTTGTCAGGAACAAGGCAAGACTTGTGACTCAGGGTATATTCAGCAGAAAGGCAACGATTTCGAGAAAATCATGCACCCTTTGCAAGGATTGGATTGAATCTATCAGAATGATGTTTTGTTTCACGGAAATCAAGTTGTGTCAAATGTATGTCAAAAGCACCTTCTTAAATAGCTTTATTGAAGAAGTTTATGTCTAGCAACCACCCTGTTTTGATGAACCCTCGAGACCAGAATAGGTTTCTAAGCTCAGGAAAGCCCTTTACGGACTTCAACAAGCTCCTTGACATGGTACTACCAACTCAGAACTTTCCTTCTCAGATTTCACACTAGGTAAAGTAGATTGCACCTTGTTTGTGAAGTCTATTTTATCTGATTTACTGGTTGTACAAGTTTATGTTGACGATATTGTGTTGGATCCATTAATGCAACTCTTTACAAGGATTTTTCTCATGCCATGCAGGAACAATTCGAGATGAGTATGATGGGAGAACTAAAGTTTTTCTCAAGGTTGTAGATCATCCAGACAGAGTTCGGTACTTTCTTTTCACAAGGAGATGGTAGTGAAGTTTGGCTTCGACAAAGTTTCTCGGAAGTTTGCTCCGATTGCTCAAGCGAGTCACTATGACCTTGACAAGTCAAGTAAGCCAGTCAACCAATGGCTATATAAAGGTATGATTGATTCTTTGCTTTATCTAACTGGTAGTAGGTCCAATATACTGTTTAGCAGCATGTTTTCTGTCAACACCAAAAGATAGTCACTTAAAAGCCATAAAAAGAATCTTTCATTATCTTGTTTTTACAAAAGATTTGGATTTATTTTATCCGAAGATGTATTTGTTAGATATATTTGCATATAGCGACGCAGATTATGCTAGTTGCATACAAATCAAAAAAGCGCAAGTGGCGCCTATCAATTCATGTGGAATGCCCTTGTTTCTTGATTTCCCAAAAAGCAAACTTGTGTGCCTCAATCTACTACTGAAACGAAGTATATAGCCGCATCTCTAGCTTGCTCTCAACAACTTTGAATGAAAAATATACTCTCAGACTTTGGTTTGACATTTAGAAGAATAGAATTTTTTGTGACAACATTAGCTCTATCAACTTAGTTAAGAACCCAGTCAATCACTATAGGACAAAACTTATTGATGTTAGACATTACTTTCTTAGAGAAAATGTCATGAAAGGTGAAATCTGCTTGGACTATGTTTCAACAGATAAGCAACTAGCAAACATCTTCACAAAACCCTTAGTTGCACCTCCATTTAAGACTATCAGGAGAGACTTAGATTTGTGCAACTTGATTGATATTTGTTGAAAACAAAATTAACAAAGAGGATCTCATTTTAGGGCACATTTGATCGAGCGTGAATAAGAGTATGATTGATCACCCTAATCGATCAACAGTTAAATATTGATCGACAATCCATGATCGGTCATGCTCAGTAACGGATCAATCATCTGGATTGAAATTCAAATTTTAAAATTTGGATTTTTGGGGTAAAGACCAACTTTGGAAAGGCCACCAAGGGTGTCGCCTAGCCTACCTATTCTGACCTAGAGGGTTGGAAACCTTCCTTTTTGATGCCACATCAAATCTCTTTAATGGCCTTGAAGGATACACTATTATCCCTCAAAAGAAGAGATTGATATTATCCGTTGCCTCTCTCAAGTCTTTAAATGTGTACCTAAGCCCTCCCTTTCCTCTCACGCATGCTCAAAGTAAGAGAGAATCCACCAAAGTTCGAGTTCATCAAGCCCTAAAGCACGCTTGATCGATCATCTAACAGAGCCTGATCGACAAGCCATGATCGATCATCTTCCAGACTCTGATCGATCATTTATAGGTCCAGACTTACTCTTTTTAGATTTCTTTCTTCTTTTCTTAGATCAAATCCGTGACTTAAGGTTCCTATTATTACATGAACTTGTTCACCCATCCAGGACGGCTCCCAAGAGGCCTGAGGCAACTTACTCCTCTCGATCTGCCTTCATCAACGACCAGATCTTTTGCCTATTCCAAACTTAGTTTAATGACCTCTCAACCTATATCTTGGTCGATCTTCATGGATCACTTTCCCGAGTTTGAGCGAATCTTTAACATGAACAGGATCAGAAACTTGTTAGTTTGAGTGAATATTTGACATGAACAGGATCAGGAACTTGTTCGATCCGATCATGTTTCCTGGTCATCCTGAGTCATGAAATGACTCCATCTCACCCGATGCCGTCATCAAGTTCTGTGCGAATCTCAAAGCTATTGGTGAAACCTCCATCTATTGACTTAGGTCCACCGAGAATAGTGACGCCTTCATAGTTGGCACCCTTGTCCTCTCCTCCATCTTAGGATGCCCGAACACCGGCCAAACCCTTACCGAGGTTATGGACTACACCCCAGACGAGCTTAGGGAAGCCCTAATTCCAATCTAAAACTATAGGAAACCCCTCAAAGCTCGGAACCTTAGGCCCCTACTTAGGTTCTGAAACCAATTCTTCTCCTCGTGCTTTCGCAAAAAAAAGTTCAACTTCACCCAGATCAACCTAGATGTCCAGGCCCTCATTTACGTTTTTGTCTTAGTTAGGCCCTTCAACTGGTAATACGACATTAATTTTATTATTCAGTTGTCAATGACAAGAAGGTATGATCAACAGATTTTAGTGACAAGAAAGTATGATCAGCCATTGACAGTCATAGATTTTATTTTTTATTCACATTAATTTTATTATTCAAAGCCAATTTCCTAAATTGTATTCATTATAGTGATGGCAATCACGAGTTGGTAGCGGATCTTTGTCTGGGAGAGGTGCTCTGGCAAATACGGTGGTTCTCGATACAGCAACTGACCATCTCCATCCCACTGTGCGAGTAAATATTTCAAATTCGCATTATAATTGGTGTTTTATACATGTCTCGATGGTGTTGATTTCCTCTTACAGTTAGTGGATCATAGGACCCACAGATAAGTGCATTTGTTCAGCAGTACATCTCTCTTAGGACGGAGGTGTCCGCGCACCTGCTTTACTACGTGGAGCCTACTCTGACCCGTCCATCCCCTTCCAACGGTCATGAACCTACTCAGTGATCTTCATGCCACGAGGATCAATCGATGCCAGATGTGGAGGATGTTAGAGGATCCCCTACCATGACTTGGCCTACCACTTTCCCAATCCTGGCCCCAGTTACGTGTCGCTTCTTGGAGCGCCTGCCCTATGGGGATCTCTTCCCTGTATTTCTAAATTTCCATGCATTTCTAGTCTACTATATCAAACTTATACAATGAAGTTATACAATGTAGTTATACACTGAAGGATCAACATATTGTAGCGAAAGAGTTGTACACAAGCCTGGAAGAGGTTCCAAGATTGTGAGGACTACAGAGGGGACTCATATGAGTCTGTCTGACCAACAGAGGATCTTAAACGGTTTAAATTTAATCGTATTTGTTTGACAGTTCTTTTGACTCATATATGTTTCATAAAAATGCTTATGAAATGCATAACACATATGATACATACCTCGAGCACACCCGAGAGATATTTTGTATCCCAATGACTCACCTAGCTGGTGATAAAATCACAGATAGCATTTAAAGAGCAAGAAAGGCGACATTAGCCAAGCTGGACTAGGAGATTAATTATGAGATGGAGAAGGAATTCTTACCCTCTTGGTGCAATCTTGAGAAGTATTAAGTGTTTGTTGATGCTATAGTTCATATTATATTTGACATCCATACACTATGTGCTTCCAAACATATGTCGATATTGTGATCTCTTCACTTCTGTGGATTTTGGGAGGTGTTCTGTTATGGGAAGCACCAGCAGAGGGAAGAAAGAGATAAAATCAACTAGCAATGCCAAGAGCTTGGGGTAGGGAGACCTGAATTGGTACGTATTCATCACAATTTACAATCTCACTAACTTCAATTTGATTGCTAAGTTCAATCTTTGTAACATGTGTCAGCACAATGTGAGCCGACACATAGGAAATGGTGGGCGAAGACCCACATGGGGGCAATTAGTGGTCCATACATGAAGCCCAGACTATGGCAGTGAACTCTTCTTCGATGTTCACAATCTTTTAATTGTTGAATAGAAACTTTAAGTGTATATTACTAAAAGGTGTCTTTAACAGGACCGCTATGATGAGATCTTCGGGGAGAAGTACGTCTCACTTTCCGCTGAGGACCATCCACTATTTGACGCTAAGGTCTGGCAAGAAGTCATTAATGGACGACAGGTTGGGCCCAACCTGAGGCAAGCCTTGGGGGGACTCTACCCTAAATTCCCATCGGAGTCTAGTTGTGGCACTTCAGGTTCCACGAGTATATACGGTCCACCACATGGACTAAAATACAATAAAAGATAACCAGAGGGGCTTATCTGCTAAAGTTCAGATGTGTTGGGGTAGATACGTAAATAAGGAAACCTGGCGGAGGATGGACTACAAATACCTAAGGTGGGCACATGCAGTAGGTGAGGCAGGCTCTGCTTCGGTGTGTGGCTCGGATAGCGCTCCAGGCTCAGTCCACGTGGATGCATAAAGCGCTTAGGACTCGGTTTGGTTCAACTGAGGCTGCAGGTATGGAGCGAAGCCTGAGATCCGATCCGGGTTGTAGGATTAATCCAAGATGGATTAATTGAACGACATATGTAGCATGATGCGCGGTCTCCTCCTCCGCAGCGAGAGGTTCTCAGGCGGAGCTCCAGCAGTGTAGATGCGGCTCCTTCGTACTCCTCCGATCTCGTTAAAAGACCAGTCACCTTCTTGATGACCTCGCGAAGGTGATGGAAGGTCGAGGGAGATGAGTCAACCTCCTTTGCAAGGAGGTCAACTAGATCAAGGGGGATGAGGATCTAGAGAAGAGGAGGTAGAGCTCTGAATGGCTAGCGAGGATCGAGAATGTTCGGCGGAGGAAATGGAATACTCAGATCGATGTGAAGTGGTGTGTGCGTGCAAGAAAAAATACGAGAAGTCACGAAGGGACGCAACTGGGGTTACCGGGAAGGCAGAGAAGATGATCGGAGGCAAAGGATGCGCCTGGGTTGGAGCTCTATCAGGCTCCTGGTCTTTGCTTAATGCAAACAATGACTGTGTAAAGCTCGAGCGGCTATGTATGAGGGTTGCAACACGACTCAAGCACCGTGGATCTCCCCACAGAGGTTCACCTCTGTCGTGGCTTCGAATCTCTCTCTCTCACTGTCATTAGAATGAGGATGATGTTTGGAGGGGCGCACTCACAAGGCCGGATAGGGCCAAAAGTGGCCCTCGACAGTGGTTTTGATCAAAGAGGGAACAATTGCAGAAGTGGTTTCGACTGCTAAAAGCGAGCTCATGGAATGAAATTTCGTGAAATTTCGGCAAAATTTCGCCGAAATTTCGGTTTCGAGAGGTCGTGGGTATCGAAACTCTTATATATATCGATTTCCCGGATTTCGATCGAAATTTCGGTGATATTTCGACATTTCGACCCATTTCGATTGAAATTCATGGATCTCAGTACAAAATTTCCTGGATTTCGACCGAAATTTCGGTGATATTTCGACATATCGACCCATTTCGGTTGAAATTCATGGATACATGGTATGTTGAGACAAGAGGGTACATACATCGATTATTCAACTTGGGGAGCTTCTTTCCCTTTGGGTTTAAGCAATGGAGATGAAAAAACTCTATAGCTTCTATATATTTGATATAGCTTGTTCCTTTCATTTGTTTGTCATTTATCTTCGTAAATAGATACATCTTTATTGTAAGTATGTAATTAATTCTGTAATTCATTCGAACTTTGTCTGTGATGGTTATTTCTATGAACAAAACATTGTTTAATTAATCATTATCTACATTTTTAAATAAAAATTTCTTTTCTATTTTTATGAACAAAAGATGTCTTCTAAGTGTTGTTAACTTAGTTATTTTGATTTCCATTTCCAGTATCTATCAGACTGCTCAACAATATGTCTGATATGACCGATATGGTGTGATATAAGGCGCATGGATGAGAGATGTGTGTGATATAAGTGTGCATTTGAAAGATGTTTTAAGATCTTGGATTGGATGATATTAATTTCCAGTACATATCAGTCAAGAATCAACATTAACATCGATTTGACCGATATGACCGATATGACCGATATGTGCGATCTAAGGGGCATATATAAGCAATATGTGTGATATAAGTGTGTATTTGCAAGCTATTTATTGTTGTAATAACTCATAAGATCTTAATTTCCAAAAAAAACATCGAAAATGGCTTTTTGAGTCATTTTCGACATTTCCACCGAAACAGTCGAAATTTCCCGAAATTTCGATTGGAGGGGACCGAAACGAAATCGAAATCGAGATTTCGAACCTTGGCTCACATGAAGGGGGTGACGGACATGGAGTATCTGGCATGAAAGAGGGTTGAATGGAGAACAAGAGGGGTATGTGACTCATGAAGGAACAACACCTGGATCGACAGGAAAAATAGGGAGAATATAGGCCGGCAAATAGATGTGTCGCTTGGCTGGGTAAGGGCCGAAAGTTGAAAACAACAAGTGGTCATTGGATCAAGCGATCCATAGACTTGATTTGGGTGCGATGGAAGCGACTGGAGCGCTTGATCGCTTGATCAAATGATCAAGAGGTCTAGATGGAGGCGAGGCTGAATGGATTAGGGTCGTCTGATCAAAACACCATATGGCCCAGATGAAGGGTGGCATATATTAAAGAGCTGACAGGTGTCAAGTTAATAGTGGGCCATGTGGCCCAATCAGAAAAAAGAGAAATGGAAAAATGTTCTAAAATAAAATTAATATGTTAAATGAAGTGAAATAAAAAAGTGTCCCACATGAAAATTGTGCATTTTTTAAAGATCTACAACTTTCATGTATAACCCAAAATCAAAATATGATTGTAAATATTTTCATGCATATAAAAATACTTCTTTTAATTATTCTTTTAAACTCGGTCTTTTTTTCCGCTAGCCCTTCTTTTTACTTCCAAAAATAGGCCACCCTTCTCCCATTTTTTCAACCATGGTGGCCCAAATTGGGCCCAAAACATTTCCCACACCTTTTTTTGTCTTTCCAAGACTAGGCCTATCTTGGACCCAAAATAATGTATGGCTAGCACAGTACCCATTAGGGGGAAATATTGAAATTGTTATTCAGGGATCCCCGTTGGAAACCTCTTTCCACACCGCCCCCAATGGGGTTCCCTTTTTCTTGCGAGATCATTGTAGCCTTCTCCACCAAGAGAAGGCATCTTCATCGTTCAGCCTAGGGCCGGATGGGAGAACCCATCAAACATATGATGGACATTAGTGCTGCTACAATGTGCACGGACAAGATGTGTCGCTACTGCTAGAGATGTGGCAAAGCCATCGCCATGGGAGGATCACGCAAGATGGAGCGTTGCTTGCGTGTGCTTCCTCTTCTTCAAAATAAGGGATCCATGGGCAATTTGGGTGCCGCCAATCTGGAGGAGTGGCGGCATGGAACATCGAATGGGGTTGAGAAGAATGGTGCATCCTCCTCTTCTTCGTCAACCGAGAGTAGAATTCCTACGTAAACCCATCGTTGTTGGAACCATGGAACTAAATCTGGCCAAATTTCGACGAAATTTCGCCAAAATTTCAATTTCGATGGGTGGAGGATCTTGAAACCCATATGAATATCGATTTTTCGACCGAAATCTCGCGAGATATCGACAAGATTTCGGGTCATCTCGTTATCTCGCCCGAGAAAGGGAATCTGTAATAAAAAATACACCCATTTGGCAATATGGACCGAAATTTCTGAAGAAACTCGCCTATTTCGACCGAGTTCCAGTAGCAACCTCTCCAAACTTCCTCCAAGGTCATTTTTCGCCCCTTGCTTCAAGATAAGCCAAATTTGGCCAAATCTTCATCAAATTCTTCAATTTTTTAAGGGTTTTACTCTTAGGATGTTGATCTAGCTTGGTGTGGTGTTTTCTTTGAGAGATTTCGAATATCTAGCTTTATTTTTGGAGACGAAAATCAAGGGTTTTGTGTTTTAATTGCACAATAATAATAGTTATGAATGTATTATCTCGGATCTTGTGTATAACATGAAGTAAAATGTACTTTGAAAACATTTTGTAAGATCTATGGAAGAGGAAATTGGGGCTTTTGTATTTTAATGTGGAATGATGATGAGTTCTTCAATGATAAACTCGGATCTTAAGTTATGGAAGTAGAAAACATGTTTCGGATTTTTTTTGTAAATGAAATTTAAAAATTGAGTAAATCTGAAAATCATATGTTAGATCTATTGTTTTTTTACATATTTTGTGTCACTTAGGTAGTCTTTCTCGAAAATGGTCCCCTAATTGCTAGATCTAAGACCCTAATGGATAGATCTAAGGTATTTTTCTAAAATCAGAATATTAAGAGTATACTTTCAATTTCAAACACCAAGTATTTACGATTTTGTGTGTATTAGGTGTTAGAAAAAATAAAAATATAATAAATCCGAAATTAAAACATAAATTAAATAGCAAATTCTTAATCGGTCGCATTGTATGCCTCTTCAATGATTGTTCTTCAATTTCCTCGCAGGTTTCTGTGATCATCATCATGGCACATTCCGGTTCTGGATCAGGATCTGACAGTTCTGAGGATCAAAGGGGCGATTTCAGTGGGGGTTGGAGGCATGCCTCCGCTCCTGATGGAAATAAAGCGAAACCACAATGCAATTTCTGTGGAAAGAAGTTGGGAGGAGGCGGGATCACGAGGATGAAGCAACATGGACAGTTTGTTCCAAGTCCGAGTCCAGGACCTATGGATTACGAGTACGGTCGTGGCCATCGTCCAACCGACAGCTACATGGACGATTTGATATCATCTGTAGGTTCCTTGAGCTGCATGGACATTGACAGCCCATATCATGAACGAACACCAAGTCCTTTAGGCGGATATGGATCGTCGCACGATGAGAGATCATTCGGCATCTTCATGGAATACTTTCATGCTCCTCCTTCATGACCTCCTCCTCCTCCTCAAGCGTATGCACCTCCATCATATTCATATGGTTACAGTGGGTATGGGGGATACAGTAGCTACAGCGGTGAGAACTACCAAGGTAGCCAACCTGAGCAGAGTCAGGGTAATTTCTTTGGGGTGACAGTTATGGTTTCTTCCTTGGAGTACACGTCAGTTCCTCCTCCTCCACAGAGATCTTCTCCTACTTCGTGGTCATTGTCCCGAGGATCTCAAGCCAGTAGTTCGCAGTCTCGTCGTGCCACTCGTGATACTGGATCTAGTGTTGCTTATCCTCCTCTCGGGATACTCATAGGCATCGATGACCACCAATACATGCAGTATGTGATGGATTACAAGGCCATGTACTCGTACATGGCATGGGAGAACTACTGTGAGTTCATTGAAACTGCGATGTGTTATGAGAGACAACAAGGAAGGGGGGTGATTCAGATCCACCGCAGAACTCTTGGTTCTGAACCAAACATATCACCAGGTAATATATTTTAATCTTTTATTGCATTGATCATTAATGTGCATGTTCTTATTACTTTACATAAAATATATGTATTTTCACATGTTGTAACTTGTATGACTATTACTTTATTATTAAGTATTAAGTATTAACAACGATATGTTCGACGTGGTGTGTGACATACCGTCATAGTCATAGATGATAAGATGATTGATATGTATGCTATAAGCCTATAACTGTATATCTATTGTTTCATTGTTTGAAATACTCATATTAACTCCATTTGCAATATCTAACATATTCTACAATATGACCGATATGACCAATATGGCTGATATGACCGATATGTACAATATAAGGGGTATAGATAAGCAATATGTGTGAAATAATTGTTATTTATAAGTTATTTATTGTTCTAATAACTTGGAAAATCATAATTTACAATAAAATTGAAAATAATTGGCTTTTTGAGCCATTTCCGACATTTCCACCGAAATTGTCAAAATTTCCCGAAATTTCGGTATTGGAGGTGACCGAAACGAAATCGAAATTCGAACCTTGGTTGGAACTAGATGCTTATGTTCTTCAGTATTAGTGTTCCCTTGTGGGAACCCGATCTCTTCAATAGAAAGTATGGTTGTTTCTTTTTTGAGTTGTGGCTACTATGTTGAGAGTTTTATGTCCATGCATTTATTTATCACTCCCTATTTTGTTTGCCCTCTTTATATAATTTTCCCATGGCATCTCAACTCCATATAAAAGAGTCATAGGACACCATAGAATAATAAGTTTTCTTTTCTCCCAACATGGTATCAGAGCTTGATAGATGCACCAATGACGAGTTGTGGGCAATGTAATTCATGAGTTCGATGCAGAACCATGGAAAGAAACGCATCCTTACACAGGATGAGCCGGAGGACAAGACGGGAATTTATGCCCCTCATGGGAGGCGATGATGCTTATGCTCGACTATGGCTATCTGGAACCGTGTATGTGGAGATAGCCAATGAAATACTAAGCAAGCCGACTGCGAAGGCTATGTGGAATATCCTTGCTACTACGTATCCTAAAGCGAGGAATGAGTCAAACATTTTGCAGCTTCAAAACGTCATCTTCACGGCCAAACAGAAAGGTCGACCCCTACACATGGCGTATACCTCTCTTAGAGGTATGTTTGAGAGGTTACATTGCTACATACCATTGACAGACATGCAAGAGCAGTTGAAGGTGTACCCTGACTCGGTGATGACTAAGGTGTTTATGGCATCCCTTGACTCAGAATATGATGCAATTCATTCTCAGATAGTTACAGATTCTACTATACCTCCCATGGAGGATGCATACCGGATGTTGAGTCGACTCAACATCTCCTCAATCCCTGCTGCTACTCAAACTTCATCTGCCATGGCTACCTCCCGTGGGAGAGCTGGTTCTTATCTATTCAGAGGGAGAGGTGGCTCCAGTGGGCATGGATCTCAGCGATCACGCCAACCATGTACTTACTGTCATCGATCGGGCAATTCCGAGGATACGTATTACTCCAAGCACGGGTTTCTACCATCTGCACGAGTTGTTGAGTAGGCACCATCAGTTACTACCACAAAAGGCTCTACAGATCAGCGCTTTGATGAGCTTGTTACACGTCTTCGAGAGATTATGCCACCTGCAAACGCTTCCCAGAGCTGGTCCATCAAACTTTGCTACTTCTGCATCCACGAGTGTAACATGTACTACTTACGGATATACTAGTCAGTCAAGATCAGATATTTCATAATAGATAAGGATTCTGGTGCCCCACACCACCTGTGTGGAGATCGCTCACAGTTCAGTAGATACAGTCTTGCTCAGAATAGTAGGTATATGGTGATTGATGATGGGACGCATTCCCCCATTACAGGTCAGGGGGAGGTTCTCCTGGAACCCTTATTGCGGTTAGAGAATGTTTTTCATGCACCAGATTTCTCAATGAATTTTATTATCTATAAGTCAGATTACAAAGACCTACATTGGCATGACATATTTGACCCCACTTCTCTTGTTTTTCAAGATATACTTACGGGCAGGGTGATTGGATATGGTCGTGAGCATGGAAGGCCTTTGTCGAATGATCCAGAATACATATGATGGTGTTGGTTCGCTTTCTGGGGGTTCACAATCGTCATACACCTGACATCTGCGATTTGGTCACCTTCCCTTGTCAAAGATATGTCGTCTCATTCCAGGGGTTTCTATCAAGTCAGAGTTTCATTGTGAGGCATGTCAATTTGGATAAGATCACCGACCCCGTTTTCTTAGTCGTAGTAGTAAGAGTCTATTTGAACTTGTTCATTTTGATATTTGGAGTCCTAGTCATGTCCATGATCACTAGGGACACAAGTACTATCTTGTGGTTGTTGATGATTTCTCCAGGTTGTCGTAAGTCTTTTTACTTAAGAATAAGTTCGATGCTAGCACTATGATTCAAAACTTTGTTCATGAAATATCCAACATTTTCTCAACTTCAATAAAATATGTTCAGTCAGATAATGCTTTGGAATTTTGTACAGTTGTTTTAGCTTAGTTTTTCAGTTCGCGTGGGATTGTGCATCAAACTTCATGCCATTATACATCACAACAGAATGGTGTTGTTGAACGCAAGCACTGTTATATGTTAGATATCACTAGGACTCTTCTTATTCAGAGTGGGCTCCTCACACTTGTTGGGGAGATGATGTCATGACTGCATATTATATGGTCAATCGCATGCCTTCTAATATTCGTGGTGAAAAGGCCCCTTTCTCACTTGTGTTTCCTGATAAAGAGTCGTTTTCTCTTACCCCGTGAGTTTTTGGGTGTGTCACCTTTGTGCATATTTTGTTCCCTGGTCGTGACAAGCTTGCACCTCCGATGTACAAATGTATGTTTATGGGTTATTCTCGCACTCAGAAAGGCTAGAGATGCTTCGATCCTCTCCAACGAAAATATTGATGTTACATTTTTTGAGTCCATCATGTATTACACTCCTACAGGATATAGGTTAAGTACGTCTGAGTCTGAGGAGGGCCTTCTTCCACCACCTCCCACTACCTCCATGCTCGATGCTCCTCGGTCTTTCCCAACATCCAGCACATCCCAGGTAAATTCTGAGAACTTGGTTTCTACTGATGGCACTAGTGAGTTGAATGATGACCAGGTAATGCCACAGGATGACGGCAGACAGGAGGATGATCTGGGATGGACAATTGCACTGCGAAAAGGGAAAAGATCATGTACAAAGTACCAGCTTGCCTGATTTCAAAAGCTCTCGGATCTAATACAACAGAGATGATTCAGATGATCTACTTCATATCATTCTTTATTTGTATGGAAGACACAACAAGGTATGGTGGCTATCCCCGTGTATGTTGATGCCATTATTGCCACAGGTTACGATATTCAAGTGGTAGCAGAGGCCAAGAAATTCCTAGGTCAATAATTTATCACCAAGGACATGGGAGAGTTGAGGTACTTTCTAGGCCTAGAATTTGCCAGAAATAAGCAAGGCTTGGAAATGACACAAAGAAAATATGTGATGGATCTACTTTCAGAAGCTGGAATGACATGATGCAGACCAGCATACACACCTATGGATCCAAGTATGAAGCTACATGAAGACATCACTGAGGAAGTAGAAAAGCGAAGATAAATAGAGCTTGTAGGAAAACTACCGTACGTCACCATTACCAAGCTTGATATTTCTTTTGCAGTTAGTAAAGTTAGTCGGTTCTTGGAACAGCCACGGCAGGTGCATATGGATGCAGTCTACATGATCCTCAAATATTTGAAGTCGGAAAGAGCTTATTATTCAGTAGGATTACCTCGTTATCCATCCCTGGCTATGCAGACGCATATTATGCTGGGTGCCCTAAAGATAGGAAATCTACCTCAGGTTTCTGCTTTTTTGTTGGAAATTCACTCGCCATGGAAAAGCAAGAAGCAAACGATTGTGGTCAGATCAAGTGCAGAATATGAATACAGAGTTATGGCTCAAAGCAATGCTGAAATGATATAGGTAAAGCATGTTCTTTCTAGCCTCCACATTAGTCTGACTCTCCCTATGCAGCTGAAGTGCGACAATCAAGCAGCCTTGTTCAATGCCAATAATCCTGCATTTCATGAGAGAACAAAGCACAATGAAGTAGATTGTCATTTTACTCGTGATATGATTCAGAAGGGATTGATTGCTACCTCTAATGCCAGTTCAGGTGACCAGACAACTGATATCTTCACCAAGGCACTCACTCGATGACCTTTTGAGAAATCCAGTTCCAAGCTGAGCATGATATATATCTATGCTCCAGTTTGAGGGGGAGTGTTGAGTTTATTATCATGGCCTCCCAATATAAGAGAGCTATAGGGCACCATAGAATAATAAATTCTCTTTTCTCCCAACATACTAGTTTGCATTGCATCCCGTGAAGTTTCTGGAGATGTACCGCTTGGGCAAACCATTCTCATGTTGTCGAAGCTCAGAATTAGGGTTTCGTCAGAAACCCTAGAAGTTTTCCTTGAACTCGATTATGATAAACCATTCTCATGTTGTCGAAGCTCAGAATTAGGGTTTCGTCAGAAACCCTAGAAGTTTTCCTTGAACTCGATTATGATGTGATCGTTAGAAATGATTTATAATCAAATCGTGTAGAATTAGGATTTCATGAACCCTGGAATTTTATGGAACTTGAACAAATCATGAACAAATCTCAAATATGAACACAATCAAATGTTTGGTTAGATACATGCAAAAATCTGATGTTTGGTTGTTGATCCATGACCTGAAGAGGGATCAGGAATTCCATGAAGGATTGGAGCAGATCAAATGCAAGTGCCTACCAAGATCAGCCCGATCTAGCTTCAGCAATAATTTCTATAAATCCACCCTTTATCATCCACCCTTATTGCTTTGTTTACCTCGGCAATCTATTGTATTTAGATCGGGCTAAGTTTCTATTTGGATTAGGAGGATCTGTTGTTGGAATTGTGATCTGCTTGTATTAGAGAATATATTAATACATTAAAATGTTAACAAAGTGCTAATAGCATGTGATGAAAAGATCAATGTGCGTTGAGGTTTCAAATGATGTTAAAACTGTTTGATTTAATGTTCAAGACCTGAAACAAAAAGAAAATGTTGAGTTAATGTTAAGAAAGTAAAGGAGATAGTAGGTACGACTGAAAATCGATGGAGATAGTAGATACAATGGAAAGAAGGAAGATTCAGATACTATGTCTCCAAGAGACAATGGGATGAAGAGAAAGCAAGGGAGATCGAGAAGACATGATTTAAATTATGGTATTCGGGTAAAGAAATGGTTAAAAATGGTGTTGCAGTGGTTGTTCATAAGGATTTGAAGGTTAGTGTGGTTGACGTGCAAAGATTTGAGGATCGGAATATTTTGCTGAAATTGGTGCTGGAAGAAATAAATATAATCTCAGTTTATGCGTCGCAAGTTGGTTTAGAGGAAAGGATTAAACAAGATTTTGGGGAGGATTTGGGAAAGATTATGCAACGAATACCACAAAGAGAGATGATTTGTCGAGGTGGAGTTCTAAATGGACATATGGGAAAGGATGCTTCAGGGTATGCTAATGTTCATGGAGGCCATGGCTTCAGGGATAAAAATGAATAGAGAAAAGTTATCATGGATTTTATAACGGCTTATGACATTTTCATAACAAATACTCTCTTCATGAAAGAGGGAGGAGCATTTAATTACTTGTAAGATTGGCCCAACTAAAACAAAGATAGATAACTTTACGATAAGGACAAGACACTGGTTGTGTTGCAGAGAGTGTAAAATATTCCCGAAAGAGAGCTTAACATCTCAACATAGCTTTTTTTAAAATAGTAGGCCCGGTCTGGAGCGTCCCCTTTGGGATTCGGACCCAGATCATTTAAGGTGTAGGCACACTAAACTATCACTAGACCACTTCTTGGGTTCTCATCTCAACATCGCTTGCTAGTCATGGATGTGCAAATAAAAAGGTTGCCAAAGAAGATGATGTTCAATTGAAGCAATAAAGTTTCAAGGAGGTCTTAGAACAAGATGTGAGCATGGTTTGAAAAAACGTGCCTCAAGGCGCAAAGGCACTCAAGGCAAAACGGGACGAAGGGAAAACACCCCAAGGCAACCGCCTCGGACCCCTTGGTTGAGGTGTGCGCCTCGAATGCCTAAGGCGGTCGAGGCGAGGCTAGGTGGTCGAGGCGGGGCGAGGTGCAAGATGAGGCGTTAGGGATTTTTTCAAGCATTTTTTTAAAGAAAATAATTAGTTTGATTGGTATTTTCATATGTTTATAAAGGCTTAGTTGTTGAGTATATATTTATGCAAGATAATGCTTAAATTTGACATCTTTCATATTAACATTTACCATTAACAAGTTCAATTGATTCAGTGAACTCTTACTATTACACAGACCCCCGTACTGATAAGGTATGGTGGCACAATGGGACATCATACCAATCTTCATCTGGGTTCAGTAGAACATACAGTTAGGATTTAAATCATATGATTCATATCAACAACTTGGATATCTATAATGACAACTATAGCCAATCCCTTTTTGATAAATAATTTAGTGATAGTTAGCCAATGATTTCCTTTTTACTTGGTAGAAATTTAGTAGAAAGATTTATGGCATTGACATGTCATTTTTGTCATGCTTTTATCTTCATAATATCATCATATATTACATTGTTATATATTATATATTTGTCAGATTAGATTATCTCACCAATAAATATATTTATTATACATTTTATAATTATTTTCCTATACAAACTGAGGCTTACGCCTCGACCACCTCAAGGCTATGCCTCGCCACGCTTCCAGGGAAAATGCCATGTTCCGCCTTTCGTTTTTTCAAACCTTGGATGTGAGAGGCGGTAGCATCTTGTATCCAAAGGATAGCCAAATAGATGCTACGCAAGTCTAAAAGAGGAGTTCCATGCCAAAGGGAAGCTTGGTGGTTGAGTGAAGGTTAAAATTAAAAGAGCTTGCTTTAAAGCTATGTATACGGATAGAACAAAGGAAATAGACACAAACTACAAAATAGAGAAGGAAGCAAAAAAGGTTGTAAGTGAAGTCAAGTTGAAATCTTATGAAGTTTTGTACAAAAAGCTTGACTCGAAGGAGTGCCAGAAGGATATATTCAGATTGGCTAAAGCAAGAGAAAGAAAGATCAAACATCTTTCTCAAGTGAGATGCATCAAGGATGAGGAAGGACATGTGTTTGTTACTCAAAAGGATAAAGACTAGATGTAGCAGTATTTCCATAAGCTTTTCATATAAGAAGAGAATAAAGATATTACTTTGGGTCATGATGCTGGTAGTGATTGTTACATGAATCGTGCTAGCTATAGACGGATACAAAGAAAGGAAGTAGATGAGGCTTTAAAGGTTATGAAACATGGGAGAGGGGTAGGACTAGATGGCATTCCTACAGAAGGTTGGAGAGTTCCAGGTGAACGAGGTTTGACTTGGCTCACAAACATAGTCAATGTTATTTGGCGAAGCAAGAAAATGCTTGAAGAATGGAGGAGAAGCACTGTGGTGCCGCTTTATAAGAATAAGAAGACATTTTAAATTGTTCGAATTATACAAGTATTAAACAGATGAGTCATACTATGAAAATATGGGAACATGTAATCGAAAGAAGGTTGAACAAGTTTCCAAAGTAACTGAAAACCAATTCGGATTCATGCCAGGTCACTCAACTATTGAAGCTATCCACTTGTTGAGGAGAACAATGAAGATTTGTAGAGCTAAAAAGAACCACCATATGATTTTCATTGATTTGGGGAAGGCTTATGATTCAGACTCAAGGGAAATTTTGTGGAGAGTTTTGGTGAAGAGACAATTACATGTCCTATACATTAACCTTATAAAGGATATGTATGATGGGACTTCATCTTGTATACGGATTTAGTATGGGAAGACCGGCTATATTAACATAAACATCGATATGCATCAAGGTTCAGCTTTGAGTCCATTCATTTTTACTTTGATTATGTATGAGTTGACTAGTCACATTCAAGATGAGATACATTGGTGTATGTTGTTCGTCGATAATATTGTGTTGATTGATGAGACAAGAGATGGAGTAAATGAGAAGCTGGAGGTTTGGAGACATGTCTTAGAAATTAAAGAACTTCGTATAAGTAGGGCTAAATTGAATATATGGAGCGCACATTTCATGGAAACAACGATGAAGGACTTGAGGTGAAGATTGGAGATGGAAGGAAGATTCTTTTAGATACTTGGGATCTATTTTGTAATAGGATGGGGAAATTGATGGAGATGTTACTCATAAAATAAATGCAAGTTGGCTAAAGTGGAGAGGATCTTTTACTGTTCTTTGTTACTAGAAAATCTCTTTGAAATTCAAATAAAAGTATTACAAAGCAACTGTGAGGTCTGCTAAGCTCTATGGATCCAAATGTTGGCTTATAGATATGTGCACAGAATGATGGTGGCAAAAATGAAAATGCTAAGGTGGATGTGTGTTCATACACGAAAAGATTAGATTTGGAATGATGCGATCAGAAGGAAAGTTGATGTAGCTCCGATAGAGGATAAGATGAGAGAAAGCTGCTTAAGATAGTTTGACCATTTATAAGGAGGTCGGTTGATGCACTAGTTAGAAGATGTGAGATTTGGGATGTTGAGCCGATTAAGATAGTGCGAGGAAATCTTAAGAAATGATGAAATGTGATAATTCGAAGAGATCTTAGTTATTTGGATTTAAGTCCGAGAATGACCGAAAATAGATATGAATGGCAGCAAAAAAATCCATGTAGTCAACCTTACTTAATTGTGGGAAAAAGCTTTGTTGTTGTGATGGTGTTGGTGTTAGAAAGTAAGTGTCACTATCGAAGTATAACAGTATTTCAGTATTAATCATCGCTAAATGAACTAATGAATTACGTAAGGAGTATATCACGGGTGAATAATTCCAAATGTTGAGTACGCATTTTTTTAGTCAAAAACAAAAGGAAGCACACGGTTATGAGTACATATATGGGATGCATGACACTGATAAAAAAAGACCCAGATGGACCAACTTGGAGTTGAAGAAACATTGATGAACCAATCTTTTTTAACTGTCCAATTTATATCGAAATAGTACTGGCATTTACCAATACAAGCCCTTCATGTACTGGTATATCATCAACTGAACCTCTCTACACTATAAGGACATGCTAATATAGATCTCATATAACGAAATGTGAATACCTTGTTTAGTTTTGTGTTTACCAGAAAAGGACAATGTATAATTGTATGTTTTTTTTGAAAGAATGTATACTCGTATGTTATACCTATGCAATACTAACCATGCATAGATTATTTGCATCACATGCGACTGATTGCAATGCAAGCGTATGGGAAACTATTGGTTATGGTTGGCAGGGCATCAATGATGGGTAAGGTGAAAAACAAAGGGAGGGTTTGAGGTGATGGGATTCCTAATAATACAAACAATACAAGCAACCCAAAAGAAAATCAAGAAACATTAAAACAAAATGAGGGAAGGATTAAATGACTGATTGATTAGGCTGACTTTCTGCAGTTAATCGATCAGTATTTTTTTGGTGCTCATCAATGGGAACCCAATGGCCTCCAAATGGGGATACTCGGGATTTGGTTAAAACACTACCGCTAGGTCCACAACCTCTGCTGTCAAAAGATCGATTGATATACCACATCAATGTCCACACTAACCCTTATTATCATATCCAATAATGATATTCAGTTACTAGTTTACCATACAATCACAGATATTCCATGCCATGCACATCAATACCTTGTCGACCACCTTTCTATCATATTCATCTGCCCTCCACTATCAAATGCATTTCCCCCTTGCAATTGCACAATTTTATGCCAAACTAAAAGACAGACAACCACGAGGATGGTAATCTCCCATGCACCATTGGAGGAAAACAGATCTTAATAGTTGACTCTCGAGTCATCCAGACTATAGAAAGTTAACCTTAATGTGGTATTAATGCTTAACAAAATCTGTGCATCAAGTCTCATGCAAGACGTGCCGAGAGCATCTACTCACAATTAAAGCACTCCACGTTGTCACACCTCCACTTTCACAGTACTTTCGACCACTTACTTGATTCATGAACCGAGTTTTCTCTAAGAACTTTCAAAATAAGATGGCCAACTTGTCCTTAGTAACTCATAAAATGAGTGTTCTCAATTTTACTTTTATGAATGGGCATCCCTTTAGTTGGAGTCACTTCCTCCTTCCCATTCTCACTTCCAAGCCAACAACCACTCTTTCTTTAGGCATCATAATTTCCCACATTCTACACCACGTTAAGATCACACCTTCCGAGGTAATCGAGCATTTCAATTGTGAAATAATTCGTAACATGCATTTTATCAATGACAATCCACCACCAGCACCTCACATACCCAACCCGTTCCATTTTACCATCCTCAACCTTATTTCCATGGCTTCGTGTCATCTCATGGGAGTTCCGAGCCATCATTTTTTTTATCACGATGAGCTTTACCAAAATTACCGCATCCACCCTTACAAAGAATTTAACTCTAACAAGTTTTGAGACTAATCGATCACATGTCTTTAATTGATCAATCAACTGAAGCTACAAATTTGATTCTGATCAATCATTATAAGCTATTGTTTGTTACCCGATTGATCACCAATATTTCATGATTGGTCACTTAACCTCTTACTATCTAGTGATTGATTGGCCACCCTCAAGTTCAGATCAATTAATTTTAAAACATTGATACTCGAGTTCAGATCAATTAATTTTAAAACATTGATATTTTAATGGTGATTTTAAAACATTGATATTTTAATTCACCACGGACACTTGACCAATCGACCATTGATTTTAACTGATCCGTCACTTTGGTATTATGATCAATGACCCTAGCTTGAAAAATCACTAGATTTTTCTAAAAAGTCGTAAACTCTGTATTCATTTTTATATTACTTCCCATGGATCTCATTACCTAATGTTTATAATCTATTTTGTAAATGTCTTACCAATCCCTTTACTTCGGATATACATCAAGAGCCACATAAAAACTTCCACCAAGCTTTCTCAAGATGCCTTAGCTATGAATCATTGTCAAGTATGTACACTACAATGTATTGATGAATCTCTTATTTATCATCACTATACTTCTTAATTATCCTCTGAACTTGAATAAATCAACGAGAATCATCAATAAATCATCTTTATTAACAATTGACCCTTTATCTGTAAATAGCCTTAATTATTGTACAAATAGTAACCCCCCTTAATTTCCTTTATTTTTCTTATTTTATTTCCTATTAAAAACTCCAAAAAATAGATTGAATATTGTAGATATTTAATGTGATTTTAAAAAGAAAATAAAAATAAAAAATTTACAAAATCATTAAAAAGTAGTGTGTTATCTATTTAAAAATACTCTCGAAAATTTATGTTGTTTGTTTGATCTTTTTTGGTTTTTTTGTCCAACATGAAACCTAACTTTCATGTTTTGACTTTTACCTAATTCCTCTCCCTTTTATTTCTTCTTTATTTTCTCCTCATTTTCCTATTTCTAAATAATTTAATTGGACCATGTAGCGCTCTCTGGAGCCGCCAAGTGGCCCAATCTTCCTTGCACCACCTGCCCCCCTCCAGGGTCAACTGATCTCCCTTTGCCTGCTTCCATCTTGACCGCTCCTTCACGCCCTGCCCACAGCCCTTGGATCTCATCTTCATGCACCCATCGACACCGCCCACTCCCACCCTCATCTCAATCGTTGGATGAGGCCTTATCCAACGGCTGAACACCCTCCATGTCACCCCCTCACTTACCCACCGCATGATCATCCCCAGTCCTCATCTAGGTCGTCCCTTCGCAATGCGCCCCCAGCAATTGGAGCAGATCATCTGATCTGATCCCAGCCAGCATCCGAGCCTCCATCAGGGTCGTTGGATCGCAAGATCCAACAGTCCTCGTTCTTCGTCTTCCTCCCGCCAACCCTCTCTCTCCTATGTAACGCACGCTGCTCATCTCGCACCCTTCCTATTTTGGCAATCGTTGTTGACCTCCCTCCCACAACCTAACACCACTTCCACATAGCCCTAAGATCCTTATGTCTCGCATAATTCCCAACCATTCAAGACCGATCTTCTAGGAAAATTTTCGCATAATTCCCAACCTTGCCCCTTCATCACCAGACATCACCACTCAATCGTCGTTAAATACCCCACGCCGCCTCTCTGTCAGGGTGTCCACCATTCTAGGCCAAGGCCCAATAACCTCCCTCTCCCTGTGACAGGGGGAGGTCGAATCCGACCTCGCGACGACGACCCGGCCCAGGTGTAGACTCTTTGGCCCACCGGCCAAGTCACGATCCTTCCTTGGTTGTTGAGCACCGTGCTCTGGTTGGGCACGTTGTGCGAAGACCCCGAGTTCCCACCGAGCTCAGCCCATGCCTCCTCCATCGTTCTTCTTCTCCGATCAGGTAAGCCTCACATCTTAGTTTTCCTTCATTTTCTTCTATTTTTCCCGCTGCATACGCTACGTCCCATCGTCAATTCGTTGCACCACCACTCTCCCTGCATTTCACTCATTCACACTGACGACTTCGATCGCCCTCTCCCTTCCTCTACGACCCCGTCACTCCAGGCCATCTCCTTCGTCCGAGCGCCACCCTTCTTCGCCTCACTCTCCTGCCACTAATCGCATTACAGTTCAGCTATCTACCACTACTAATCCCCTGCAAGTAATACTTCAATGGTCAAATACCTCGGAGGAGCTCCATTCTAAAGCTCCTCCTTCGACGAGCTTGCACCGTCGTGCCTCGCCGACACCCATCAACGCCTCCTCGACCCGGCATCTCCTTCGCACGACGGCCAGGAAGCTCCGGCGACCTTCAGGCATTGTGGAGGAGTAAGGAGGAGGGAGCTGGCCCTCACTAGAGACCCATAAAATCCGCCATCTTCGCGGTGGCGAAGGATGTCTAGAATGAGCAGATATCTTTAGATGGCGCCTCCGCGGTGGCCATCCAACGGCCAGGAAGTGTCCACATCATCCCCGTTAAAGCCACAAGGCTCGGTGGAGCCAAGCCACCTCCAAGGTACCTAGGGCCGACACGTAGCCCGAGGCACCTGCACTAAACCTTGTCCTCCTCCAAGTCTAGCCCACATGGGTGCCATGCGCGTGCGGGATGCGCATTTTGCAGTAACGTTCTGCAATTTCTAATAATTGCAGACAGGTCCTTTCCAGGCGTACATGCCTCATGTGTCGTGTCTGGGAAATTTGCATTGGTGCCCCGTCGAATTTCTTAAATTACAGATATGCCCCTATCAAGGACCTAATTGCACATTTTATCTATCTTATCTTCATATTTTTATTACAATTATGCCATTTCACTCTTTTAGTCATAACTTGAGCATATAAACTCCAAATCCAGTGATTTCAATTTCATTGTGTTGCTAATTTGATTCTCTTTCTGATGTCACCATTACGTAATTGATTTGACACTTGATTTGATATGTTAAACTCTAGATATTAATTGTGGCATTTGATCATCATTTTTATGCCATAATTAGAGTTGTGAAATACCTTAGTGCTTCAATCGATATTGAAATTGGGACTCTTTTTATTGCTCAACAATCTGGTTATTTTACAGGAATAATTGTGTGTATATTCATTCTGTTAGCATGCACCATATTGTTTAGCAACTTGCATCATATTAATTGTTAAAAACCAAAATAAAAATGCATATGGATCATCATTTCATGCGTCTCACTTTCTCGCATTTTGTATTACATTTATTCTGCATAAAAAATAAAATAAAATACTGCATGTTACGTGTTCACTATGCAATGCATTGTGTGCTTAAAAATCAATAAAAATGTGCTTTCTTTTCATGCATTTTACAAGTGGTGTCTTTGTCTTGCATGTCTGTCTTTGCATGAATATTGTTGCATCTTAGTTTGCATTGTTTTGTGATGTGCATTCTGTCGACAGTCGACATTCTGGAGATCTAGATCAATGAATTTAATCACTCAACTTAATTATTAATTTCTGATTAATCGACTTGGAGGCTCGTGTCCATGTGTTCGACCTTAGTACACTTACCAAGTAAAATATTCCACGTATTCCAAAGTATGGTTCTGTATAGATCCAAAATCGTCTCCTGTGCTGTGAAAAAAACGACAGATTAAGCAAGAGATTTTGTGGTTTATCATATGGCGTCGTTGTCTGGGACACGGCTCATCCTCGTTTATTTATTGGTTTTATTGTATTATTTTGAGTTGACTATTTTCAAAAATTTAGGTCTTCATGTTGTGTCTGTCTTTGCATTATTTTTTGTTGATTAAATTCCTTGATATTTTTCTAACATTTTCTGTTTGTGGCAGGGCTCATGGAGATGGAAGACAATCAATCGACATAGAGGTGTGGAGTTGGGAGCTCCCGCTGCAAGGAGCCACAGAAGAAACTCAGGAGAAATCACCCTAGACCAAGGTAAGCGAATCTCACCAAAAGCCCTAACCCTACCCGCACCCCACAGCCGGTCGCCGTCTCTGCCCTAGCCGGCCGCCGCCCTTGCCTTAGCCGGCTACCCCTGCGTTAACCGGCTGCCAACCCCAGCGAGTCGCTACCATGTAGCCTACCCCAATGGTTGTCGGCAACCCACCCGTCTATCGTACCAGAAGCTGCTCAGTCCCTCACGGCCCATGCTGCTCGCAACCCCTTGTGGGTCATCGCACACTACGCGAGCTGCAGTTCGACCGCTTCTACAGACCTATTCGATCTGAGTTTCCTCGGATTCTGTGATTTCGGACATATAAATCACAGTTTCCAACCCTAGACTATAACAAGGAATGAAGAGAATAGTTGTATGAGTCTACATGTACAACCACTCCTTCATATGATTGTGTAGACTCGCTCAGAGTAGTCTACTCCTAGGTCTTGTTCCGGATTTTCGATATTCTTTTTATCATGTCAAAGAACAAGGGTGACGTTTTTCATCGTCTGATGCCTTCAAGGGCTCGGCTCCCATCGTAAAGATGGATGGGACCAACTACGAGTTGTGGTACATGCAGTTTCGCACCCTTATGTAGTTCCATAACAAGGAGCACATTTTGATAGTTTCTGAGCCAACGGACAAGACTGGGGCTAATGCTTCTTGGAAGCAAGATGATGCCTATGCACGGATATGGCTCTCCGGGACGCTCACCACGGAGATTGCCAACAACATCATCAATCAGCCCACAGCTAAGGCTATGTGGGACATCTTAGCAGCCACATATGGGCAAGCCAAGAATGAAAGCAACATCCTACAGTTAGAGTATGACATTTTTCAACCAAGCAGAATGGTCAGTCTCTTTATGCCCACTTCTCACATCTTCAAGGCACGTTTGAGTGTCTCCATAGCTTTATGCACATTACTACCAGCCATGGAAGGACATATCGATATCAGTATTGATATCGGTACCATGTCGATATCGATATATCGCCGATATATCGGCGATATATCGACGCCATATCGCCGACACCGGACCGAATCTCGCCTTTTTTGCATGTCGATACCCGATATCGGACATATCGATGATATATCAGTGACCTATTGATACCGATATATCGTCGATATATCGGGATACGGCCTTCCATGCTACCAGCATTGAACAGCAACAGGCATACCGGAATGCCAATATGACCAGAGATTTTCTGTCCTCCCTTGACTTAGAGTACAATGCAGCACGTACTCAGCTGCTTACTAGAGAGACGATACTACCGATGGAGAAGGTCTACAAGAGGTTGAGCAGGATCCGTACTTCATCTACTAATACAATCTAAACTCCCTCTACTATGGCAGTTTCTCGTGGCAGAGGGGGTACTTTACAGTTTCGCATGCGAGGATCTCGTGGTTGAGGAGGAGGACGTCAGTTTGTCCCATGCTCACAATGCCACCGTCTAAGACATTCGAAGGAGACATGCTATCTGAAGCATGGATATCTTGCATCTGCCCGTGTAGCTGAGCAGACAGAGACTACTCTGGTTCCTTCTCACGATGCGAGGCTTGATGATATTGTCTCTAAACTGAGAGAGATGATGACTACACTGCCCACACCAGCAGCAGGATCTTCAGATGTTACAGTTGTTGCCAGACCAGTTACGAGTTCGTCAGGTATTTCTTATACACTTACCAGTTGTAGTAGTTCAGATTTGACAGATTGTATCATGGACTCTGGAGCTTCTCGGCATACATGTGGAGATCAAGCTCAGTTTACTTCTTATAGATCTATCCTACTGGTAGATCAGTGGTGATTGCTAATGGGGTTCATCTGCCCGTGTAGCTGAGCAGACAGAGACTACTCCGGTTCCTTCTCACGATGCGAGGCTTGATGATATTGTCTCTAAACTGAGAGAGATGATGACTAAACTGCCCATACAACCAGCAGGATCTTCAGATGTTACAGTTGTTGCCATACCAGCTATGATTTCGTCAGGTATTACCTATGCACTTACTAGTTTTAGCAGTTCAGATTTGACTGATTAGATCATGGACTCCGAAGCTTCTCATCATATATGTAGAGATCAAGCTCAGTTTACTTCTTATAGATCTATCATATTGGTAGACAGTGGTGATTGCTAATGGGGTTCATCTATCCATTGTTGCCTTGTTGGTCAGGGGGAGATTGTCCTAGCCCCCTCAATGTGCCTGCAGAATGTCTTACATGCTCCAGTATTTCAGATGAATCTTTTGTCTATTAGTCAGATTACAAAAGATTTACATTGCCGTGCCATATTTGATCCATCTTCTCTTATGTTTCAGGACATACTCATGGGCAAGGTGATTGGATGTGGCGATAAGCAGAGAGGGCTTTACAGACTTGTCCAGCCTCCATGTGTCGGTGTTGCAACCATTCCTTCTGGCTATGTTGCTCCTTTCATGTGGCATCTTCGCTTAGGACATCTTCCTCTGCAGAAGTTGTGTCATGTTCTCCCTCAGATCTCTATCCGTACTACCTTGGAGTGTGAGGCATGTCAGCTTGGGAAGCATCATCATTCTTCCTTTCCGAGTCGTCAGAGTCATCACAGTAGTCAATCGTTTGAGTTGTTTTATTTTAATATCTGGGGTCCCAGTCGTGTTCCCGATCATCAGGGACATCAGTTCTATATGGTTGTTGTGGATGATTTTTCTAGATTGTCTTAGGTTTTCTTGTTAAAGAATAAGTCTGAAGTGGGTCCTGTCATTAAATCATTTCTTATTGAAATTTCGAACATTTTTTCTGCTAATGTAAAGTTTATTCGTACTGACAATGCCTTGGAGTTTTCCACTTTACAGCTATCTGACTTTCTCGGATCTCTTGGTATTGTTCATCAGACTTCTTGTGCCTACACTCCGCAGCAAAACGGTGTTGCTAAATGCAAACACCGTCATCTTCTGGATGTTATGAATATTTTTTTGATTCAGAGTCGAGCTCCTCATTCGTTCTGGGGTGATGCGGTTCTCACTGCTTGCTACTTGGTGAATCGCATGCCTTCCACTATTCTTAGAGAAAAAGGTTCCTTTCTTGATTTTGTTTCCCGAGAAAGACCTATTCTCCTTTACTCCTAGTCTTTGGGTTTGTGGCATTTGTCTACAATTTTGCTCCTGGTCGTGACAATCTCTCTCCAAGAGCTATCAAGTGTGTGTTCGTTGGTTATTCTCGTACCCAAAAAGGGTATAGATGTTTTGATCCTGTAGGGAGAAAGTATTATGTGAGTAGTAATGTCACATTTTTGAGTCTATTATGTATTTTTCTCCTACAGGTAACAGGTTGTCTAACTCTGACTCTGGAGAAGATGTCTTTCTTCCACCACCTCCGTTATCTCTACCAACAACACCCCATGTTGAGTCACGGTCATCTCTACCTCCATCTCCTCTACCACCTCCATCTACTCTAAAACAGTTCCTATCACGGTTTTACATTCCCAGGTCCTCTACTCGCTCCTCTGCTCATGCGCCTTCCCCGTCATCCAGCACGCCTTAGGTATGTACTGAGCACATTGTTTCTACCGATGACACTGGTGATATACTTGTACCACGGGATACTATACAGGAAGCTGATACCAGAGAACAGAGAGGCAGATGACCTTGATGTTCACATTGCCTTGAGGAAGCCGCTTCATAATTGTGTCACTTATCCTCTAGATGCCCATGTTTCATTGGATCAAGGCCTTAAATGTCGGATTTCGATTCATTTCGGTCAGTCTGGAAAGAGAAATCCGGTGGAATTTCGGTGGAATTTCGGTGAAATGGTCGGAAATTGGGAAAATTACTTGAAACTCGTTTTTTTCTAAAATAAAGACTTCTAATATTCTTTAACTCAATAAATAAGATAGAAATACATTTTTTTCTAATAATAAGATGTTAACATAATATGTTACATTAAATTTCCATCCAATCGCTCCAACAGCCAGAAAAAAGTATACTGCTCAGAATCAGAACAAGTTTTGGAACTGAAATTAGAAGCCATTAGTTTCACCTCTTGAATATGAAGAGAACGGTGACAAGTGGAATAATAAAAGAGAAAAACATAGGTCAACAAAGAGTACTAGCGAAATGATATCTTATGTGAGAAATAGAAGATCGAAATAATAGCTTAGAACTTATATCTAACCAAAACACTTTCAACTTAGAAAAGTATTTAATTTTAGAAATAGTATAAGACACACACAAATACAAATCTTTCTAACATGTATGTCTAATAAATGCATTGTCTGGCTTGTGATCCTAAAATATATGCTATAAAAGACACAAAAAAATCAACACACACCAAGAAACTGCATAGCATTCACAAGCACAATCTATATCCAACATGATAGTATGCATTCAAATACTTACAGTCACAAGACTTGAAAAATTGCTAACTTAGCCCTCACACAACCGCGCATACTCCTTGTAATAGAGAGAAGCCACAAGAAAGCAAAGCCTTTAGATTTCAGTTTCGTTTCGTCATAATGTTTGGAAAGAAAAAATTCGGAGAATTTTGGTGAAATCATCGGAAATCTTGGAAATGATTCTAAACTTGATTTTTTCCAAAAACTAAAGTTTTTAATATTCACAAGTCAATAAATAAAATAAAAATGCACACTTATTTGTAAAATAGAATTGTAAATATATGTTCAAAGTAATATTATCGTCATTTTTTAGACCAATAATACTATCATCACAATCATCATATGTGTTGATATATAGAGGAATGTGATGCCTAGAATTAGAATTGAATACTAAACTGGAAGCAAAAGTCATGATAATCACCTTGTCAATAAGAATGAGGTGACACATAAAATAACTACCAATCAAAACATATATATCAAATAAAAAAGAACAAAAAATAAAGCTCTTCAGTTAAAACTTGAATTTAACTCTTAATCTTGTGGCTAACTGATTTGGTTTGGATTTAGATGTAAAATTTAGAAACTAACTAAAGAAACTTCTTTAAACAACATAAAGCTCACTAACAAATAAACACATTAACGAATAAATTAGTAAAAAATCATTAATATATGCAAATTTCGATGAAAGCAAACAGTAGAATCCCATATGTTTGTTGTTTCGCCGAAACAACATGCAATTTCGATGAAATTTTGTTGACATTTCGATGATATTCCGTTGAAAACCTGGAAAAAGAAATAAGGCAGCGTTTCAATTTCGGTGACCTAGAGAAATGGACATTTCGGAGAAATTCGGTGGAATTTTGTTGAAATTTAATGCCATGCATTGGATCATCTTTCATATGAGCACAAGAGGTTTGTCATGGGACTCTTTGTTAATATCCCACGAACATATGAGGGTCGTACATGATAGTAGTTGGTGTCTTGTCATAGAGAAGGAAATGGTCGCTTTACAGTCTCGTGGTACATGGAGCGTTGTTTCTGCTCCTCCAGGTATCTCTGTTGTCGGGTGCAAATGGATCTTTATAGTCAAGCAATGGGCAGATGGCAGTGTTGATCGCTACAAAGCAAGTCTTGTAGCAAGGCCTTAAATGTCGAATTTCAGTTTCGTTTCAGTAACTGACCGAAACGACATTTCGGCCGAATTTCGGTCGAAATTCAACCGAAATTTCGGTCATTTTGGTCGTTTTTTGAACTAAGGCCCTTAAATTTCGGTTGATATTGGCCATTTCGGTCAAATTTCGGTTACCCACCGAAACCGAAATTCGGTCGAATTTCGGCTAAATTAGAGGCCATGGCTTGTAGCACATGGGCTCACCCAGACTTATGGGGTGGATTATCAGGATACCTTCTCACCAGTGGCCAGACATTCGACATTGTGCATCCTTCTATCAGTTTTTGTGACTCGGGACTGGCCTCTTTACCAACTTGATGTGAAGAATGTGTTTCTATATGGAAATCTACAAGGGATATATATGCAGTAGCCACCAGGGTTTGCTACCGAGGGGGAGCCTCAAAAGGTGTGCAAGCTCCACAAGGCGATTTACGGCCTGAAGCAGAGTCCGAGAACTTGGTACCATAAGCTATCAGAGTTTATAGAGCACCAGGGGTTTGCGCGGTCCACTGCGGATCATTCGCTTTTTTTTCCAGAGGACACAGAGAGGTACAGTTGCCATTTTGGTTTATGTTGATGATATTATTGTCACTAGTGATGATGAGCAGGGCATTCAGGCTACCAAGGAGTTCTTAGGAAAGCAATTTGTGACTAAGGATCTTGGTAGTCTTCGTTACTTCCTTGGACTAGAGCTCGCCAGGAACCATAGTGGTCTTGTGATAACCCAATGGAAGTTTGTGACTATTCTTCAACCAGAGATAGGGATGAAAGGATGCAAACCTGCTACTACCCTTATGGATCCGACCACGAGATTATATGATGATGACACGGAGGATGCAGACAAGAGGAGATACAGGGAGCTCCTTGGGAAGCTCATCTATGCTACTATCACCAGACCAGACATATCAAGGTGAGCCGGTTTATGGAGCAGCCCAGAAAGGTTCATATGGATGTTGTTTATATGATTCTGGGATATTTGAAGACTTCACTAGGTACTGGTCTTCTATTCAACAGAGGTACATCTCTTGAGATGACAGCTTGTGCAGATGCAGATTATGCAGGATACCCTAGAGACAGGAAGTCTACTTCTGCCTTTGCTATTTTTGTTCGGATTTCACTTGTGTCATGGAAAAGCAAGAAGCAGACAGTGATTGCTAGATCCAGTGCAGAGTCTGAGTATAGGTCCATGGCTCAGGGGAACACAGAGATGATGTGGTTTAGATCCGTCTTGACTGATCTTGTTGTTGAGGTACCTCTTCCCATGTAGCTTTTATGTGACAATCAAACAGCTCTGTTTATTGTCAATAATCATGCATTCCATGAACGGACCAAGCATATAGAGGTGGATTGTCACTATACCAAAGACATGATCCAAAAGGATCTCATATCCACCTCTCATGTTTCTACTGGAGATCAGATTGTTGATATATTCACCAAAGCCCTTGCTAGAGATCCATTTCAGAGATGTTGTTCTAAGTTGAGCATGATAGACATATATGCTCCAGCTTGAGGGGGAGTGTTGAGATATGTGTATCTCTTTATATTCGTTTCTTATGTCTATTTCCTTCGTGTACCTCTTATGTAATTAACCTAGGGCTTTTCTCCTATATAAGAGAGCCCTAGGGTCTCTTCATTAATATGATATTCTATTTTCTCCCCGACAAGAAGAAAAAGGGCAAAGAACTCGAACTGTTCCTTGGAAGGACCAGTATAACTCACTATGTTGTAAGCAAAGATTCGTCGCGGAAGACTTTGAACGGATTGTTTAAGAGGGGTTAGTGAGCAAGTTGGAAGGGATGTCACCAAGTTGTTCATTGGAGATGGTATTCCAGCAAAATGGAGCAGGGATATCATTACTGAAACATGCAATTGACAAGACTATTGTAGTAGGAAGAGGTATGGAAGTTCCAATCCCATCGAGTTGAAGAAGAAACATGGTATAAACTAAAAAGTGTGGTTGAGCATCACAGACGAATGTCAGATGAAAAATGCTACTATCCTTGTATCTCATCATAAGTCACATTCTCAACCCTAGCTTCATTATTTCTAATAGATAAATGTGTTTTCAGCGTATTATTTTACTCCAAGGTACTAGTACAAGCATAACCTCGGCACTCGCCCAGAGCTTTTATTACACTCCAAGTTGTGGTGGAGAAGCTGGTAAAATCAAGAAATAGACAAACAAGGTACATGAATGAGGTATAAAATATATCACTCAATTATTTACTATTTTGTAGACCTCTTTGTCGATATTAAAAATGTAAGGGTTAACTTGGTCATTAACGTATATCGCGATTATCATTTTGTATATAAAATACTTTTAAGGTTTTGGGTTCAATTGGAAGTGTAAATATAATCAACGGACAGAGTAGCACTCTTCCCAGTATATATTATTACACCTTATAGTGTTATATATTAGTAATGGAGGTCTAAAATAGTTTCATGTGTTTTTGCAGGTAATGGTAGATCATTTGTGGATTGGATGCTCCCAACTCTATGTTGTTAAGGTGCGCGCCTAGGCGCGCCTAGGCGGCCGCCTAGGCGCCCAGGCGCCCCAAGCCGTGCGCCTAGAAAGCACGCCTTGCTTTCATTAAAAATGGCGCACGCCTTGGGTCGCCTGGGCGTCAAGGCGCGCCTGGGCGCCGCCTAGGCGACTTTTTTTATGCGTACTTACACATATATCGCATTTTCAAAATGCGATATACATAACGCATTTAGAAATTGCGATATACATAATGCATTTTCAAATTGCGATATATATGTCGCATATTGGAAATGTGATATACACGTTCGACCCTGTATTACCACACCCAATTCGACCCGACCCTCATTACACTGTTTAGCAGAGAAACCCCTTGCATCGTCCCTGTCTCCTCTGCAGCCGCCTCCCTACCTCCTCCAGCGGGCTCCCTCCTCCTCCGATGACCTCCATCCTCCTCCGACGTCCTCCCGAGTCCCTACCTCCTCCAACGGACGCCCTCTTCCTCCAGCGGCCTCCTTCCTCCTCCAACGGCCTCCCTACCTCCTCCAGCGGCCTCCCTCCTCCTCCAACGGCCTCCCTCCTCCTCCGGCGACTTCCCTGCCTCCTCCAGTGGCCTCCCTCCTCCTCCAGCAGCCTCCGTGCGTTCTCTTGCTCGCCCATTGTAGAATGACTTCAATGGAATCATTGTATGGGGATGCCATTCCTAATCCCACTACTACACCAACCCCATCTACTGTGCAAAGGCCTGGAGAAATTGATCCCCTCTTCACCGACAAGATGAATGATCCATGCTTGAAAGCGGCGTCGAAGGATCCCGGTTGGAAATACTCTTTTTGGCCGAATACACTAGACAAGAATAAGGTGCAATGTGCATTGTGCGGCCACATTACTAATGGTGGAATCAAAAGGCAGAAAGAACACTTGATTGGTGGTTATCGAGATGTATCTATATGTCCAAAAGCCACTGTGGAGATTAAGAAAGAGATGGCTGACTTCAAAAATCGTAACAAGAAGAGGAAGATAGTCGTTGATTACAGATACAGTGGAGCTGATTTAAACATTCCAGATGCAGATGATGGTGATCATGGTGAACATGTAGTCATCTTGGATGACTCACATCCTACGGCTACAACAGGTAAAAACGTTAAATCTGGTTCTGGTTCATGTTCTGCAAATAGGCCATCTGTACGGAAGGATCCACACGGCAAGGGTCCTATGGACTCGTTTAGTTCTGCTAGCCCATGGGAGGTTGTGGCACAAAGGAGGGCAGCGAGGGCTCGTGGTGAAGCACAACAAACTACAATTGATTTTGCTTTAAAAAAGGATGCTACACAGGTGGCATATGATGCCATAGCTGAGCTATTCTATACAGGTGGCGTCCCTTTTAATGTTGCACAACGAGAAGCTTTTGAGGTGGTAGTGGAGGCTATTGTCCAAGCTGGGAGAAGATTTGTTCCCCCATCTTATCACCAATTGTGAAAGCCCCTACTTGAAAGATTATATGCAAGGACCAAAGATTTGCAGGTGAAGCATGAAAGCCATTGGAGGACATATGGATGCACGATTATGTGTGATGCATGGACTGATAAACGACAACGAAGTCTGATTAACTTCCTTGTTAATTCTCCAGAAGGGTCCTTTTTTATTTATGCAAAGAATGCAACATCCCATGTACACACCGGGGAGTATGTGATCAAATTGATAGACGAGGCTGTGGAGATGGTGGGTGAGGAGAACGTTGTACAAGTTGTCACCGACAATGCAAGCAATTTTGTTTTAGCAGGAAAGTTACTAATGGAGAAGAGGAAAAACCTCTTTTGGACTCCATGTGCTGCACACTGCTTCGATCTGATGCTTGGGGATATTTCCAAGTTACAGAAATTTGCAGGAGTTATCAAGAGGGCCAGAAAAGTAACAACCTATATTTACCCGAATATTCGGTTGCATGATGCATTTCCACAATTCAATGAGGATCACCAAGAGCTGTCTAGAAGCGGAGTTACCCGCTTTGCTACCAATTACTTGACCCTTACTAGTTTGCTCAAGCAAAGGAAAGCTTTAGCGTCTTTGTTTATTTCTGAGGTGTGGAACACTAGTTCTTGGTCGAAGACACAGGATCGGAAATATGTCTATGAAACTGTGATGGTGAATGCTTTTTGGGAAAAAAATTGAAGATTATCTTAGAGATGTGCAACCCATCGTTACTGTGTTGCGTTTAGTGGATGCTGACGAGAAGCCGCCGATATGATACATTGCTAGGGCTTTTGACACTGCAAAGGAAATAATTATTGAAAACTTTGGCAGGAAGGAAACATATTACATACCTATTCTACAAATTATTGATTCTCGTTGGGATAATCAGATGGCTCGTCCATTGTATGGTGCAGGATGTTTCTTGAATCCTGCATTTTATTACAAAGTGAAGGACAACAATGAGGCATTGATGGGAAGGTATGAAGGTGATTTCATATTTTGCCTTGAGAGGATGGTTGATGATCCCGATCAACAAGACATGATATGCTCTGAAATGGAGGTCTACAAAGGAGCTCGTGGTATGTTTGGCAAAGCAATTGATATTAGACAAAGGGAAAAAAAACCACCATGTAAGTTACATTTTATTATTTATATTGAATGATTTAATGATAACATGTGTTTACATTGTTGACTTATTGTGTAGTGGAATGGTGGGATACTTATGGAAGTCTCACTCCTGCTCTGAAGCGGGTGGCAAAGTGTATTTTGGGACTATGTTGCACATCTTCCTCATGTGAACGCAATTGGAGTGCTTTTGACTTTGTATGTATCAAAAACACTTATAAATTTACAAATATAAATGCCAACTTTATACTTGTAAATTTACGTAATAGTTGAATTAATGTGCAGATCCACACAAAGAGGAGGAATAAGTTGGAGGTTGATAGACTTTCCAAGCTTGTTTACATCCAATACAACAAGCAACTTGAAAGAGATTCAAAAATAGGAGGCTCGAGAATTTAGCAAAAGATTTTGATCCAATTGCTCTTTCAGAGTTAGATTGGTCAAGTGAATGGATGGCAGGTCTTTACGTGGAACCAGAGGTTGTACCGGGGCTTACACTGAGGGTCATTGATGAAGCATTATGTGCTTCTCAAGCATATGAAAGTTCTCGTCCAAGAAGGAGTCAACCACAAGCACAACCAAGCACTTCAGCACATGGTGGTCTTCGTGGCCGTGGTCGTCGTGGTACTCGTGGTGCACATGTGATTAGGCGACAATATGTACCTCCTCATGTTCCGGACGATGAGGAGGAAGAAGACGAGGAAGATGATTGGATGGATCTTAATGACGATGGCCAAGAGCAAGATGAAGGACATGAAGAAGAAACTAACCTGTGTGATGATGATGATTGAAGCATTGCTGTATTAGATTATTGTTTTTCAGTCTTTGAAATGTTGTGTTATGCCAAACAATATGTCTGTATTTTTAGTACATTTTCCACTTTTTTTTGCCAAACAATTTGTCTGTATGCCAAACATAGCTTGTTTAATTATCTATGTTCTGATTCCTTTATGTGTTGTGATTCTTGATTCTTGTGATTAATCACTAATGTTTGGTTAAATGATATTTATTACTCTAACACTCTAGTTACTATGTATTTATAAATACAAAAGGTCTTGACAGAAAAATAAAACCAATAATTACTGTATTTTTTCTTAAAAAAATATATTAATTGATATCACATCTCCAAAATGAGACATACGCTTAAAAAAATAAAAAAGATGTCGTGTTTGAGACATGCGACATCCATTTGCTTTAAATAATTCGATGTCGCATGTCTCAAATGCGATATAGGTCACATTAGACGCCTAGGCGCCCAGGCGCCCAGGATGAACGCCTGGTCGCCTTGCCGCCTTAATAACCATGTCCCAACCTACGACAAGTAGTGGTGAAGTTTGTCGAACCCTACATCAATAGGAGGATGCAAGAGAACCTAGAGCACACTCAGCATCATTTACTCCAAAAGGCGATAATTCTTTGGAGATAGATATAAGAGCAGTGGTATCCCGCTACACACATTCGCGGTATAAAATTCCGATCGCATGACATTCAAATTCAATAACCACAGATGTTACAAATTACAATTAATTTTCATATAGTATTCCAAAAAGAGATATTACAGATGGAAATATCAACGAATTTCAACTATTATGATTAATAATATTGGTTCTCGTACAGAACCATGACATTCAAAGATGGCCACGAGATGGTGGATTGTTTGGAGCACTTCTTGATTGCTCTCACCGACCTCTAGCAGCAACAGACTGCCACGCGAGGTCAACAGGATCAGATTTTATCTCAGCAGATAGAGATCGCAGACAGACAAACCGACATAGGATGAGGTTCGAGGAGTTGTCTGATTTGACTTACCATCCATCTCAGGATGGAACACGACAAGACCAGCCCCGGTCTGTAGACGTACAGCAGCCTCAATTCGATGATCCGCATGAGTAGATACCAGCACATGGAACCAAAGATGGAGATTATGGCAGAGCAGGACCATCTACTCTTTGCAAATGAGGACACATACGAGCACTCGGCCATTTATAGGCATCAGTCGATTTTCACTTCCTATCAATGAGCCAATGTGCCCATGTTCGAGGGCACCGGGACATCAGATGAGGTGAGGCAGAGGTTGAAGAGGGTGATGAAGGTACTTCGAATGATTCGTGCACCACGAGACTCATGGTTATCTTTCATGGAGTATTCACTGGCAGCGTTCGCCGAGAGATGGTGGGAGACGACAATTTTCGAGTTAGGACACGAGCCCACATGGGACGATTTCGAGACGAGGTTCAGATCCCACTTCTTTTCTGGGAAATGTAAGGAGTCTCAGCGTCGACTATTTGCACAGCTCAGACAGGGACGGATGACAGTTAGAGAGTATTTTGTCCGATACACCGAGCTGTTGAGACACACGCCAGCAGCCGCTCCATTTCCAGATGAGAATATGGAAAACTTCATCAGAGGTATGAGGGAAGAGGTGCAGGAGAAGCTGGCCAGACTACATATCACTTCCATCTCTGAGGCTACTGATGCAGCGGAGAACTTTAAGGACATCCGAGAGAGACGTTTCAGGAGCTCGTTTGGAGCAGCACCTATGTCACGGTGATCATTTAGACCGATTCGACGATAGTTTCAGCAGAAAAGGTTAGACAGGCGGTTTCATCCTTCAGGTTCGGCATTCTCAAATGGTGTTCGTTCATCTCCAATGACTACTTTAGGAGGAGCACTTACCGGACGTGGCACCGGTCTAGCACGACCATCTGGGTCGCAGCGAGTGGACAGACCCCAGCAAGATCGACTCGGAGTACAGACACGATTACCATGCCTAACCATTTATACGATGCTACTTGTGCAATCAGTGGGGACAATATCGGTCCCAGTGCCCACAGGCTCCTGGTGAGCCATGACCGTAGCCACAATCGTCACAACCGCAGGCACAGCGTACTGAGAGTTTCTTTGCAGGAACTCCAACTTCCGGAGGCCGTCGAGATAGACTTGGAGTGTGATCGATTCGAGTACTACACCAACTAGATAGGGACAGTTACATGCAGTGATCGAGGAGCAAGCACGATCAACAGCTACTGTGGTGAAAGGTATGGCCTCAATCCTGAGATGACCTTTCCATGTTTAGTTTGATTCTAGAGCGATGCATTCCTTCATTGCTTCGAGGTTACTAGCTTCATTAGGTAGAGTTACAAAGGCTCTATATCCTCTTTACCACATCCATGGTCCAGGTAACCAATTGTTCGTTATTTCACTAAGAGTCAGAGACTTACCGGTATCGATTGGTGATCACGAGATGATCGCAGACTGCCTGCTACTACACCTTGACGAGTTTGATTAGATTTTAGGCATAGATTGGTTGTCAGCTCATCATGCTCTTGTTGATTGCTTTAGGAAGACAGTTGCCTTCAGGATTCCGGACTTACCTGAGTTCACATTTGAGGGTACATTACATGACTCCAAAATGGAGTACATCTCAGTGTTGAGAGCCCAGAGACTAGTTGATCAGGGATGTGATTCATATTTAGCATTTATTCGAGAGACATTCGATCATGAGATGATGATCCAGAACATCAGAGTAGTATCAGATTACCCAGATGTATTTCCTGATGAGTTACCAGGGTTACCTCCTAGGAGAAAATTTGAGTTTGAGATCACATTGATACCAGATACACTCGATGACTGCTTACCGCATGGCACCAGCCGAGTTGAAAGAGATAAAGGTGCAGTTATAGGAGTTACTTGATTTGGGATTCGTGAGGCCGAGCACTTCACCTTAGGGTGCTCCAGTTCTATTTGTCAAGGAGAAGGATGGATATATGAGATTGTGCATTGATTATAGACAGCTGAACAAGAAAACGGTGAAGAACTGTTATCCTTTGCCACGCAACGATGACTTATTTGATCAGCTTCAGGGATTTTTGGTGTTCTCAAAGACCGGCCTTCGATCTGGCTATCATTAACTGAAGATTCGAGAGTCAGATATTCCGAAAATAGCTTTCAGGACCCGATATGGACATTATGAGTTTGTAGTGATGTCCCTTGGGCTCACCAATGCCCCTGCATCATTCATGGACATGATGAACAGGATCTTTCGTCCATACATGGACAAGTTTGTGGTGGTATTCATTGATGATGTGTAGATATATTCTCGAAATGAATTGGATCACTTGAATGATATGAAGATTATCATGGACATATTGCGAGAGCACAAGTTGTATGCCAAGCTGAGCAAGTGTGAGTTCCGGTTAGCCCAAATCTTATTTCTTGAGCATGTCATTTCTGGAGCAGGTATCGTAGTTGATCCTGTGAAGATTGAGGCAATCACATCTTCGGAGCAGCCCAAGACAGTTACTCAGATTCAGAGCTTCCTTGGAATAGTAGGTTATTACAGATGCTTCGTCAAGGATTTTCTCGAGTTGTTTTTCTTTTGATGCAATTGGCCCAGAAGGGAGTTCCTTTTATTTGGGATGACTCGTGTGAGCATGCCTTCAAAACATTGAAGGAAATATTGACTAATGCACTCATTCTTGCACTTCCTTCGGGCACTCATGATTATGCAGTATATACAGATGCCTCAGGAGAAGGTTTAGGAGCAGTGATGATGCAACGAGGTCATGTGATTGCTTACGCATCACGACAGTTGAGGCCTCATGAGAGAAATTACCCCACCCATGACTTGGAATTAGCGGCAGTTGTCTTGGCCTTGAAGATATGGTGTTACTATCTCTACGGGTAAATTTCGAGATTTTCATAGATCAGAGGGAGTTGAACATGAGACAGCGTAGATGGCTTGAACTACTGAAGGTGTATGACCGCATGATCTCTTACCATCCTGATAAGGGAAACGTGGTAGCAGATGCGCTTAGCAGGAGAGCTCATGTTGAGGGTACGGCAAACTGGTTATACACGTGGGATATACCGGCAGCTTTGACTATTGGCATCCTCAGGAGAGTTCATCCATATCTACTACCGTACCTCCACGATTCAGCAGTCTTTAGGAACGCACAATAGAAGGACAAAAGATAGATCATTGGATTCGAGAGAGAGAGAGAGAGATGCACGTCAAGGACGAATTTGATAATTTTGTTGTGACAGTCTATTTTGTGGAAAGCCGGTCGGGTCGTCGTGCCCAACAATGAACAGTTACGCAGAGATATTCTTGATAAGGCACACATTTCACGATTATATATTCATCCTGGCAGCACAAAGATTTATCGTGATATGTGTCGATATTTCTAGTGTTACGGGATGAAGCACGATGTAGCACATCATGTCATCAGATGCTTGACATGTTAGATGGTCAAGGCCGAGCATAGGAGACCACCAAGGTTATTACAATCTATCCCCATTCCCGAGTGAAAATGGGAGAGTATATATATGGATTTCCTCACTGGACTACCGAGGACACTAGGCGACCATGATGCTATTTGCATCATTGTTGATAAGTTGACCAAATCAACTCATTTCATACATGTCAGCATGACTTACACTCTATCTAGATTGGTCAGGCTATATGTGTAGGACGTTACCAACTCCACGGCATACCACATAAGGTAGTGTCAGATAGAGACTCGAGGTTTACATCTCACTATTGGTACAAGCTCATGTCAGCACTTCAGATAGAGCAGAAAATGAGTTCCGTATACCATCCACAGCCCGACGGACAGAGAGAGCGCGCCATTCAGACACTTGAGGATTTGTTGCACTCATGCACTCTTGAGTGGACAAAGTCCTGGAAGGACCATCGACTATTGATAGAATTCGCGCACAACAGCCATCATTCTAGTATCGGCATGGCACCATTCGAAACCCTATACGAGCGGATATGCCTCACATTTCTCAGTTGGCGTGAGGTAGATGATCATATTCTTTACTCCGTAGATCTCTTGGAAGAGACTACAAAGGTTGTTGAGGCGGAAGCTTCTGACGGCACAAAGCCACCAGAAGAGCTACGCAAACCATTGGATAAGAGACTTGGAGTTTCAGGTAATTCAATCATCTTCTCTTAATCCATTCAAATATGACTTATCGACAGTCAACTTAATCTCTCATATTGATAAAATTCATGTAAATACAGGTAGGAGATTAGATATTCCTACGAGTATCTCTAATGAAAGGAGTACAGAGATTTCGTTCGTGGCAAGCTGGCACCACGATATGTTGGACCGTTTGAGATTATAGCTCGTGTTGGGAAGGTGGCCTACCGAGCAGCTCTTCCTCCACACCTTTCAGCCATACATGTTGTCTTCCACATATCCAACCTGAGGAAGTAGATACACGACCCTCGACACATCATCAGCTACGAGAATCTTAACACGGAGCCAGACTTGACATACGAGGAGAGGCCATTGTAGATACTTGATAGTGTTGTGAAGAAACTTCGCAACAAGGAGATCTCCCTAATCAAGGTGCTATGGCACCGACATAGTGCCAAGGAGGAGAAATGGGAGAGTGAAGCAGACATGCGGGCACGATATCCACAGCTCTTTTCAGGTAATCATCAAAACAAACCTATTTAATTATATACATGTTAAAAGAATATGGCTTGTTTTCCCTTAGAGATTTTTATGGGTTCAAAATCCTTTGAGTTTTTTATGGCTAGATGAAATTCAAATAAGACATATAGTGACCTTGACTCGAGTCTCGAAGACGAGACTCTCTTTGAGGTTTTTATATTTGTAAGTTTGTAACACGCGAATCCGAATAGACCCGAACCCAGCCCGATTAGGGTCCATATTGTTAGCCATGTGAGACGAGGCGAACCATTCTTACAATAAATGTTATTGTAATGTTTGATTTGTCAATTAAAATTATTGATTCTTTTCACTCCCTTTCTGATATTAAATGAATGAATACACTATAAGGTTCCTCTGTACAATTAGGGTTATGTACCATGGCCATCTTAATAATCATACAGTTGTTGATTCAGTAATTGAATCATAAAAGCTGGTGTTTGGATGAATATTTAAGGAGTTAGATTGAGGACTCATCAAGCATTGTCTAATGATTATTAAGAGATGATCTCCAGCTTAAGAAGGAAATGGCAATCCTTTCTCATTTAGGTTGATATCTGACCGACCTCTTGATGCAGGTTCTCTGCATGGGAATAGAGATTCGGAGGTGTCAGATTAGTTAGGTCAAAGAGTTGACTTAAAGAGATCGAGATAACTAAAGTCCTATTTCGTATATTGTCACAATATAGGTACACATCCTCTGACTGGAGCCAGATGTGTTACTATATGTCTGAGTATGTACATTTTGCAGACCAATAGGTTGATGACCTAACCAAGCTCTATATACCGGTGCGTTGGTGACATGCAAGGGCAAATGAGTAATACAATCTCTCAAAGGGATCATATAGGTTCACTTGTGAATCGAAAGACATGAGCTCACTCAAGAGGTATTGGGACCAATCAAATTCCATGCATGGTCATCGTGCTTTGGAAGCATGACAAGAATTTGAAGGTACGATATATGATTTTGGAAAATATATGACTGATACCAACTCACAATGACCAAGAATGAAAAACTTGATGATGAAACCCTAGAAAAGACAGTGTAAAATTGATCTATATCTTCGGGTTTATCATAGGTCTTCCAGTATGCAAGATGTACAGGTATTAGGAATACCTGGGGTGATGTGATCATAAATGATTGTATAAACATGACGCTTCCATTCCGAGGGAGTGATGATACAGGTCTAGATTTTAGTGACTCCTCTCAGTAGAGAAGTAATCTGATCTTGGTCCAAGTGTTGGACATTGATGTGAATGAGATTCAGAAGCAATGAAAAGATTAGATTTACGGCCTTGATTAAGTCAAGTATCTATGAGAGGTCCATGAGATCTGGATTTGAGATGTAATCTCAATATCCAAGTCATTATACGTGGAACAATACAATCTCCATGTCATTATCTCCAAGTATCTGCGAAGAAAGCGCATTATTCTTGAAGGAGTTCAAGAATAATTCCATTGTTGAATTATATCTAAGCATTGAGAAATGGTAATTACATGTGATTTAATTATCATGAATAATGTGAATTTGATTCATATGTTTTGAATGCATGAGCATGATAATCCCAATATAATTAAATGTGATTTAATTATTGTGGATACGAATAATGTGGATAGCACTATCCAATTATTCATGTATATTATAAATGAGATTTATAATATATTAGAGAGAGACTATTGTGATTTATATTTGTTGATTAATTATTAATGTGAATTGGATTCACACTGGATGATTAATTAAAAATATAATCTACATTTTGTTTTGGGATGTGAATGTGATTCACATTTTTTAATGGCATGATTGCAATATTTACAAGATAATTATAAATTATTTTAGTAAAAGTATTTACAACAAGTGTTGTTGTAAATCTTGGATATATCATGAGATAATGAGATCTCATGAGAAATTGAGGAGATGGACTCATTCCACCCCAAGAGGGTGGATGGCCACTAATCTCCCCATTAGAAGGGTGGTCGTCCCCCCATTTTAGGGGATGAGGTTAATCTCCTCATTATCTCCAAGACTAGTCAAATGATTTAATTTTGAAATTAATGATATTGATTTATCAATATAATTAATTTAAATTAAATTAATTATTGTTGTGTTTTTTACAACATCACTGTCGTTGAAAGAAACACAAATCAATCTCACTCATTGATTGTGTTTTGTCCATGGATTGAGATCCATAGACTCTCAAAACCCTATATAAGAAGAGGCACCCCTTGCTCTTCAGATTACAACTTTGGAAACATCTCCCTCTCTCTCATTCTCAAACCACCCCTTCTCCCTCTCTAAGAGTGGACATCCACTCTTCTCGTAGAGAGAAGGTTGATTCGTCATCGCTTCGCCGTTGTGCCGTCGCTTCGACGACTCTTGGGTCTCCGTCTTCTTTGGTGCATCTCGCTCGTGAAGAAGGCGTCCAACCTCGTGAGACGAGATAAGGAGATACATTGCTTGGATCATTGACTTGGATTGCGAGAAACATGCGACTCATCCCCTCGCTCGCAAGCATCTCCTCCGATGGATCGGACTTGAGACAGGAGGTTTCTTCTCTTAGAAGTTCGATCTCAACCACGCTACAAGAGGTATTCATATATCTATTATGTGGTTAGATGAAACGATCCAAGAAGTGTTCTTGGATCATGTGGTTTCATCGTTTTAGAAAATTTAAAATTCCGTTGCACCGAGCAACTAGTGCGACTAGTCGCTCTTGATCGTATATGATACGATCATCACGCTTCCGTGATACGCTTAAGGATTCTTCCATATCCTTCACATATAATATGACAAAACTATCAATCAATATTAAATGATCTAAATCGATAAATTGATCATAAATCAAAAGTTGTTTGGGATCAATCGATCAAAAAGTGATCGCATCGTAATGTGTGCCATCGGAAAAGCCGCGACACAAATTCGGAAACTGCAAAACAAATCGAAATCACCCAAAAATCCAATTCAACAAAATAAGACCAACAAAATCGACAATTCGTCGATCAGAGGTCATTTGATATTCTAAAATCACAAAATTTAGTCACAACCAAGACTGTATTTCGAAAATTTCAGGAATTCATACTCGATCCAAAGTATATGAATATTATACTCATTTTTATCGCCACACAGAGATAATCGAAATGAGATATTGTGCACCAGAATCAGAGATTCGAGGTACAAAAACTTATGACTTTGGTATTTAAATAAGAGAGGAATGTTTTTTTCTTAAAAAATATGAAATAAAAAATAATTTAAATTTCTTTCTGTACAACAGCCAGCCGCTCCACTTGGCTCCTTTTTCTCCACATGGCCACACCTAACCCACTCTCTCTTATTTATATCAACCTAAACCCTTTTTTTAATCTCAAAATCTCCACCGAAGGGGGTCCTCCTTCCTCGTCCAGACACCGCTGGAGATGCCCCAGCAAACCACCAGTCTCTCTGTTGCTACTACACACCAGCAGCTAGCAGCTGCTGCTATCAAGCAGCAGCTCCCATTCTCGTCTGTTGTTGTTGCTCCAAGCAGCAGCCTGAAGCTACTGGAATTTCCCCTCCCTGGAACCCTGGCACCTGCAAACAGACACTATTACTCCTTGCTCCTTGAGCTGCATGCAGGCTATTGATCTCTATTTTTGGAGATCAAAATAGGTACAAGATAAACCTTTCTCTTGCTGTCATGCATGAAGTTTATGCTCCTTTATGCTCTTTTCTTAAGTAATATGTTGTGGGAATTTGGGGGATGTGTTGTTGAATTCCTGCTTGAACATGGTTATAATACTGCTGGACATGCAGTTGGTTAAATAAATGTTGTCCTCTCCAGGGTTCTCTTTCTCCCGTTATTGTTATAACATGATTGGTTTATAACATGCTTGGGTTGGTTTCTCCGGCACCTTTAATATCATTATTTTAAATAGTGGATATTTAGGTATATACTTAGTGAATATGAAAAAGGTGTCGAATATAATTGATAAATGATCTGGACACAATGTAGAATAAGGTAGAACTGAGTTTACTTTGGAAATTATGGGTCCAACTGTTCAAATCCCAAATGCAGGAACAATTGAAAATAAGAGAGAAGTTTCTTTTTCATGAGAGATTTTTGTTAAGTTAATGCATGCTGAGGGCTAATATCACATTAGAAAAAAAATAAGCACCAATGAGGAGATATGATTTTGTGTTTCTGGAACTGCACATAATATCTTTAAATTCTTTATTGATATCGATATTTGTCCTCGTTTTTTTATTAAAAAATGGGTGCACCCCCATCACGGGGGCCACCTCATGAATTATATTAAATTAATAGGTTTAAAGAAATTTACAAGATTCATGAGTCCCAGAGGTTACAGAGAGTGTTACCGTGAGCAACAATACTTTCTTCGTAGAACCTTTGATTGTTGAATATCTTTTCCTTACGCCCCAACAAGATTGCCCACAGAGATGCGAAAGGTTTCCAAAAGTCCGTTGTGGCGTTCATGCGAGTCTGCCTTATTGATGCCCAGAACTCAGGTAGCCCCTCCGTTTGGAGCCAAGAATGATCGAGGATTCGCCACACCTGGACCGAGGCTAGGCACCGCAAGAAGAGATGGCCCGAGTCCTCCGCCTCTTCCTCGCATCGGTCACAGCACATATCTTCGAGACCCAACAGGCGGCCTCTGCGCACTTTGTCCAGCAACCGGCCTCTACAAAGGCACCAGAGGAAAAACTTAATTCTTCTCGGAATTTTTGCTTCCCACACGATTTTAGCGTCATCCAACAACTCCTGATCCTGTTCTTGTTCTTGCCTATTGAGCGCATCATAGGCTCTTATCATCGAGAAAGGCCCGTCCGACCATTGGAAATGATCCCTGCCCTCGGATAGAACGCTAGTCTGGGGTAGAACCTCCTGCATCTGCACATATTCTTCCAACCGCTGGTCATAGAAATCCGAGAGGAACATAGGGGCCCAGCTACCCGTAGCTGTGCACTGCGCCAGAGTGATGTCCTTCGATTCGGCCACAGCGAAGAGCCGAGGGAATCTGACCGCGAGGGTCCTCGCGGTCGTCCAGTCGTCCCTCCAGAAACGAAGAAGGTTGCCATCCCCAATCTCCAGGTGCACCTGGTTCAAAATCTGCAGGGGAACGGCACGGATACCCGACCAAAGGGGGGATTCGTGACGAACCCTGTTCGCGACGAGCTGACCCGAGACCCCATAGATAGTCCGAATCAGCCTAACCACCAGAAAGGACGAGCTGCCCCAAATGGAGATGATCCACTTTGAGATCAGCGCATAGTTCATATTTTGCACATCACGAATATACCTAACCCACCATCCTCACGGTTCTTCGTCATCTCCCCCCAGCTAACCAGATGGATACCACTCCTCTGATGTCTCCCATCCGACCAGAAGAAATTCCTCATGATGGACTCGATCTTTCTTCTCACTCCCACCGGCAGCAATCTCGTAGAGCAGAAGAAAACAGGAATAGCAGCAAGCACGTGTCTAAGTAAGATGAGTTTACCGCCTTTGGACATGCCGCCTAGTCAATAGTAAACATACGTCTCTACAAATCTATAGTTAAATTTTTATCATATGATGGTATCTGTCCTATCTCAATATCTATAGTTAAATTTTTATCATATGATGGTACCTGTCCTCGTTATCTCAATATCTATAGTTAAATTTTTGTCATGCCGCCTAGTCAATAGTAAACATTAGAAACCAGACGTCTCTAAAAATCCTGTAACCAAGTCTTTGAAGATCAATATATAAAGTAGAACAGTACAACCAATTTATGTGGTAGATCAGTTTGATCAAGGCTTTCGGTAGCAAATAAGTTGGGATCTCTCATCTCATGGAAATGTTTCCATGGTCAAGTCTTGCATACTTATTGGATCAATACCATGATTTGACTTTTGAATTTGATGACAACTAGGAGGTTGATATCATTTTTATATGTCGCATTAGAGCAAACAAATAACTGGCTGATGAGATATAATAGTTTTCCAAGCGAAGGATGGATGTAATAGCCGAAACAAGAACCTCCTATAAGCTTATGAACAATGAACCTGGAATAGGATGTAAATCTCAACGAGACAGAATGAAGTCGAAGAAAGGTCTAGATAGTTGATTATGGTTTAGATATGTAAAACAAGTCAATTATGACACAATGAGTAGCCAGTATACTTGTTTACATCATTATACACACATTGTAAATGTGACTTAGATATATAAGAAATTCATCCACGCAATACTGGTGGTCAGTTATGTCTTTACTTGAAGAGGAATAATGTGTATTTATATTATTGTTATAGTGATTGTACAGGCAGGAAATCATTAATTTAAAAAATATCAAATGACAAAAATATTACTTGTATTGACATTATTTTAAAGTTGGTGTAGCTCCGATAGAGGATAAGATACGAGATAACCGCTTAAGATGGTTTGGTCATTTGCAAAGAAGATCAGCTGATGCACCGGTTAGGAGATGCGAGTGTTGGGATATTGAGCCGGCTAAGAGAGGGTGAGGACGGCCTAAGAAGTATTGGAAAGAGACTATACGAAGGGATCTTAGTTTTTTTAATATAAGCCCGAGATTGTCCCAAGAGAGATCTGAAGAGAGGCGAAGAATCCATGTAGCTGACCCTACTTAATTGTGGGAAAAGGCTTTGTTATTGTTGTTGTATGGTTAGATTGATTTCTAGTTTCCTTGGATCAAGCTGAGTACAAATAGATCAAATAAATGTTGACTAATAATTAAGAGTGATGGTCATGGTGACCTTTACACCAGACCGTGCGAGGGTGCAGCAGCCCTCAGCCGGGCGGAGGATAGGAAGCCTAGTTAGGGCAGCGGCTGCCAAGTGCGCAGGTCTAGGATCTCGGTCTTTTTTTGCAGTTTTTAAGATAGCTCACAATATTTTGTAGTTTGTGATAGTTTTTGTTGTTCTATCCTTAGACATAGCTTTAAAGCATGCTCTTTTAGTTTTCAGCTTCTCTTGCACCCCTTCACTCCACCACCAAGCCTCCTTTTGACCTGGAGCTCCTCCCTTTGACTCGCCTAGTATCTCTTTGGCTACCTTTCGGATACAAGATGCTACTGCCTCCCACATCTTGTTCGCACTTCCGCTACAATCCCAAGATAAGTCTTCCAAAACCTTCTCCCTGAAGCTCAATTGCTTCAGTGGAAGATTCCACCATCTAGTTCTAGTGATCTTAGGAACCCTCCTTTTCTTTACCAGCCCTTTTATTCGCACATCCAACACTAACGAGCGATGTTGGGTTGTCAAACTCTCTTCTGGGATTACTTTGCAGCCTTTACAGAGTGGTGCGGGATAGGCATGTAATATGACATATATCTAGATTTTTAATATTGCATACAATACGACATATAACTAATTTTTCCCCCGCAACGCCTCTAACTCAACCCCCAAAAAATCTTTCTCCTCTCGCTTTATCAACTTCATCGCTTATTTCTTAAGTAGTGACTTTTTCGCATTAACCTCCTCGTGATTTTTCCTCTACTAAAAGTTATCATCGGATTGGTTTCCTTGCACATGTAGCAAACCAAGAATATAGACATGTAATTCATGAACTACAAAGCCATGTACTATTCTACGACTTAAGAAAACTACATGGAATATAGAGACTCAATCAAAAGAAGATACAAAGGAGGACAACAAACGAAATAGATGGATCCAGCCAAAAAAACTCTTGATTCTGATGAGTATAGAATACATATTTACCTAGGTAACTATTGTATTTTTATGGGGGAAGTCGGGGCAGGAGAATGTGGGGATCCACCTGGTGGACTGGGAGACTGTTTGTCTGCCTAAGATGGATGGTGGCCTCGGGGTGAGAAATTTAGAGAATATGAATAAAGCCTCGTTGCTGAAGTGGGTGAGCCATTTATGGGGCAAGGACGATGATATTTGTTGCCATCTTCTTTATTGGACATATCATATTGGAGACCATCATGTGCGTACGCAACTTTCTCAGGTTCACTCTTTAGCCTTCTGGAAGGGTATATGCTAGGTTATGCCTCAGTTTCACATCTTGTTTCGTGCGGTGCTTGGAGATGGCGACTGTTTCTCCTTTTGGAAGGATGATTGGTCAGGTGAGGGTGCACTATCCACTCGTTTTCCTAGATTGTTTGCTTTGACTGCCGACCACGATGTGCATGTTTCAGAGTGTTGGACCGATGACAACTAGATGCCTTCTTTTGTTACTGATTTCTCATACCAGTGGCTTAAAGATTTCCTCTTGCTTCTTGACTCTCTTCGTCCCTGCAATCGACTGTCTTCGGCAGAGACCACTGGGTGTGGCAAGATGATTCTTTCAGTGTCAAGAGGGCGTACCAGGCCATCTCGAGCCCGCCCCCTCCTAGAACAGACTCTCTTATTCTGGATTGCAATTTTATATGGGAGTTGCGCGTTCCTAGAAGGCTTGGTTTCTTTTGATGGTTATTGAGAAGAAGACGCATCATGACTAGAGATTGTTGCGCAAGGCTCTTCCCTGATATTTCAGATCAATGCCCTCTCTATGATTCATGTATCGTAACCGTGGACCATTTGTTCTTTAGATGTGCGAAAGTTGTGTCTATCTGAGAGGAAACTGATTTGAATTGGATGAATACTCAAGACATGAACAGATTCTGGGACTCCTTATACTCTGCCAGGAGTCGTTCCTGTCCGATCATCCTCCGACCTCTGGCTCTGATTTGGTCTATTTGGGTGGGCAGGAATGGGTTCCTTTTTTCAAATGAGTGGTTTTATTGTGAAAATGTAGTTTTCATTCTACCTGTCTCATGGATTCCTGGTCGTTGTAAGCTCTCCTATAACTCTTCTTTTTTAATATAATGGGGCGGACATCATAGCGTGTCCCTCCTTTTGACTTAAAAAAATATCATGAATTATGTGTTTTATTTATTATTTCAACTTATTTATGCATTCCTTGTGACTAAAGTTCTAATTGTAGGCAAGCTTGCAAAAGTTGGCCGACTAGGCCGACTAGTCGAGTCGGGGGGTAGCCGACTCGACTAGGCCTATTCGGCCTTTAGTCGGTCCACCCGACTAGTCGACCGACTAGTCGGCCTAGTCGGCCGACTAATCGGCCGACTTTTACAACGACCTTTTTTAATTTTTTTAGTTTTTCACTTTTTTTTAAAAGCAAACATATTCTATCATGCTTAATTTTATATTTAAAGTCAATTACTTCTTTTGTTTCATTAAGATGGTATATAAAATGTACATTTATATGTGTATATATATAAGAATATATGTATAAAAAATAATTTATATATTTAAACTAATTTTAAAAATTCAAAACCGACTAAATCCGACTAGTCGCCCGACTGCCGACTAATCCTTAGTAGGTAACCCCGCCGACCGAGTACCGACTATCGCTTTCTGCAATCTTGATTGTAGGACTTACATAGCACTACCATATATCAATCTTTACGATAATTATGATATCGATAATATATAAAAAGCGTATTTAGATTCATATTTTAGCAAATACATGTTTATCTCTATCGTATTTATTAATTAAAGAATATTGAAAACCTTACATTTACAAAAAAAACGATTTTCCTGAATCAAATTAAAAATCAATTTATACAAGTCATTTCCACGATTTTGGTGATGTCGGCGACATGTCAATGACATGCTCCTCCCACGGTTGGCAAAATGACACCGATATCAACAAATTAGGCTATGCTCTATAAAAAGTTCCAAAACCATTACAACTTTTATGTTCCCAAGGTGCTTCTTCATATAAAGTGTTTTAGATGACAGTCACAAGCAACTGATGCTACTAGCTAAAGATGAAAAGTTGGGCAATAATAGAAGCATGAGATTGACACTGAGTGCTCAACTTCAAAAAAAACTAGCAACTATAGACATTAAAGGAATGCGAGGTAAATCACATATCAGCTCCATAACAGGATTCAACATGCAAATAAAGAACAACTTTACGAGATAAAGTTGGAATGTATAGCTAGATGGTCATACATGGAGGAGGTTGAGATGTAGGTGTATTGTAGGTGTGGTGATCTCTTCTATACAAGGATTCTTGTTTCAGAACAAGAACGTTAATCATGTGGTTCAAGAAAAGATCGGACGACTGCAAGTTTGAGGTCAAGAGTGATTATGTCCCAACATATATGTCTTTGAAGGAGAGACTTTTGTTGGAATCAAGGATGGACAGGAATTTTACCAAGGAGGGGTCAAGCATAAACATATCATGTATGTTCAAAAGCAAATATAAGCAATTAGTATTGTCTTTTCAAAGGATTTTTTAATAGATTTATATTTTTAAATTATGATTTCTAAATTTTTAGACTTACAATTTTACCTATCAGAATCCGTGCATAGGGTTGGATTTTTAGTAGTTATAATTTTCAAATAATGATTTTTAAATTTTGAAATGTTTAAAGTTTAATCCTATCCAAATCAATCCCCGAGACTATCATCCACTGAAATTTATTGATAAAATTTTTGGTAAATTAAAAATGGTGACAAAATTAGTTTCATTTATTAGGAGAGAGCGACTATGCGATGATGTTACATTTAAGTGATAACAAAAACCAGCTCTCAGATGAGAAAGATGGATCCTCAAATCCAGATTACTTAGATAAATCTTCTCCAGCAAACTACAATGCATAAGATTGGAAAATGTTGATTATATATTGTAAGTAGCGTGACACCAATATACCAAGAAGATGAAAGAAAAACCACCAACCTCATGTGTAGGCTTTAATAACTCAATCAAGAAATAAAACAGAAACAAGAAAATAATATAAACGACAAGAGGATATTTACTCCAGCAGTCTGAGTTATCAATCAATTGTCATGAAATAAGTAATTAAATACGACTTTTAACTAAAGAGCTGAATGAAACATGCATCCACTTCAAGGGGCTGCGTTCCTGCTTGTATATAAGAATATAACAGTATTGATTCTGTTAAAACTAGCAACGATTAGATCTAACAGAACTGTTCATCGAATTGCTGAAGTACAAAACTCTTAATAGAAAAATACAGATGCATGATAGCCAGTAAACAGTTTACTGACCTAGCGTACAGACAGGACATATATGCATGTCAAATAGCCCAAAGTAGTCACTCGTTTTTTTGACGCTCCAAAGTAGTCACTCGTTGCCACCTACAAAAATTGAATTAAAAAATTTTGAGTGATATTTGCACCTACAGTGATTTAAAAAATCAACAATTAAGGTAGATTTAGACAATCAATTCATTACAAAGAAAAAATGAGGTAATGCAAAATAAGTATTCAAAAGGTAGTGCAACATAAAACGGAAAATGTTCCCACCACAAAATTATTAGAGAAAGAACCGCAAACTCACTAAGAAATGACGTTGAATTCCAAAGCTCATGACTTTGCATACTTCTCGACATAACCCTGAAAAGAAAGCATATAAAAACAAGCACTGGCAATAAATAAGAAGATATTGACAGTCCTGTGTTATAAAAGCCAAAAAAATGGTGAAGCCTTCTCCTGCTTTAAGTAGGGTCGGCTACCTGGATTCTTGCTCAAATCCATGTTGAAAGATCCGACTATATTTTACACTAGATGTCGTCTACCTAATGCAACCCCCACAAGGGAGGATTTGAACTCTGGTCTTTTGATATTAACAGTCATGTATTATAAAAGCCAAAAAATGGCAAAGCCTTCTCCTACTTTAAGTAGGGTCGGCTACTTGGATTCTTGCTCAAATCCATGTTGAAAGATCCGACTATATTTTACACTAGTTGTCGTTTACCTAACGCAACCCCCACAAGGGAGGATTTGAACCCTGGTCTTTTGGGTAGTAGACACACTACACTACCGCTAGGCCATTGGAGTAGGTACTGCATTATAAAAGCCAATCGTAAAAAAAAATAGTTATAATTTGTTTATTTACCTCTACAAGTTTTACCAGCTTTGGACGATTTGAAAAAAAATATTGATTTGTAGACTCGTTGCCGCTTGGAATTTGATGTGGTTGTAAAGCACCACAGACCTTCTCAACAGCTCTCTTCACTATTAATTTGTGGGTGTCCTTACTCAAATGACCACTGAGCCATGATGGCTTTAGCAAATCTTTGACAAAATCAGCTACAGCTCCACGAAAAACTTTCATTGCTTTGGATTCCTTATAGTGACTACTTCTATCTTCCTGAGATTTAAGATTTCTCTCAGGCATATCCTTTTTGATATTTGACAGATCGGAAGCATAAACTGAACTGTTCTTCAATCCCTCAAACATGGAGCTTTTGAATCCACAATCTGTTATATCAAGACCAGACTCAGTGCCTATAGAAACCCCATGTCCTTTCCCCTGAACAATGTCAGCTCTTGTTTCATGAGATATACGAAAGGAGCCACCTAATTTAAAATCTGTATAACCTGGACTGGCATTTTCTCTAGGTACAGAGTCATGGTTGCCCAGTCCAGGTATGTCGATACTTCCTTTTGCAGGCTCGATGCTATCAATAAGTGGATCATATTGGTCACTTGCAGATAACAATGGAGGTGCCACAGGACAGATGGAGGATCGAAAAGGAACAGATGGCTCCCAAACACTAGCAACCGTCTGCTTTTTGTCTCCCGATAGTACAGATTTATGATTTGCTGCCAGGTAGTCACTAGGTAAGGCACCACGGGTCAATGATGCATTAGACTGGTAACCTCTATAAAAGCAAAAGTTGCAGAAAATTTTACAAATATATTTAAACTCTGAAACAAAATTACAAGTGTACATACTTACGATGTGACATCTGAAGAGTATGAATTGGCAGAATCGAAATGGCTGGGAAGTTTCCTCACACTGAGATCCCAATTACAACTATTATAGGAAGGATCAAACTTCCGCACGCCAACTGAAGAGCTGGTTGAACAGTATAATTGTGCAGGAGATGAAGAAAACCCTGAAACCGTCGTACGCACTGACACTTCATTCAGAAGATCTACCTTGGCTTCATCTCTAATTATCCTCTCCCTTTCTCCAGATATCGCTGAACTATCCTCCGGGGCGATATGGGACATCTGGGGCCTTTCTTCACCATAAGCTCGAATAAGTGCCCTATGTAGTAGGTTTGATGAAGACACATCTGCAGTTAAAATACAAAGACACGTGATAGAGTGCACAAGTACTTATGCAGGTAAATTTGGATATAAGGGGCCATATGAAAAAGCCCGAAGTAGTTGATTGACCTACACAGCACTCTAGTCCACAGCTTACCTAGACCATCCAAGCATTCCCTTCCCAGAGGACGTCCACTTTTAGCATTTTGAGAATGGTCTTTCTGATGAAAGAACCGGCAAGAGCTTCCTTTTATACACCAGCCTTTGGCATAGAAATCGCATATCATAGAAGGTCTCTTGTTACTTGTATCAAGAGTAACATCTGCAGATGGGCTTCTTGACCTTGGCAGGAGTTGCAAAAGAAAACGTGGTTATACTTGTCAGGACCTGGATGAATCGTCAGTAACTAAGAAAAAAGAACAAAAACTGAATAAATTAAAGGACGGCGCACCTTACAAGATTTGATCTTGCATGATTTTCTGATATATCAGCTTTTCTTGCTACGGGAGATTTTATATCAAGGAGACCTGCAACAGAGACTGATTCCAGGACAGATCTTACATGGTTTCCTGGGTATTCTGTTTGCATAGATACAGGAAGTTTTCCATGATCAGCATCAAAAGCTGATCTTACAAGACTTCCCAGGTGATCTATTTTTCCCAATGCTGGGGATTCTCTACCATCTGCCTCCAAAATAGAAGTTGCATCAAACGCAGATTTTGCATGATCTCCCAGGTGATCTGTTTCTTTTAAAACAGGAGATTCGTGTCCATCCAACTCTGAAGTATAAAGGAATTAGGTCAGAAATCCTAAACTTACATTCAATAACTTTAAAATACACCATTAGCGTCCTTTACCCCTAGGTTGGTGGTCAACCATACGATATATTACTCGGAAAATATAGGTACAAAAGCCAGGGCTCATGAGAGTCTCCATGAGTCGAAACATTTTCCATGTAGAACAACTGATCACGAAAAACCAGTGTGATCCCTGTTAGCCACAGTGCCCACAAAAAGCAAAGGTCATGCTCTTGTCCTCCTACACAGATACGTTGCACCAGTAAAACCTCTCCAGAAACAGTCAGAGCCTGATGTATCCACCCATAGCATACAACCTAGGGAGGTGGTCACAAAAAGAAACCACCTCTGTCTAGTCATTCCTCCAAAATCAGAAAGATATTTAAACACCCAGCATTAGGCAAACATGGAAGCTGAAACAGTAAACACAAAACAAAGAAACCTCAAACAATGGAGGGTGGCCTTACATTCCAAGCTGTAACATTAATCTGATAGTGAAATTTAAATACATCCGAGGAACATGCACAGCAAGTCATCCATGGAGTTCCACAACCTCACCACCCACTTCATAGCAGTGATATATTCATCTCTCCAAGTTTAAACACCCTCAACCCTCTCTTCTCAAGAGGCCTGGTGATTGATCCTCAATCCCCCCCCCTCTATCCAGTCTGAAAGCTAGATCAGGAAAAACTCCTCACCAAACACTCCAATCTCTAGTGCATCCCAACGGTTAATCTCTATGCAAACAAATACAACGCAGCAATAGTTGAGAACACAAACTTCAGACTTACAGCCATGCCCCCTCGAGAAAGGATCTTGTCTTCCAGCCAGCTTATGCTCCATCTTCTCAAATAATGCAAAGGTAGATCCCGACGTGGCATACCTAATACACATCAACAGTCATGTGCAACCTACTCAAGACTCGAACAACCTGAAAGGCACGGAAGTAGATTTTCCATGGTTGAATAGCAATCCAAAATTATACAACATCTCCACACAACAACAAAGCCTTTTCTCACATTAAGTAGGGTCGGTTACATAGATTTTTTGCCTTCATTCATATCTATATTGTGTCATTCTCGGGCTTAGGTCCAAAAAACTAAGAACCCTTCATATAGTCTCATTCCAACACTTCTTGGACCTTCCTCACCCTCTCTTAGACGGCTCATATCCCAAAACTTGCATCTCATTACTGGTGCATCAGGTGACCTCCTTTGCAAATGGCCAAACTACTTTAAGCGATTTTCTCGCATCTTATCCTCGATCAGAGCTACATCAACTTTCATTCTGATTGCATCATTCCGAATCCGATCTTTACATGTGTGTCCACACATCCACCTTAGCATTTTCATTTATGCTACTGCCATTCTCTGCACATGTCTATGGTTCAGAGGTCAACATTCAAATCTAGAGAGCATTAACTGGTCTCACGGCTGCTTTGTAACTTTCCTTTTATTTTCAAAGGAATTTTCTTATCACAGAGAATGGTAGAGGCTCCTCTCCACTTTAGCCAACATGCATTTATTATATTAGTAACATCTCCATCAATTTCCACATCAAGTTGTAAAATAGATCACTTCTCAAAAAAATGTTGTAAAATAGATCCCAAGTATCTAAAAGAATCTTTCTTCAAAATGTTATTGTCGCCAATCTTCACCTCGATTCCTTCTCCATTGCTTCCATCAAAAGTGCACTCCATATATTCAGTCTTAACACTACTTATACGAAATCCTTTAGTCTCCAAATGCATGTCTCAGACCTCAAGCTTCTCATTTACTCCATCTCTAGTCGCATCAATCAACACAATATCATTGGAGAATAACATACACCAAGGTATCTTATCTCATCATGAATGTGACTTGTCAACTTGTCCATAATCAAAATAAAAAGGAATGGACTCAACGTTGAACCTTGATGCATACCAATGTTGATGTCAAAATAGTCAGCCTTTCCAGACTGCATCGTTATACAAGATGAAGCCCTATCATAAATATCTTTGATGAGGTTAATGTATAGGACGGGTACTTGTCTCTTCTCCAAAACTCTCCACAATATCTCCCGTAAGACAAAATCATAAGCCTTCTACAAATCAATAAAGATCATATGAAGGTTCTTCCTTTTAGCTCTATAAATCTCCATTGTTCTCGTCGGCAAGTGGATGGCATCAATAGTTGAGTGACCTGGCAAGAATCCAAATTGGTTTTCTATTATATTCAGTGTTGTCAAAAGCGAGCCAGGCGCTCGCCTAGGCGCTAAGGCGAGGCGAGGCGAGGCCATGGCGCCTCGTTTGGAGTCAGGCGGAGCGATTTGGTGCAGGCGCTAAAGAAGCGAGCGCCCTGATGGAAAGCGTGAGGCGCTCGGGCGAGCGCCTGATAAAATATTGATCTCTTTAGGGTCTAATCGGATCCCTGTTGGGGATCCGATTAGATTTACAAAGACCCTCAAACTATTCGCCTTACAAACCCTAGCTTGCAGCCCGTTTCGTAATACTCCCACGCACACAGCCTCTTGTGATCTCCATCGCCCTAATCATCACCGTTAGCTCCTCTGGCTTGTGGTTGCTCCTCCACCACAGTTTTTGTGTTTCGCCTCCTTCTATCGCGCAGAGGCATCATCAGATTCAACACCATCATCCTAATCATTTCGGGTTAGAATTCCGCCGCTTCCTTTTATCTGATTTCTGCATGAATATTGTTTATGTAGCAATCCCGAATACGGATGGATTTGAAAATCTATATAGAAAATTCGTTTCGGGACGGGGGCGCTGCCCCCTGCAACCCCCGCAAGGGGGGGCGCACCTGCTCCCCCCTAGCCCCTCCCCCCCCAAGCTCGCTGACCGGGCAGCGAGACCCCCGTGCTGGTAGGGTATGGTGGCACGGGTGGGGCTATACGGCTGGGTTCACCCACCAAATAACATGTAGAGATCTCAGTTATAACAAATATATGGCATGGTTACATATATTTATTATAGTATATATGCAAATGTTTATGTTAGAAATTTAGAATGTTGATTGTGCAAATATGTTCATATGTGTTAGGAATGGCTACGGGAAGTGGACGTGACATGGTTGAAGAAAGAACTAACAAGAAAGATATTGCGTGGAGGTACAATTATCTGAAAGACCCAAAAGAACCAAACAGTGTAACATGCATGTTTTGTGAGAAGACCACTAAAGGTGGAATCTATAGAGCCAAACAACATCAAGTAGGATCTTTCAAGAATGCTGCCGCTTGTAAGAAATGCCCTCCGGAGGTAAAGGAAGAATTGCGTGCATATATGAATGAGAGGAAGTCTCAAAAGGATTCTTTTGAAGGTGGGAACATTGATGTGGATGACATGAATTTTGATGATGATGAATGTGAGGAACAAAATGCAATTGGGATTGGGAAGAGAGCTTGTCCAAGCAGCAATAATAATTCTATTTGCAACCTACAAAAAAGGGTAAAGGACCGACGGACTCATTTGTGACTATGAAAGTGTCAAAAGAGAGAGGAAAAACTCCAATGAGACAAACTTCCATGGTGGAGGCTTATGACAAAGAGATGCGACCCAGAACCATTCAACATATAGCTCGCTTCTTCTATCGTGCTGGTATACCATTTAATGCTGCAAAGCTGCAATGTTTCAAGGATATGATTCAAGCTATTGGAGTATATGGTCCTAACTTGAAGCCACCTTCATACCATGAGCTTAGAGTCCCATTACTTCGCATTGAGAAGGATTACACATCTGAATTGTTGTCTGGGCACAAAGAAACTTGGGGAAAGTATGGATGTTCTATCATGACTGATGCTTGGACTGATAAGAGGAATAGATGCATACTTAATTTTATGGTGAATTGTTCCAAGGGCACGATGTTTGTGGAATCCATTGATGCATCATCATATGCAAAGACAGGAGAGAAGATTTATGAGCTTCTTGATATGTTTGTGGAGCAAATTGGAGAGAGGAATGTCGTACAAGTCGTGACTGACAATGGAAGCAACTATGTCTTAGCAGGTATATATTTATTTTTAATGACTTTAACTATTGAATTATTTGAAATTAATGTTACACCATCCTACTATTTTTATATAGGCAAGTTTTTACAAGAGAAGAGACCACACTTATATTGGACTCCATGTGCGGCACATTGCATTGATCTCATGTTAGAGGATATTGGTAAGATCCCAACGATTAAGAAGAATCTTGAAAGAGCCATTGCGATTGCGGGTTACATTTACAATCACATTGGGCTACTGAACATGATGAGGGAATTTACGAATGGCAAGGAATTGGTTCGTCATGGTGTGACTCGATTTGCAACAACATTTCTTTCTTTGCAATCTCTCCATAAGAATAAGCACAGTTTAAGGACCATGTTTACTTCAGAGAAATGGGCTACTAGCAAATGGGCCAAGGAAGCCAAGGGCAAGAAGGCAAGGGATATCGCTTTGATGCCCTCGTTTTGGAATTATGTACTTGACACGCTTAAGTACATGGGACCTCTTGTTAAAGTTCTTCGGCTTGTTGATAGTGAGCGAAAACCTGCAATGGGATACATTTATGAAGCAATGGATCGTGCAAAGGAAGCAATTGAGAAAAGCTTCAATGGAAAGGAGGAGAAGTACAATGATGTATTTCAAATTATTGATAAAAGATGGGAATGCCAGCTTCATCATCCATTACATGCTGCAGGTCATTTTCTGAACCCTGAATTCTACTATGGCAACCCGTCCATTGCATTTGATGCGGAGATCATTGACGGTCTATACAAATGCATACAAAGATTGGTTCCTGATGTAAATGTGCAAGATAAAATTATGATTGAGTTAAGCTCATATAAAAATGCTGAGGGAATTTTTGGAAATCCAATGGCCATTCGATCAAGAAACTCAAAATCTCCAGGTACCATTACAATTTGATAAACTCAAATTGATTTAATTCTTGATGTTAACATCTTCATATGATAATGTAGTGGAATGGTGGAGCTCTTTTGGAAGTTCAGCTCCAAACTTGCAACGTCTAGCTATAAAGATTTTGAGCTTGACATGCAGTTCATCTGGATGTGAACGTAATTGGAGTGTATTTGAGCACGTAAGTTATTTTATGTTAATCTAGACTTTTGAGTCTTTGATTTTAACTCTTATAGTGCAAACATTTTTGCAGATTCATTCAAAGAAAAGAAATAGGCTTGAACATCAAAGGTTGCAAGATTTGGTGTACATCAAATATAACCAGGCTTTGAAGGATCGATATGACTTACGAGACACCATAGATCCGATCGCTCTTACTGAGATCGATGATGCTAATGAATGGTCGCTAGGTGAAATGGAGACAAATAATGCAGAGGAAGATTTTGTCTTTGAAGATGATATATTGACATGGGGAGATGTAGCAAGAGCATCTGGAATTGCAGAGGCACAAACATATACGCGGCAATGTACAAAGCATGGAGCGCCTAGCGCCTCAGGCGTTTTGGACTCGTAGCGCCTTAGAGCGCCTCACGCCTTTGACAACACTGATTATATTAGAAACTTGCCTCAATCTTCTTTCGATTACACGTTCCCAAATTTTCATAGTGTGACTCATTAACTTGATACCTTTGTAATTTAAACAATTTTGAATGTCTCCTTTGTTCTTATAAAGAGGCACCACGATGTTTCTCCTCCAATCTCCAAGCATTTTCTTGCTTCGCCAAATAACATTGGATAAATTTGTAAGCCAAGTCAAACCACGCTCACCTAAAACTCTACAAACTTATATAGGAATGTCATAAGATCATACACCTTTCGCAGGTCTCAAAATCTTCAAAGTCTCATCAACTTCCTTCTTTTGTATTCGTCTATAGCTTGCACGATTCAAGTAACATTCACTACTAGCTATATCTCCCAAAGTGATCTCTATATTTCCTTCCCCAATAAAAAGATTATGAAGTACTGCTTCCATCTAGTCTCTATATCCTTCTGAGTTACAAGCATGTGACTTTCCTCATCCTTAATACATCTCACTTGAGAAAGGTCTTCAGTCTTTCTTTCTCTTGCTTTAGACAACCTGAATATATCATTCTCTCCCTCCTTAGAGTCGAGATTTTTGTAAAAAAATTTCATAAGCTTTTGACTTAGTTTCGCTTACAGCCTTCTTTACTTCATTTCAGACAGTTTCATCTGTTCTATCCTTAGATATAGCTTTAAAGCATGCTCTTGTAATTTTGAGCTTCTCTTGCACCCCTCCACTCCACCACCATGCCTCCTTTTGGTCTGGAGCTCCTCCCTTTGACTCACCTACCATCTCTTTGGCTATCCTTCGGATACAAGATGCTACCGCCCCCCACATCTCGTTTGCACTTCCGTTACAATCCCAAGATAAGCATTCTAAAACCTTCTCTCTGAAGCTCAATTGCTTCAACTGAAGATTCCACCACCTAGTTCTAATGATCTTGAAAACCCTCTTTTTCTTTACCAGTTCTTTTATTTGCGCATCCATGACTAACAAGCGATCTTGGGTGGTCAGACTCTCTCCGAGGATTACTTTGCAGTCTTTGCAACACAATCGTTCTCTTCTCCTCAATGCAAAGTAATTTATCTATGTTCTAATCGATCCACTCTTATAAGTTACTAAATGTTCATCCCTCTTCTTGAAGAGAGTGTTTGCTATGAAAAGATCATAAGCTATTACAAAATCCAGAATGATTTTTCCCTCTTCATTTATATCCTCAAAGCCATGTCCTCCATGATCACTAGCATACCTTGAAGCATCATTTCCCTCATGTCCATTAAGATCTCCACCTAGGCAAATCATCTCTCGTTGTGGGATTCCTTGCATAATCTTATCCAAATCCTCCCAGAAAGCTTGTTTAATCCTTTCATCTAAACCAATTTGCGGTGCATAAACTGGGATGATATTCAGAACTTCTTCTCCGAGCACCACTTTTAGCAAAATAATCCAATCCCCGAATCTTAGCACCTCAACCATACAATCCCTCAAATCCTTATGAACAACCACTCCAACACCATTTCTGCCCTTATCTTTACTTGAATGTCAAAGTTTAAAGCATGCCTTCTCGATCTCCTTTGATTTATCCAACATCTCCACCATGGCAAAAAAAGTTATATGACCATTCTAATAAATGGATAATCCGTGGGTCATATAACCATAGAAACAACCGCCATGAACATCTATCATTACCATCATCGTGCAATTACCATAATGAAGAGAATAGGAGTCAAAGGACATTCCAGTCTAATTCTCCCCTGCAACATAAGAGAATCCTTCCATATGCTCATTCACTGGGATTGACGTAAAAAATGGTAGTCAAACGCATATTCATCCACGCAATCCAAAGAAAACCCAATCAATTGTGTCATAGGTTTTGGAGTCCACCTTCCAAAGTAACTCGAGCATATGCCTCTTCAAGTTAGTCATAATCTCCGCCATCTCAATATTGTCTAATTCTATCATCAACCAGTCGGCCATAAAGGCAAGGCCTTAAATGTCGGTTTCGGTCACCATTTCGGTGACTGATCGAAACGGAATTTCGGTGGAATTTCGGTCGAATTTCGATCGAAATTTCGATCATTTCGGTCATTTTTTGTACTAGGACCCCCATATTTCGATCATTTCGGCCATTTCGGTCGAATTTTGATTTCGGTTGGATATCGATATTCGACAGAAATTCAACTGAATTTCGCTGAAATTTGAGGCCATGCATAAAGGTCCTCTGTCATGGACAAATTAGGTCTCCAGGAACAATTCAAAGGCTATTGGCCATAAGCTTTCCGATTACCATATTGGTGGCAGTAAAAGGCAGGGTTTTAAAAATCAAACTAGGCATCAAACAGGGTAGGTGTAGGTTTTGGGTTTTTATGGTTGGACAAATGGAACCGACTGGTCAAATAGATGATGATGTCAATAATCCATAAAATTGAAAAAAAATAGATGTTGTATTGTTGGTTTGGTTCATGTGATTCAACTAGGTCAAACCGAGTTAGATTAAGGTTGCAGAAAGCGGTAGTCGATACTCGGTCGGTGGTGTCACTGACTAAGGATTAGTTGGCAGTCGAGGACTAATCGGATTTAGTCGGCCATTAATTGGTTTTGAATTTTTTATTTATTTTAAATATATAAATCATTTTTATACATAGATTCTTATATAATTACATAGATTTGTACATTTTCTATATTACCATAATGAAACAAAAGAAGTAATTGACTTTAAATATAACATTAAGCATACTAGAATAAGTTTGCTTTTAAAAAAAGTAAAAAACCTTAAAAAATAAAAAAAACTATGTGTAAAAGTTGGACGATTAGTCAGGTTAACCGACTGGGCCTAGTCGAGTCATGCCCCCCCTACCCGAATAGTCGGTCGACGTTTCCAAGCTTGAGTTAGATCAATATTTCATACAAACAAATATGAATAAAATTGTACATTGTATAGTTAAAAGAATTTTACATTTGTATTAGCAATACATCTTTCTTCCCCAAAAGGAGATTTTAATAAATAACCAAATATAACACTTATGGCTATGGGTTAAGTTGGAAATTTTCTTACATCTCCCCCTCAAGGCCCAGTATATACCATCAAAATAAGTAGCTTTAAATACTGAAGAAAAGCAAATATACCTAACAAAATTCGATGAGTACCTAAAATTGTGATCATTTTGATTCTAAATGGTTGTTCCAAAGGATAACTAAAGAGTACATCAAGGGTACTCCAAAAGGATGCCAAAGGTTGCATCTGGGGATGCGATTTAATGTCGAGTCATAAATGGCACTTGCTTTGTGTATTCAAATCTAATGATTGAGTAATCATGGAGGAGGATGGAGCGCTGGTGGAGAGTGCGAGGTGCGAGAGTGCAGGAGAGTTCTTTGCCTGGGGGGGGGTCTCATCGTTGCCAGGTGGAGAGGGCTCTGGCTCGTCGGAGCACGTCGGTGTGGGCTCCCTCGTTGCGGAGGGGCATGGATTGGGCGTTGAGGGAGGGGGTTCGGAGGAGTTTTCCGGTGTTGAGATTGCGGGGAATCGACGTGGGGATCTCGAGAAGGGGAAGAGGGCGGTTTGCAGGGAGGTTCATGGCGAGGGGGTTAGCGAGGAGTGGGTGCATGTCTCCCACAGGAAGCCGGAGAAGAAGTGTTTCCGGTGTGGGGTGAGGGGACACGTTGCGTCTTTCTGTCATGTCCCTCCGAGGTGTTTCTCCTGCGGGAGGGTGGGCCACCGTCGGGCCAACTGTTGGTTTGTTTCCGGTGGTCGTGCCGGTGGTGCTGTGGTGCGTGGCTCGGTAGAGCAGTCTGCGCAACGTCTATCCGCGTCAGTCGGTGGTTCTAGGGAGCGTCGTACCTTCGCGGTTGTGGTTGTGGGTGGCTCTCAGCGTGCGGGTGGTGTGGTGGGAGGGGGTGGTGATGTGGGTGCAAGTGATGTGGAGGTGGACGTGCATGGCGGTGGAAAGGGTGTCATTCACGAATACCGACACCCATGCGTTGATAGGTTGCTCGTTGCGAGGTTGCTTATCTGTGGAGACTTTGAAGACTCGCGTAATGGGCTTCCTTGGTTCGCGATTTTCGGGTGACGTCGTGGCTCTTGATTCCCGGAGATGTTGTGTTCGTGGGCTCTCAGCGGTGCAAAGAGAACGCTTACTACAAAATGGAGGGCTGAGCGATGTTCATTGGCGGGATCTTCGTTTCGCGGATGGGTCGGATGCGGAAGGTGAGGTTTGCGTGGCAGAGGTTCGAGGTGTTCCCTTCCTGTCCCGATCAGTTCACTGCTTGGGGCAGGCCCTCCGGTGTTGGGGTTCGGTCCTCGCGGTGTTAGATGATGGGTTGAAGCCGAGCTCCGCGCCGGATGTCACCCTTGTGCTGTTGGAGTGCAGCAGGACGTTGGTGGAGGTTTCAGATGGCCAGGTCTTCTTCGCGAGCCTGGAGGTTGGCCGCTTCAGCTTCAGAGTGGATATGCATATCGCCGTGCCTCCTCCACCGCCAGAGGTTCCGAGGTTGCCGGATGTCGCTTCGTCTTCAGAGTGAGCGGTGGGGTTCCCGAGGGGTGCTTCGCTTGGATCGTCGCGCAAAGTTGATACGAGGCGACCCTTGGTGGTCTCTCCTTATGTGATGTGACTGGCATCAAGCAAATTCTCTTTGTCTGCTGATGTGGGAAGGGTGGTACCCGTCATCTCTGCACCGCCTCTATCTTTGCCTTCGGCTTCGGATCCCACTATTCGGGTGGCTCGCTCGGAACCTTTCGCGGGTTGGCCGCAGGGAGTTTCGAGCGCTATGGACGATTTGTTGTCGGGCGAGAGGGGGCTCTCGGGGTCCTTTCCTAGTCGGATCCTCTCAACCACGCTGGGCCTCTCTGGTCTGGCGTCTCGCATGGCCATTTCGTCATCACGTGTTTGGGAGCCTTCCAATGATGGGTCTCGGAGCTCGGCTGCAGTTAGTCCTCCTGAGTCACCGCGCTTCTCCGGCGGCCGTTTCGTATCTGCTGGGGATTCGTGAAGCTCGCTCGTTTCTCCTTCCAGTGTTGCCCTTCCGGCCTGGGCGGCGGTCTTGGATGGCCACTCCCGGGGCGACCTCTCTTCTGCTACGCCCTAGCTACCACGACTTGACTTGGGCGGTGCTCGTCCTACGGAGGGGACTGCTGACAAAAGATCCAGCAAGAGGTACAGGCGCAGGAATAGGTCCCGGCCTTCGTGCTCCGAGCCACCGCCATGTTCAGCCTTAAAGACATCCATTGTTGAGGCCTCAGGTGTGATCAGCCTTCAGGGCCAGCAAGACGGTTCCAAATGAAGATTCTCTCCTGGAATGTGCGGGCTCTTGGGGAGCAGGACAGAGGAGGATACTGGGCTCGAGATTCACTGAATGGGGTTGTGATGTGGTATTGCTTCAAGAAACAAAGCTTCAGGCAGTCACGGATGTTATGTGGAAATCGTTTGGTGCTAGGGGAATTGATCAATTCAGGGCTCTGGATGCGGTGGGAGCTTCTGGTGGCTTATTGGTGGTGTAGAAGTCTTCGACCTTGGCTTTTAGCTCAATGGTGCGTGGGAGACACGTCCTCTTGGTTCTCCTGGTATGTGCTGAATCCTCTACGTCGATGGCGGTATCTTGTGTTTACGGCCCTTATTGCCATATTCTGAGGAGCGAGCCGTGGGAGGACTTAAAGGAGGTGAGTAGGGCTTTCGTGGATATCCCTTGGCTCATGGGGGATTTCAATGTTACTCTTGGAACCACGGACAGGCCAGGTTTCAGGGGCGGGCAGGACCCAGGTTCTGTGGATTTTGCTGACACTGTTGACGCGTTGGCCCTTGAGGTTTTGGATGCGAGGGATGTAACCTACACATGGAGGAACTCGAACTCTCGCTCTCGTATTGATCATTTCTTGGCTTCAATTGAGCTTCTTGATTCTTTCGCGCTATCGTCTGTAGGGGCTCGGCCGTGGGCCCACTCCGACCACACGCCAATTATTTGGGATTCCGATGATCCTCCCCCCAGAGGGGACTTTTTAGGTATGGGAAGAGTTGGTTGTTGGGGGATAATTTTAGGGAGTCGGTGGCCTCCCACTGGTCCAATGTGGAGGTTTGTGGCTCGGCTGCGTCTAGATTTATTCAGAAGCTTGGCTCCTTACGTACGAGGTTGAGTGCTTTCAAGAGGGACTCCAAGGCTGCCAGATGCGCTACGAGGTTGGAGGCTGAGCAGGTGGTTCTGAGGCTTGATGCGTTGGAGGGTTGTAGAGAACTTTCGGGGGATGAGCTGGCCACGAGGTCGCTTGCTCAAAAACTAATCGCGACCGAGGACCTTAAGAGGGTCACTGAGTGGAGACAAAGATCAAGAAGTGCTTGGCTTAAGGAGGGGGATGCCAACATGGCATTTTTCCATCGCATTGCGAGCGGACGACGTCGTTCGAATGCTTTGCGACCGATTACGATCAATGGTGTACGCGTGGTGGGTAACAGAGAAATGGGGAAAGCGATTGTCGATCATTTTAAGGATTTTTCGACGAGGACTATTCCGAGGCTTTGGAGGTAATCCGGGCTCGGGGCTTCTTGTTTGACGCCCGCTATGTGTGATATGTTGACTAAGGAGGTTTCCTTGGAGGAGGTCAAGGGTGCGGTATGGGACTTGAATGGAGATGGGGCTCCGGGCCCGGATGGCTTCTCGGTGGCTTTCTATAGAGACTTTTGGGATGTGGTTGGCGTCGAGCTTCTGGAGGTCATCTCCGAGTTTTGCACGGGCAATGCTGGCTTCGAAAGGATAAACAGCGCCCTGCTTCTTCTCCTTCCTAAATTTGCGTCGGTCAAGCGTATTGAGGATTTCCGCCCCATTGCCATTTCTAATGCGCTCTATCTGATCGTGGCGAAGGTCTTTGCCGTACGGCTCAGCCGTGTTCTTGAGAATATTATTTCCCCGCTGCAGTCAGCGTTTATTCAGGGTCAGCAAATCTCAGACTGTCTTACGCTTGCCTCAGAGATAATTGCGGACTGGAAGAGAACGGATAAGCGGGGAGTCTTGTGGAAGGTGGACTTTGCGAAGGCTTATGATAGCTTGGATTGGAAGTTCCTATGGTCGGTTCTGCGAAGGCGTGGTTTCCTGGAGCGATGGATTTCTTGGATGAGGCGTTGTGTGACAACGTCTTCTTTCTCGATCATGGTGAATGGTCGCCCAGAGGGTGGCTTTTTCCAGTCACGTAGGGGTGTACGCCAAGGGTGCCCCCTTGCCCCTCTGTTTGTCATTGATGTGGATGTCTTGGCGCACATTGCTCTGCGCGTGGTTGGTTGCGGTTTTTCGACGGCTACTCTAGGGATGGATTGGTGATCTCGCTTTTGCAATACGCTGATGATACATTGATACTATATTCTTCATTGAGGGGGGTGCTGCGGAGGCCACCAGCATGGCCGTCACTCTGGATCTCTTCAGTGAAATGTCCGGTCTCTTCAAGAATGTTGATAAATCAAAGGTCATTCCGATCGGCATTTCGATGGAGGAGGCTAGCGCTTGTGGTCAGGCATTAGGATCGGTTTGTGGTTCCCTGCCGATTGATTATCTTGGGATGCCTTTGACAGTGGGGAGAACGAGGCTGAGGGATTGGCTGAGGGTGGTGGAGAGGGTGGAAGCGAGATTGGCAGGGTGGAAGTCGGCCACTCTTTCCAGAGGGGGACGATTGGTCCTTTTAAAGGCGATGCTCTCCTCCATCCATGTGTACTTATCTAGCCGCCGCTTGCCGAAGGGGATCCGTAGCCGAATTAAGAAGCTGATGCGTAGGTTCTTATGGGGTAAGCAGGGAGAGGGGTTGGGGGGATGCACCTTGTTGATTGGGGTGAAGTTACGATGCACAAGAAGGAGGGGGGGACTGGGGGTCAAGAGGTTGGATCAAATGAATGAGGCGTTACTTCTTAAATGGGCTACCAGAATCTGGGGCTCTGGGGAGGATTTTTGTAGCGGAGTTCTGCGGAAGATTTATGGCACCGGGGGGGCGCCGCCGAGGACGGCTGCTCGCGTGGGTTCTCCCACGCCGTTCTGGAAGGGGGTGGTGGAGGTCTTCTCCAGGCATATCTCTTTGTTTAGGCTGGTGCTAGGTAATGGCGAGTCATTCGCCTTCCGGTATGATGACTGGACGGGGGGGCCCTTTGTGCGTAAGGTTCCCTCGCTCGTTTGCTCTTGTGGCTGATAAGGATGCACGGGTTGCGTCTTGCTGGTCGGATGGTAGCTGGTTCCCCGACTTCTTTTCCAACTTCTCGGACCAGAGACTCGAGGACTTTCTCTCTTTGCTGGATGCTATAAAGGACGTGGGACGTTCGACAGTGGGAAGGGATCATTGGGGTTGACAGTTGGGTCCTTTCTCGGTTAGGAGGGTGTTTGGGGTGATTTGCAGGCCCCCTCCCCTCAATATCAGAGGGCTTGATTCGTGACTGCGCTTTCTTCTGGGTTCTACGGCTCCCTGAGCGGATTGGCTTTTTCTTGTGGTTGCTCCGTAGGCAAAGGTTGATGACGAGGGACCGGTGCGCTAGGCTTCTGGGCTCCGTTTCTGATAGGTGCCTTCTGTGCGACGAGGCGGTTGAGTCCATTGAGCACTTGTTCCTCAAATGCCATAAGCTGGTCCCGGTCTGGGGGGAGGCAAGAATGGTGTGGTTGGGAACATTGGACTTGGCCGCCTTCAGCGGCTCGATGGCTGCTAACAGGAGCAGGTCTCGGAGGGAGCTCATCAGCCCTGTGGCCGTGCTGTGGGCCGTTTCGCTGGACAGGAATGCGATGCTCTTCTCTGGGCAGCGTTTCTACAAAGAAAATGTGGGGATACATGCTGCGAGATTGGTTATAGTTGCTTGTACATGTACCTTTTTCCTTTTGTCTTTACTCCGTGTTCCTTTAAGTTTTTAATAAATTTTGGGGCGAACACCACTGAGTGTATCCCCCTGTTTTTGGCTTCAAAAAATGATTGAGTAATCATGAAGTTTTGGGTAATCCGATTTAATTTCTTGTACTGTAGTATATTAATCAAAAATGACTCAAGTTCACGTACCATATTTCCATGAGTAATTCGAGAGAGCAACGGGACAAAAGTCTTCTACACGATCCAATGCCAACTTCTTTGGCAACAGAAAAATTAGAGCTCTGTTGATCATGTCAAAGCATCTATTGAAATGGGCAAATTCCTCAACAATTGCCATGACTTCATTCTCCATTTGTTAAACATATGTAAAAAAAGGCGGCATCCAACTTTTTACATATGTAAAAAATTTAAAATTAGTAAATTGTGATATACTAAGAACTATTGTAAGCATCATACCTCGAAATCTATTGATTGTGAGTCTTTTTTACAACATTATGCAAATTCGTTGACGTATCGCAGCATTGTACATGAAATACACTTTTGCCAACTTGGCAAAATAAGCATTGCATCATCATTTTAATGATAATATCAAGAAAATGCATTTAAATACTTCACACCATCCAACTAATGGGATAAACAAGTGAAGACGCTTCCCATGTAAAAAGAAACCCGGTTTAATAGCTGTTGGGAAAATGAGAAAACTTATTTATTCCATACGCCCTAGGCTCTCTTATATAGGGGAGTAACCTATGGGTAAATTACATAAAGAGTCTTAACAGGAAAAAGAAAATATTATAACAATACAGAAGAGAATAATATATCTCTACACTCTCACTCAAGGTAGAGCATAGATATCAATCATGCTCAGCTTGGACGAACACTTCTGGAACGGCCCTCGAAGTAATGCCTTGGTAAAAATGTCTGCAGTTTGGTCCTCTGAGCTAACATGGGATGTAACAATAAAACCATTCTGAATCATATCATGTATGAAGTGACAATCAACCTCAATGTGCTTGGTTCGTTCATGAAATGTTGGATTATTTGCAATGAATAGAGCCTCCTGATTGTCACATTCCAGAGCCATAGGAAGCGGGACTTCTATATATAGATCTGTAAGCACAGCCTTTACCCACATCATTTCTGTACTGACCTGGGCCATAGCCCGATATTCAGACTCAGCACTAGACCTTGCTACAACCGTTTGCTTCTTGCTTCTCTATGAGACTAGAGAATCTCCAACATACACAGCAAATCCAGTGGTGGACTTCCTATCCTTAGGACATCCTGCGTAATCTGCATCTGCACATGCTGAGATAGTAACCTCCTTGCCTTTGTTAAACAGCAGACCCGCACCTGGAGATGACTTAAGGTACCTGAGTATCATATGTATAGCATCCATGTGTACCTGACGTGGTTGCTCCATGAATTGGCTTACTCGACTCACAGCAAAGGAGATATCGGGTCTGGTAATAGTAACTTAGAGAATCTTGCCCACCAGTTCTCTGTATCTTCTCCTATCCACCTCATCAGTGTCATCATCATATAATTTCATACTGGGATCCATAGGTAAAGTGGCAGGTCGGCAACCAAGCATTCCTGTTTCACTCAACAAGTCAGTGACATATTTCCTCTGGGTCATTAACAACCCATGAGGATTTCTGGCGAACTCCAGTCCCAGAAAGTATCTAAGAACTCCAAGGTCCTTGGTGATGAATTCACGACCCAGAATTTCTTTTGCCCCCTGAATTCCCTGTTCATCATCACCTGTAATCAAGATATTGTCTACATACACCATAATTGCAATAATACCTCTGAGTGTCTTCTGTACGAACAAGAAATGATCTGCATTAGAACGTTTGTATCCGTGATTCTAAAACAGGTTTGAGAGCTTCTGGAACCAAGCTCTGGGGCTCTGCTTAAAAGCCACAGATAGCCTTATGAAGTCTGCACACCTTAGGATACTCCCCCTCAATAGCAAAACCAGGTGGTTGTTGCATGTAGACCATGGCCTCAAATTTCAGCGAAATTCGGTCAAATTTCTGTCGAATATCGATATCCAGTCGAAATCGAAATTCGACCGAAATGGCCGAAATGACCGAAATATGGGGGCCCTAGTATAAAAATGATCGAAATGACTGAAATTTCCGTCGAATTTCGACCGAAATTCCATCGAAAATCCGTTTGGTCGATCACCGAAATGGGGACCGAAACCGACATTTAGGGCCTTGATGTAGACTTCCTCCTGTAAGTCACCGTATAGGAATGCATTCTTCACATCTAATTGGTATAGTGGCCAATCACGAGTAACTGCAACAGAGAGGAGGATCTGTAGGGTGGAATGGCGAGCAACCGGCGAGAATGTATTAAGATAATCCACCCCATATGTCTGTGTAAAGCCACGAGCAACTAGGTGTGCCTTGTATCTGTCAATGCTGCCATCTGCATTCTGCTTAACTGTAAAGACCCACTTACAGCTAACTGTAGACACATTAGTAGGTGCAGTAACAAGGCTCCAGGTGCCTCTGGACTGAAGAACAGTCATTTCTTCCTCTATGACTAAACGCCACCGACTATCCTTCAACGCATCTTGGTAATTCCGTGGAATATCCACTGTTGATAGTGCAATGGAACAGTTCCTGAATTCTCCAGTTAGGCGATCAAAAGAGACAGAAGATGGTATAAGATATGACGCGCAGCTGCGCTTCTGCTTTCGTAGAGCAATATGTAGATCTAAATCACGAGCCTCCTCATCTAGCCTCTGTAACACATCCTTCTCAGGAAAATCATCAGATCCATCAATATTAACATTCTCATAACATAACTCAGGCGAGCTAGATGATGAGCGGTGACCATGAGCAGAAGCAGGCCTACGGGTATAGTGGAATGGCAATGGTGAAACAGGCACAGTGACAGGAGGTGTAGAAGATGGTAGCGGTGGAGGTGGTAGAGGTGATAGCGGTGGTGGCATGTATATAGCATCAATAGTGTCAGAGGATACCAACTGATCACCTGTAGATGAGAAGTACATAACAGATTCGAAAAAGGTAACATCAGCACTTACGAGATACCTCATGTGCAATGGATCATAACACTTGTACCCCTTCTGTGTTCTTGAGTACTCGACGAAGACACACTTGACAGCCCTAGGAGAGAGCTTGTCAATCCCGGGAGACAACTGGTGGACAAAGGCGACTGAGCCAAACACACGAGGAGTGAGGGAGAACAATTCTTTGTCAGGAAAAACAAGAGAGAAAGGAATCTTCTCACCGAAGACAGATGACGGCATACGATTGATGAGATAACATGCCGTAAGAACAGCATCGCCCCAGAAAGAATGGGGGGCATGACTCTGTATAAGAAGCGACCTGGTGACATCAAGTAGACGATGTTTCCTTTCAGCAACCCCATTCTGTTGGGAATTATAGGCGCAAGATGTTTGGTGGATAATCCCTTGAGATGAAAAATAACTAGAGAGGGTATGAGTACAAAATTCCAGGGCATTATCACTTCTCACAATTTTAACAGGTGCAGAAAAAACATTACGAACTTCATTAATGAAATTGATGATAATATTCCCCGCTTCAGATTTATTCTTTAAAAGAAAGGCCCACGACACACGAGAGAAATCATCCACAATAATTATATAAAACCTGTATCCCTGATAATCAGGGACACGACTAGGACCCCAGATATCGACATGAAACAACTCAAACTTGGAGGTACTACTCCGACACTGACGACTGGGAAAGGTAGACCGATGATGCTTTCCCAACTGACAAGCCTCACATTAGATGGACGTGTGAGGTGAAACCTGAGGTAATACATGACGCAGTTTCTGAAGCGGTAGATGTCCAAAGCGCAAGGGCCACAGTAATGGGGAGTTGGATCCAGCAGGTAGAGATGAGGTTCCAACATAAGGAGTTTGACTAAGGCAATAGAGGTCGCCCTGCTCATAGCCACGCCCAATCACGTTGCCCGTAAGAATGCCCTGAAAATCAAGAGAAGATGGATCAAAAATTGCTCGACAATGTAAATTCTTTGTAAGTTGGCTAATGGACAACAAATTCATCGAAAAATCAGGTGCATGTAACACGTTCTTGAGATGCATGGATGGTGTCAGTCTAATCTGCCCCTGACCGGTAATCGGGGAATGTGTTCCATTAGCAATAACCACGGTACGGCCAGGAGAAACCTGTCTGTATCCTGTAAGTAGATCTTGATCACCATACTAATGATGTGTGGCACCAGAGTTCATAATCCACTCTAAAATCTCTGATCCACTACTGCTAGTGAATGCATAGGTGCTACCTAATGTACTGGTGGATGCAGGCGCAGCAACGTCGGAGTGACTCCCAGAAGTAGGTGTTGATGCAGCGGGACCAGATGGAGGAATGATGCCCCTCAGACGGGCTACAAGGTCATCAAAGCGTTGATCCATAGATGAAGCAGATGGAGGCTCGATCTATTCAGCCACTCGTGCAGAAGTAGGAAACCCATGCTTAGAATAGCATGTGTCTTCGGTATGTCCAGAACGATGGAAAAAAGTACATGATGGCCGAACACGGCCTCCTCTGCCCCGAGATCCACGACCACGGAACTGATGATGACTCCCACGACCTTGATTGGCTGCCATGGCTGAGGCGGTCTGATTTGTAGCGGACGAAGGAACAATGATACAACTCAGCCTATGAAAAGCTTCCTCCATATGAGGAATAGTGGAATCCGCCGAGATCTGGGAACGTGCTGCCTCGTACTCTAGATCAAGGGCAGCCAAGAAAACACCCACCATAGTGGCATTCCGATAGATCTTCTGTTGCTCTGGAGTGGTTGTGAGAGGCATGAAGCAATAAAGCTTCTCAAACATTCCACGTAAAGACGTGTACAATGAGTGTAGAGGCCGTCCATTCTGCATGATTGTAAAGATGTCATGCTGAAGGTGCAGAATCTTCGTTTCATTCTTTGTTTGTGAATAGGTGGCAGCCAGAATGTCCCACATTGCTTTGGCAGTGGACTGATGGAGAATATCGTTAGCAATCTCAATTGTTAATGTTCCGGAAAGCCAGACTTTGGCATATGTGTCATCTGCCTCCCAAGAGGCATTAACCCATGTCTTCTCAGCAGGCTCTTCCTCAATAAGAATGTGCTTCTTACCGGTTGACTTCATCATACTCATGAACTGCATGACCCACAGTTCATAGTTAAAACCATCCATCTTCGAATCACAATAGGCGCTGGACCTCTGAAAGCGCATGTAAATGAAATATCTGCCTTGCTTTCTGACATTATGATATTGGAAGACTAGGGGAGTAGACTAAAGATGTGACTGTCTACACGGACATTAACGGGTTTAGTTGCATATGTAGACGCAAGCAACCAAACCCATTAATCTGGAAATGCGCACGCGGAACGAGGCTGGAGTCGCACGCACGCTGGCCTAGGGTTGCACGCATACGGAAATCACACGCACAGATGTACGCGCAGATGCGCATGCAGGATCACGAACAAGAGCACACGCAGGCACGCAGATGCGCGTGCGGATGCACAGGTGCGTGAGCAGGATCACGAGCAAGGGCATGCACGGGCGCGTGCAGATGTACGCGCAGGCGCGCAAGCGAGCAGGTGCGCAGATGCGTGTGCACAGGCACGCAGATGCGCGTGCACAAACGCGCAGATGCTCCTACGCACACGCACGCATATGTGTGTGCTGATGCGCAAGCGCGTGCGCACTCAGGCAGGAGGCGGCGCAGAGGAGCACGACGTCGGGGCGGAGCGAGGCGGCGCGAGGCAGAGCGAGGCGGCGCGAGGCAGCGTGCGGCGCATGCGGAGGGCTTGAAGGTGGAGGCTAGGGTTAGAGTTTGGTTCGAGAACTCCGGTATAGGACCGTCGCTCTGATACCATGTTGGGAAAATGAGAAAACTTGTTTATTCCATATGCCTTAGGCTCTCTTATATAGGGGAGTAGCATATGGGTAAAATACATAAAGAGTCCAACAGGAAAAAGAAAATAACAGTACAGAAGAGAATAATATATCTCTACAATAGCCATGATGACAAAGGTAGGGAACAAATCTATTGTTGTTCTCGGACACCTGTGAACAAAGGTGGGGAATGAATATATTGTTTTCGAAAGCACAACACCAACTACACTTTCTCATTAGAACACCAGACCTCCATCCGGTGCTTCACATTTCGTAAGCATTAAGCCTCTTCATCTCACTCTCGGATTGGACCCTTCCCGACTTTAGTTCCATAAAATATGTTGAACCCCCACCCACTCAGACACCTCCTAACCCAACTTGTAGTCAAAGCTCACTCATAAATAAATCACAAAATCTCCACCTTCTAGCATGTTTCACGCTGAACGTGATGACCTCAAATTCCATGAACTACTCCATGGCGGCGCTCATTTGTAGTAGCAAGTTCTTTAAGCATGTTTCCAAGGAGCCCTTCACCCTCCTTATCTTCCAACAGCTTACATTCTCCTTTTGCCACTCCTAGGGTGTCGACCATTTTGGCTTGAAGCCCGAGAACATACACCCCAAAAGCATCCAATTCTAACCACTTCGTTGTCATCAGTTGTGACTACCTCTTCACGCCTTCTGCAACACCTTGCATACATGGCCCTTGGGACCCTCACTCACAGAGCATGTGCCCAGTTGACCTCTAGTCCTATGGTGCGATCTCTTCGTCCGCATGGGCAGTTACCTCTCCTTCCATGATGATAACCTCGTGGTTAGAGGTGCGAGGAGGAGCTGAGATGATTTGGGATATCCATAACCTGATTAGAGGTGGCCCGGTTAGAGGTCGGATAAAATGGTCTGACTCAACAAATGTCAGATATCAGATGGCAGACCCGTTCCCATAAAGCTGTTGCAAATCAAATCTTGATGTCACAACTTAAACAAGACTCGACGATGATTTCCCCATCCAACTTTTCAGTGTATGTTATCTCATTCCATGCACCAGCTCTTTGAATCCTAGTTGTAAGTTTCCACTACTCCCTCGTGCATACATAGCTAAATTCACTAAGCTATTAAGTTCATTTCCAAGACTCGACGACATTTACTAACGCCTTATCAAAATTGACGAGGATGACAATGATGTTGGAAACTATAGACGGTGTTCTTTTCAATTGCCCAAACAATAAAGTTCCACAGCCCTAAACCTGTAACCGCACTTTCTCCCCGTCCAGCAACAAAAAAAGAACAACAAACTGAAAATAACAACAATAGCTAGGGATTCCATGAAATGCAAAACCCTAAAATCAAAGCAGGTGAAGAGAGACATATATACTGAAAAGAAAGAGGGCAAACCCTTGGCTTCTTCTTCCTTCGGAGAAATCTGCGTCTGTGGCGACTGATTCGGCTGGTCATTAACAACGGCTTGAGAATGTTCCTTCTCCGTCTCACCTTCTCCGTCATCCACATCCTCCTTTTGTTCAATGAACTCTTCTACTGCTCCTTGGTCTTCATCCATGAGCTCTTCCTTTTCATCTTCGCTCTCCTTGATTTTCTCGTCCTCAACGTCCTCCTCCGCATCCCCATCTTCCTCCTCCTCCACCTCTATTTCCTCCTCCTCGATTACCTCCACTTCTTCTTCGACGTCCACCTCTTCGACGTCTTCGGCTTCCACCTCTTCGACGTCTTCGGCTTCCACCTCTTCGACGTTTTCGACTTCTTCCTCTTCTTCTTCGACCTCAAATCCGTCGCTACCTCGTGGCATGATGGATTGCAGGGAGGAAAGAAAGAAAGATGTGCGTGTCAGAGAGAGGGGCGAGGTAGAATGTGTGCTTCCGCCGCGAGTTCGCGCTTGCTTCGCTTGGAATAATAGAAAGTTCCTCCGCTCCGATAAGGGCACGGCAGCGAGTGGAGGATCCTCTCGCGGAGGTTTTGCCCCGGGAAACGCCGCAACCTTGTCGTGCTAAAATAAGTCTCAGATTGGTAGCGCACAAATACAAATAATAAAGGAAACCTTATGCCCTCTTTCTCGTATAGTATGTAGGGTTAGTCTAATACTCCACCCAAACAAACTTGTGAGACAGAAAGGAGTAGAAGGCATTACCTTGGGATTTCTACAAAATTGGGATTAAATATTAGATGCATCGGTTCCTCAACAATGTGGTGTTTTCTTCATAATCTTAGCTCCTCTAACCCTTTGCCTCTCCTCCCACTTAACGGCACTAAATCATCAATTTTAGCGTCTCTACCATCTTCCCTCTTCCCCACTCAACGACATCACTTGTAGGGTTTGGTTGCAGGACGGCAGAGTTGGGTTGGGTTGGGGTACCCCTGTGAATAGCAAACTGTGATGAGGGTTGGAAGAAGGGATACCTCAGGTTGGACCAACCCAACCCTGTCCAACCCTGCAACCAAACGGAGCCTTAGTGTCTATTGTGGCTTTGAGCCTCCATCTACCATTCACGCTTGACGATAGCCGTAAAGATGTTTAAATTGTGACAAGCATATGAGTTTAAGTCATGGCATGAGTTTAAATTAGGACATTGGAAGGTGAATTTCTTTTGACTTGCACTTGACAACATATTTGAGACGAGAGGTCTACAACTTGTATCTTCCCTGTGAATCTAGCTATATAGGTTGACTCTATCACTTGTGCTTGAGTTATCTTCTTCCCCATGCGTCTTTTTATACCCTTAACCACTATTCTAACTTGCCAACAATGGAAGACCATACAATTTCTAGGTTTATTCTCTCCAGCCCTACTATGTAGGGAGACTCCACTCAAACTTGGTTGTTGTTCGACCCAATTTTGACTTATAGTTGTAGTATTGTATTTACACGTGTGCTTTTTTCCCGCCCTCACCAACGCACGTATTTTTTTTCTTTGGCTCTTGTTAAATATTACGTTGTTATATATGTATAAATTCATGATTTAGAATGAAGTTGCTTTATATATATGATCGGAAAATGAATGATTTGTAATGGTTACATTTATTATCGTTTTGTTGAATATTTTTGTGTATTGTGGGGGTTTATATTCATGTTGGTTGAACTTGTGTTGGCACTTATGGTGATGATTTATATTCATTTTGGTTGGAGTTATGTTAGTGTGTAGAGTCTGGATTTTGTAAAAATAAACTCCTGTCAACATGTTGAAACAAAACTTCAGTAGTGATTAAGGTTGTTTAGTACAATTGGATTTATGTTAATGTGTATACTAGAGTTTGATTTTTTTTGATGTGTTTGTTGATTAACTCTTCATTACTGGGGAAATCTTTTTTTTGTCTAGTGTTATATCTGGTTTTGCTATGATAGTTGCACCATCCACTATTATTGTTTTCATACATGTGATTTCCTGTATTTATCATATTTTCGTCATTGTGTATGTAATAAATCTCCGATCCACGATGATTTTGTTATATATCACCATTCAGATCATGTTTTATTTATTATTGTTAGGCGTGTTATAAATAACCCAAATTACCAATCCTTTGAAATCATAAACTACATCATATAGTTGATAAATGCACCATTGTTTCATCAAGAATGTGGGTGAAATTTGATAGATGAATGTTTCTTTGTAAAATTTGGATGTGAGATTTATGATGTCATGTGGATTTCTGATTTTGTGTCTTTATTATTGATTTATTATGCATTCTTGGGAAAGTTCGTGTGATTATCGTTGTTGTTATATCTTATCTTGCATAGAAATCATTGATCCATCACTTCAATTTGTTGAAATTATACAAAATCCCAAATCTGACTCTTTATCCTCAATTTCTGAATAAAACTTCATCACCGTCCCTTTGCATGCCTTGTTTATAAAATTGCCTGAAAAGGGTAAAAATGTTTAAAACCTAAAAATTAATACTCATAAAACTAATATGCAACCATGGTCATTGTTTATAATGGTCAAAAACACATAATAGTGCATCGATTGCATTAAAGTTTTGATGTAGAGTTTTTATTCCTGAGTAGAACCTATATATTTACGGTACACATAGATTAAAGGTAAATTAAAATCTAAATTAATTGAAGAACTAATTAATTATCATCGATATCTAAATATACATCTTTTTGTAAAATGGTAAAATAAATATTATATAAGTAAATATCGTGCATACTTATTTGCATACTTGCTACATGGGAAATAAAATTACATTCCTCATAAATAACAAGATCAAATGAACTTTTAGTTCGGAGATTTATATAAACCCTACAGATAAATATATATAATTTTTATTTAACTAGTATACAGTATATGCTGCAAACTCATATGTTTAATATAGCATTTATGGGTAATTAAAATATAATCTTATATCTCTTTCTTGATGTGCAAGTTAAAATCCCCATTAGGCCTACTCTCTTTGCAACCCATTATTGTAGTTCAAAGAAAAAGACAAAATTCTCATTCGCCTCTCTGTGTACGTTTTTAAATAAATATTAAAATATTCGTAATTAATTAAATAACCAAAAACATTTGATATTTAAAAGTTTAGGCACCAATCAACACATGAGGTGCCGATCTTGAGAGCCATGCCCAAATCGGCATGAGGATAAACCCTCCAAAACAACAACTAAGGTGCCCATTTGGGTGTGCATCTTTGCAAAATTTACACCAATGGCCCTGCCTTTTCCATTTATACAAACCTTCCTTTGAAGTTAGGTTTAACCCATTTATTTCGGGTGTCTAATAAATTAAATAATTCATCAATAATTCTTATAGTAATCTTATTTTGTAATTAATTAATATTCACTGGCTCTCTTCCAATACACGTGAAATTTTATAATTCTTGATATCTAAGTAGGTGTCAATTGGAATACATAAAGTCAACATTCCATAGAATATATCATCCAAAAATGGAAAAAAAATAATGAATATTCTATTAAATATCGTAGCAGAATGATTTTTCATACAAGAAAGTTTTCCAGTCATGTCTATTAGGGATAGGAAATTAGATTCTAAGGTACCCATCGCCATATAAATTCGCTTAGGCATCCTCCACCTTCACCTCATCCTTCTTCACCTCCTCCTCCTTCGCCACCTAGGCTAATATAATCAATTTTTTTATTAATTTAAAATGTGACTGTATTACCTTGATGACCATGACATGCTTTTGAATCGAGGGGGGTGGTTTCGACAATAGGTGAATGAACCTAACTTTATCATCATTGCTAAAGTGGATTAATAGTCAAAGACAAAAATCACATAGAAAATTGATCCTTCATGCAACTACTTACATGTTAATGTAAGTACGTATTGGTTAAGTGGAATAGAAATGGCTTTGGAAACTCAATTGAATAGATCAATGTAAGTTTTATGGAAGGGGAACATAAGCATGCGATTTTGATTGCCAGTATAGTCTATGTGATAATCGGGCACACTCACAAATCTGTCCCAATACAGTAATATGGGAACATTGTTGGATGACATATCTAATGAGAAATCGCATGTGGTTGATTAATAAATACAAGTTTAAAGGGTACTAAAATAATCGATGTCAACATTTAATAAACACGAAGAGTTAAAATATTTGAGTTATCCATATGCTCACGCCAACTTTTGTTTTTCTTGTTTTTTTAACATATGTAATTATAAACTTTTAAATTTAGAAATATTTATTTTAACATTGAAAAAAATAAAAGGGGAATTACAATGAAAAGGAATATTTTCAATTCGAATATAATAAAAAGATAAGATAAAAATAATAGGTAACAAGTTTATACGATTTTGCTATTATCCAGTTATTTTTAGTTATTGTCAAGCCAAGAAAAAATATTATAAAATCATTCAAAACAAAAAGTTTGAAAGAAGTTAAGCAAGACAAGTATACTCAAATTTTGATAATACATTTTCTCTCAGATCAAAATTTGTATTAATGACGTGTGGCTATCTTTGCCTCAAATTTGATAATACATTTTTGGGTTATCTTTTTCTATTTAGGTTTTTATTGTATTATTTAAGATGGTTAATTTTAAACTAAAATAATGTCGCACGTGTTTGTTTCTAAGGTGGAAAATAAATACAACTAAAATTACAATGAAAGGATTGTTTTCGAATTAAATACAACAAGTAACATAAGATGAAATTAATAGATAACAAGTTTATGTGATTTTTATGTTATTTTTTTATGTTTAGTTATTGTCAAGACAATGAAGACATATTATAAAATCATAAAAAAATAAAAGTTTTGAAAGAGATATATAAGACAAATATACTTAAATTTTGATAATTCTTTTTCTGTGAACATGTAGTGATTTTTCACATAGAGGGGCACTATGCTCTATGATTTTTCAAATTTTGGTATTTTACTAACACACTATAAATTTCATAAAATAAGGTTAAAAGAACATTTTTTATTTTTTTTCACAACTTAAATGGTCAAGTAAAAATCACAAAGATTCCTTACTATGGGGGAGGTATGATACATGAGGCTATTTATGATTTTTAGTAGATGTAAAACATGTCTAAAATAGACTAACTACTCAAAATTTTATTAAATTTCTACATGTCATGAATCAAAATATTTTGCGATGAATTTTTGTGAAAAAATAGGCTAAATAGATCATGTAATATTTATTTAAAAAATCCTATATAACTAACTCGATATAATACATCAAAATCTATGACATTTTTAATTGAACTCAATTTAATCTACATGAAAAATTATATCTAATTCAATCAAATTTCGAAATTGTATGAAAGTACCTGAATAGGCAGTCGAAGTCGAAGATAAAGAGAAAAGGTAAATTCAAAGCTATCAATGTATATAATCTTCTATCCATGAGATATTTCCAGTAAAATAAAAAGTTTGAAGGGGGAAAATCTACATGGGAATTTCAAATATATGCTAAAGGTGGAGGATAGATTTTTAGAAGAAAGGAAGGAGAGTTTTGGAGAGGAGATGGTGAGTGGGAGAATGAGTGAGGAATGAGAAGGGGTATCGGCTGGTTTATATAGGAATAGTAGGGAGGGACATGGGCCAACAACTATTTACCAACGAACTTGCCCATATCGGCACTTGAGGTGCCGATTTAGAGAGTATGGCCGACGACTACATCTAAATCAAAACCTAAGATGCTGATTTGGGAGTAGTTGTTGGGAACGCACTCCAAATCGGCACTTGAGGAGCCGATTGGTGCCTAAATTTATAAATATCAAAAGTTGCTAGTTATTTATTTGATTACAAATATTTTAATATTTATTAAAAAAGTCTCCTATGTGTGACTGAAGTGGGCAATGCCCACTCATCTCCTTGCAGCACCAACATCGATGGACGCCACCTCTTCTTCCTGTAAAACAAGCATATACACTCATCTCCCGCTCAACCGCCAATGCATGTCCCCTCCCCTCCCTCAAAACTGACTAAAATGAGGGGAGAGGGAGTTCTTTAAATGGGGATAACCCATTAATGTTTGGGCTCAGGTTCCATCGTTGATGGTGACCCCGACTACCACATATATTACCAACCTCAGCCTCATTCCACCAAGGCATCTCCCATGGCCTCCATTGAGATGTCTTTCCCAAGTTTAAAGAACTAGTGGGGTTCATCCTAAATCACCATTTCTTCCACCATCACCAGGTGTCTCCATCCTTCCCTCGCATGAGCTTCTCCTCGCGGGCTATCTCTTCCATTTATCTACTGAGCACGACTGATGCACTCAACTCTGACAAGCAAGAGTTACCCCTCCATTGTCAGACCATTAAAAGATCATATACATATGGTCGCCCTTCTTCCCTACACATACTTCATCGTGCTTATTCCTACCATGTAGCACCATGAGCTTCTCCTCATGGGCTATCTCTTCCATTTATCTACTGAGCACGAGTGATGCACGTCAACTCTGTCAAGCAAGAGTTACTCCTCCATTGTCAGACCATTAAAAGAGCATCTACCCATGGTCGCCCTTCTCCCTTGCACGTACTTCATTGTGCTTGTGCCTACCATGTAGCACTTGGTGCTAATGTTGCTCCTCACGACCCTACTCGATCACCAGGAGCCCTCCTTCGCTCGGTGCTCTATAATCGATGGTGGTCGAGCAATCACCATCTCTCCTTGTTCCCAAAGCCCTAAGGGGCCTCTTCGCAATTTTATCTTGTTCTATTTCTCATAGTTGGAGCTAATAGTAATCATTAAGAACTTTTTAATATTTTCATTTTATTCCTTGGGAAAATCTCTACAAATTCATTAAAATTTGTTATCTTGTAGTTTTTTATCAAATAAAAATAAAAAATGAAATTTTTACAAAGTTTTCCAAATGAGTTTTCACAATTATAAAAAATCCCCTAGAAATTAGTTACTTTACACGTAGATCATGGAAATTCAAGCAATCACTATAAATAACAGCGAACACAAAAAATCTTAGAAAAATTGCATTGGAGCCTCGATAACATCTAGAATCTAGTGACATAAGTTTTACAGTGCTTAGGGGTCCTAGACATAAAAAGAAAATGAGGGTTTTAATCGAATCAATAAGGTCAGAAATACCACTGAGAATTCAATAAAATTCCATGCAATAGTTTTGAGTCCTCGTGGATCAATCCTTTACTTGACATGTCCTTATTTTTTCATCCCTTGGCTTGTTCTAAATGAACCCATATGATTTTTGCATGTGCACGTAATGACACGTAAATTTCACTTCTTAATGCATTGAAAATCAATGTATTTCACTTGTTATGATAGTTGCACCGTCTGTTTTATTGTCGCTCTTCTCGTGCCTAAGCAACCCGATTAAGTTCTGAATGGGAAACATGGCGAAGGAGTCACAAGAACTCATTTATTAAGATATTTATATCATTCAGCGAGGACATCAATATACAAGGACTAAGAGAGAATACAAATACATTCATATACACACATACACACGCATAATTTAAAACTTTTATGCTCAGCTTATATATCGAATTGTAGAAAAAATGTACAAATGGTATATTAAAACCACATTAATATACAAAATTAAGCGTTGTGTATTTTTTATTTAGGAAATCCAACACAACAACAAGCAATGAGATCATCTTGACATATTTTTGATGTCTTGATCCAAAATTCACAAAATAAATAAAAATATGAATGCGACCTGGCTTCACAATATGCACGAGGAACTTTAAAATTTAAAGTTGACGCTCAAATACATATCAAAAAATGGGACAAAAATGTTTTCAGTTCAAGGAGGTGAAATTCAAACCAAGAGATTTTTGGTATTATTTGAAAACATATAAATAAAAATAAAAACCAATTTGTTGGAAATTAAATGAATAATACAACATTTAGTGTCCAAAATAACCAAAAAATATAAGAAATGTAAATTTTTGAAAATGTATTTTCCCAAGTAGAGTATACTAAATGATACATGGAGTGTAGTTTTTATATTAGTAGGATCTAATATGCATGTAATAAAAATGGCAAATATTTTGGGCTTTTATGCAAAATCTTGAGCTACATGCAACAAGAATTCCTGAAAAGTTTATAGCAAATTCTGTGATTTTTTGAATTTTTGATCAAAATAAACTTATTGTGAATTCACTGTTGATAGAGGGTGATTTTAAGTACTTATTCAAATAAAATATCAATCAGAAATTCTGATTTATCTGAGACCGTACATGTTATAATAAAAAATCATAATTTTAAATTTGCAAAATGATTAAAAATATTTTTTAATTAGACATCAAAATCACTCAATAAATTATAAGTAACATGAAGTAATATTTTTTAATGATTTTGGTTATGTTGAAGTGCATATAATTGTGATCAAAATGCTATTTTTTAGTTTTTTTGGCAACTGTATGAATTAGAACGGTTTAAATGGTTATGATGAGTATAATATCACAATTTTTCACCATTTTAGCTCCAATAAATAAGGTGTATACCATGAAAACTCAATTAAATGTGCACTTGGAATAGCACTGAGTACACCATAATATAATATATTTAGGAAATAAAAAGTGAAGAGAAATATAGGACACACGTCAGCTTCTTCGAGCCTAGCAAGAATGGATCCCGTGCGCACCTGTTATAAGTCTCATGGAACCACATCTGACGAGTCCGTGATCCGTTGAGTTAAGAAGTTGTTTTTAATTGCCGTGAGTGAAAAATAATGTGTCGTTCGTTGTAGGCGGCGATCGGAATCGGTCAAGAAATAACCACAAATTTTATTCAATTTTAATCGAGTGGTTTTATGTTTATTTTACTTGGGCAAGTCCCAAGGTCAATCACAAGGAGGCAAAAGGAACAACCTAGAATTATGTCTATCAAGATTCATGCACGATTTTCGAGGTGGTCTTTTTTTGGAATTTTTAATGCAAATAAGGGATGCGAGATGCAATTTCGGCCTATTTTAAGGACTAAAATATCAACTATGATCAAACAATGTCCGAAAAATACGAAACTTGGCCACAATGCAAAATATGATGAAATAAATACAATGTAATTTTTTTGGAATTTTTGGATGCAATATGAATTTTTATGAATTTTTAAATGCAAACAAAATGAATTTCAATATTTAGTTATGATAAATACTACACCTACTTATTTTCTAGGACCAAAATTATCTAAGATCTATCACTAGGTGATTGATCTCAGAAAAATCCTAAACCTCAAAAATGTGAGATCTAGTACCTATTAAAAATTAAATAGTGAAATGTGCAAAATGATTTTTACAGAGCAAATTATGGAGGAAATGCAATTCTTTTTGGGCACAATGTCCAACACAATAAACTCTACAATATATGCTTTTTGGGGATTTTTTAGAGCAACAGTTAATCAACGGCAATTTTAAGAGCATAAAGTGGACAAAAGTTTGCAAATTTCTACAGAATAATTAATTATTAATTAACCATCAATCACAAAAATATCCACAGCATATCAAAATGTAGAGAATTAATGAGAAACACAATGTCAATTTTTAATAAATAAAATGATGTAGAGAAGAGGTCTAAAAGCGATGGAGAACATAGGGGTACATATGCAAATATAATAAATAAAATAGGTAAAGAAAACTGCAGTGGGGGGACTTGTATGAAATTAGCAATAAATATGGGGAGCGTTTTGCAATTTTACCAGAGAGGCACGTACGTAGCACGTGCCCTCTGGATCTGGTCTTTTCTGCGAATCTCAGGAATGGTAGGGGGCGTCTTACAAAATTCCCAGAGGCACACGCCTCGCATGTGATGCCAGGTTCAGACTAGCGGCTCGGGAGAAGACCTCCACGTGGCGCTTCCTGCTAGCCTCGGGCCACCCGAGGCTCTTGGTATGGACGCTGGCTCAGACGGAGCTTTGGAGTGGATCTAGACCGTTGGTGGGGATGGAATCGGATGGATGAGAAGGGCTCGGCCTCTCCTGGAGGAGCCTGGTGGTGCGGCGAGTCGGCCAAGGCGAGGGGGCGTAGGAGCTTGGTGTTGGCATCTCCTGTGGCGAGGTGGTCAGCGTTGCTGAAGATGGGTTCAATGGTCGACACACGGTCGGTGAACGTCAGGGCAGAGGACAGTCGGTGCAACGGCGAGGTGGTCGAGGCAGAGACCGGCGAAAAGTGGCGGCGTAGTTGGTGAAGGGTCGAGCTCGAGTTGTTGGAGGGGCGGAGCTGCGTGGTGTAGTCGATGACGGTGAAGGAGCTCTTGACGTTGTCGAAGGCGTCGCTAGTGGTCGGCGGAGCTGGGTGGGGTTCAACGGCAGAGTGGCGATGGCGTTGATGGAGTGGTGTCGACGGAGGTCGATGGCGAAGGCGAAGCACGGTGATGTCAACTCGGAGGCGAGGCAGAGTAGGTGGGTGTAGGAGATGGCGGAGGCGCAAGTCGTAGAAGATGATCGAGAGATAGAAAGAGAGATCAAAAATTACGGACGGGAAAAGGGAGATGAAGTGTGGCGAAGGAGGAGGTACCTGGAGAAGAATAGGGCTCGACGGCCTGTCGCCGGAGCAAGAGCAGCGGCGGAGCTTTGCTGCGATGAGGGGGTAACCTCGGATCACGCCGGCGAGGTTGGCTCTCACGATCACCCTGAGAACGACGGATGATCGTGAGGTCGGAGGCTCGGAGGTTTAAATAGGGGAGAGGGAAGGGCGTTAGGCGACGGAGGTTGAGAGGATAATGGAGGTGAGAGGCGGCGCGACTGGTCGTTGGTGGAGATAAGGGTTGGCGGCCGGTTGCGAAGGGGGAGGCAGAGGAATCGGAGGAGAAGTTGCGAGGGGGAGCGACTGGGAAGGAGATGGTCAATGTGACACGCGGCGGGGGCGCGAGAGGAGGATGGGGCACGTGCGGAGCACATGCTTGGGGGCACGTGCATCGCACGTGCGACTGCTTTAATTAATTTTTTTTTATAAAAACGAAAATATAAAACGCCCAAAAAACAATGACACGTGGCGGCACCAGGTGCTGCCACGTGTCAGCACCAGAAAAACGAAAATAAAAGATTTGTAAAATAAAAAAGAAATAGTAAATGACCTCGGATCGAAAAAGTTCCTTCACGAAAAATGCTCGTCTCGATGAGATCTACAACTTTCATGAAGACATCAAACCAAAATCAGTCAAATGTAAAAAGTGAATTTTTGGGGTATCCCATGTACATAGAATACCTTGATTTTTGGATTTTCTATATTTTTTTTGTTATTTTTAAACAAGATAAAAATCCGAAAAAATATGGAAAAAATCAAAGACAAATAAAGACATCTTAATCTATTTTTTTTGGATTTTTATTAAGAAAGAAAATAAGTACATAAAATACGGGTCAAAAACCGCTAAAGTACACAATGTACAAAAGAGGCACAAAACCCAACTTTCACATATGAGCTCCGATTCACTTGAACTTGGTCTTGTTTTGAAGGTAATTGAATGTGCATTAGTTCAAAAGTGAGTAGGATCAAATCAGACACTGGATGGGGAAGATATGTGGCTTTTAGTCCGAAAATCCTGAAACTAGGGTTTGGGTTTTTGGTCAACTTAATAGGGTAGTGATTTTTTGTATTTTTTATTTATTCTTGCTAGTGATATGTACACAGTGGCAGTGGTTTTGTGTCATTCGGAGATAGAATGAAAGAGTTAAAAATCTGGGAAATTAGGCTATTTACATGTCATTTTTGCTTGGATTTTTGGCTTCTTATTTTGTGCAAAAATTAATGCTAAGATGCAATTCTTATGAAAACATGCATGAATGCTAATTATGCAGAATAAATGCAGAAATGCTATTGATCTTGATGGATCTGAGCTTAATTAATGAGATTTAGAGTGATGAACCTGAGATTCATCATCCCCCTATGCTTAAACCATGCTCGTCCCAGAGCATCAAATAGAAATGCCATGAAGTGAAATGAGATTGGGTTCCATACCAAGACCATGAGCTGAAGGTGACACTGAAACTAAACTCGACCTTTGGATTAATAGTGTGGCGGAACTTCTGTGAGACTTAGAATTTTAAAATCAACAGCCCTCAAATTCTACACATCATTGTCACAGTTTCGGCTCAGAAGTCATCTTAGATCAATCCTCTTCCCAAAGTATACCCTATGAACATTGAATAACCGACTCGTGTGTGAAAGGTTTTAGCTCTTCCCATCCAGAATGCTGGACTACCATGCTCCTCTCCTCTCTAGTAACTCGTCCTCAGGGAGTCAGGTATTTCCTTCTAAGGTATGTCGCGATGTGTTCATAATCGAATTGGGGGAGAAGATCGAAGAAAGAGAAAAGAACTGGAGGGTGGCCAGTGTAGCCGAGTCTCCACCAAGATCTGCAGGTTTCTTGAAGCTTGGACCTTTTTGGTCGGATTTTATTTGGTAGTTGCTTCTTTGTTTTTGGATTTTTTGGTGGTTCTGCTTGGATCTTGTTGTGCCCCTACGGATATAGAATCTTTTTGTTCCGTACATTTTTTGGAATCTTAGAAAAAATTGTGCCCAGCCGTCCATCCCTTTTTCGAAGCTTTATTTCAACCCGTACTCCGGTCTTTAGATTTCCATGCTACGAGAAAAGAGACTCACACAGACTTCCAACATCCCTTATGAGTTGAGCTAAGTGCATAGTGCGAGAGTACAAATTAATTCCCTATTCCAGAGTTGTACCCAGAATGAAGAGACCATGTTAGACACTAAGAGTCAAACGTTGCACATTGTCATGTGGAACTTAAAGCATTAAGTCAAAAGACCTGAAGCTCTTAAAATCCTATTTCTCAGTGAAGTTCCTCTGAAAATTAGGTGGATTAAGGTCAAGTCTAGACCACTCTCGGTTTCTGCTCACAACTCGGTTCAGAACCCAATGACTTTTCACAGATGCATGTGATGCTGGATGAAGTGCAGGTGTGTGAAATGCTGACAAATTTTTTTGTGATTTTTTATTTTTGATTTTTTTGATGCAAAAATGAAATAAGAAGCCATTTTTTTTCAAAAAATTTTGAGCAAGGTTAGTGTTAGCAGCAAAACTCTTTTTTCTTTTTTCTTTTTCTCTTTTTTTTCAAGAGCAGTACCCACCCCGTAAATACACATAGACTTATGCGAAAGTACGAGATATGGGTAAAATATATACGAAGTATATACAGGCCCCCCTATACTTAGCAAGTGCTGTGTCCTCAGAGCACAAGAAGCGGAAAGAAAACATAGCCCGGGCTAAGCATAAGGGAGTGAAAAAAATGAGAAGAAATGAAGCGGTAGGGATATGTGAATGAGGAGAGTATATACAGATGGATGTCGGTTCCCCCTATACTTAGGCTCTGGACAGTCTAAGTATGGAAGAAGGGTAGAAATGGAGCGATCGGGAGATAGGAGAAGAATGGTATGTACAAATGGAATCAGTCCCCCCCATACTTAGGCCTTGGCCTAAGTAGAGGAAGAAGCTGTACAAGGAGGCCGATGTGGTCGGGAGGGAGGGTGGGAATGATCAGATAAATCTTCAATGTTCTCGCTCTACATGAAATAGATGACCTTGACTTGAACTGTCTGCTCTTTGGGTGATTCAATATATGGCTTCAACATTTGTCTATTTACTGAGAAAGGTTGTGCATCATCTTTGAGTTTGGTAATATCCACGCTTCCATTGGTATGCACATTGATGACAATGTAGGGACCCGTCCATTTTGATTTTAGTTTCCCATGAAAAATCTTCAACCGAACATTAAACAACCACACTTTCTGCCCAGGGACAAAGGTTTTATCTCGAATGTGTCTATCATGCCATCTCTTGACCTTGTCCTTATAAATCACACTGTTGTCATATGCCCGATTTCGGATTTCAATTAGTTCATTCAGATTTAAGTCTCGACATAGTTTCCCAAGGTGACAACTCCAATTCAACTTTTTGATCGCCCATTCTGATTTGTGAATCATTTCTGCTGGTAGATGGAATGGCTTGCCATAAATCATCCTAAAAGGTGAAGTACCGAGTGGAGTCTTATAGGCTGTCCTATAGGCCCATATAACTTGGTCCAACAGTTTCGACCAATTCTTCCTATCTAGACGAACTAATTTCTGAAAAATACCCTTGACCTCTCTATTAGAAACCTCTGCCATGCCATTAGATTGTGGATGATATGGGTTGGCTATTCTGTGCTCAAATTTGTACTCCTTAGCCAAAGATCTCATTTCTCTGTTCACAAAGTGGCTACCTCCATCAGAAATCAAAACTTTTGGTATCCCGAACCTCGCAATGATATTATCTTTGATAAACTTACAGACGACTTTGCTATCTGCGGTTCGAGTTGGAATAGCCTCTACCCATCTTGATAAATAGTCAACCGCTAACAAGATGTACTCAAATCCATTGCTGTTGGGAAAGGGACCCATAAAATCAATCCCCCATGCATCGAAAACATCACAGAAAATTATTGATTGCATGGGCATTTCATCTCTATATCCCAGAGTCCCTCCCATTCTTTGACAAATCGGGCATGACCGTACAAATTCATTAGCATCCTGAAATAAGGTCCGCCAGTAGAATCCACATTGGAGTACCTTGTGCGCGGTTCTCTTTCTCGAATGGTGTCCTCCAGCCTCGAGAGAATGACAATGTGTGAGGACACTCTGATATTCCTCCTGAGGAATACATCTTCTCCAGACACAATCCGGTCCTTCATAGAAAAGGAAGGGATCGTCCCAATGGTATTTTCTCGAATCTGACTTCAATCGATCAATCATTCTCTTGGTCCAACCAAAGGGAACCTTCTTGGAGACAAGGTAGTTCACTATGTCGGAATACCACGGGGTTGAATCAATAACACAAACTAATTCGTCTGGAAAAGTCTCTTTAATTGGTCAAGTGTTAGGATAATCGTTTTGCTCGATTCGGGAAAGGTGATCAACGACAACATTCTTTATTTCAGGTTTATTCTTGATCTCCAAATTAAATTCCTGGATTAACAAGATCCATCTCAAAATTCGTGCCTTAGCATCCTTTTTATCCATGAGATATCTAATTGTCGTGTGATCTGTGAAAATTGTCACCTTGGAGCCCAATATGTATAATCTAAATTTTTCAAGGGCCCAAACAACCGGGAGCATTTCCTTTTCAGTCACTGTATAATTTCTCTGTGCAAGATCCAACACTTTGCTCGCGTAGTGAATCGCATAAGGAATTCCATCTCTTCTTTGTCCGAGTACCGCTCCGACAGCAAAATCCGATGCATCAGTCATGATCTCGAAGGGAAGAGACCAGTCGAGAGCTTGTAATATCAGCGATTCACATATTTTCCTTTTCAGGAGCTCAAAGGCCTCTAGACATCTGTGATTCACAATAAACTTGGTGTCTTTTCCTAAGAGCTCAGTCAGTGGGCGGGCGATCTTTGAAAAATCTGGGATAAACCTTCGATAAAATCCAACATGCCCTAAGAACGACCTCACTGACTTGACGTTGGTTGGTGGCTCAAGTTTCTTGATCACATCCACCTTGGCAGGGTCAACCTCCATTCCCTTTTTGGAGATGACGTGCCCCAACACGATACCCTCAGTCACCATAAAGTGACTCTTCTCCCATGAGAGTACCAAATTAACCTCCTGGCATCTCTGGAGGACTCGGTCCAAGTGCGCTAAACATGTATCAAATGAATCATCATGAACCGAGAAGTCATCCATGAAGACTTCCAGGAAATCACCAACCATTTCGGCAAATATGGCAATCATGCACCGCTGAAATGTGCCTGGGGCATTGCAAAGCCTGAATGGCATGCACTTGAATGCGTAGGTACCGAAGGGACATGTGAACGTGGTCTTTTCCTGGTCCTCGAGAGCGATAGCTACTTGATTGTAGCCGGAGTACCCATCAAGAAAAAAAAGAATGCTTTCTTTGCAAGTCTCTCCAAGATTTGATCAATGAATGGCAGTGGAAAGTAATCTTTCTTGGTCGCAGCATTCAGGCACCGGTAATCGATACAGACACGCCACGACGTGGGTACTCGGTCCGTGATCTCTACCCCCTCTTCGTTGGTGACCATCTGGATTCCCGACTTCTTCGGGACGACATGAAGGGGGGCCACCCACTTGGAGTCAGAAATGGGGTATATAAATCCTGCTTTGCACCATTTCTCTATCTCTTTCTTAACCACTTTCTTGAGAGCATGGGGGAAAGGAATGGAAGTTTTTGAGACAGGAGATAGAGAGACAGAATCATAAATAAGAGCATCTTTATTAGACTTGGAGTTCATATTACAATCACAATAATCAAAATCAGGTTGCTGAAAAGGTGACAAATCATAGATGCTTTCCCTTTGTCTTGCGCTGGGATCTTCAAGCATCCTTCTTCTTCCTCCTCGGAAACATCCTCCGGTTGATCTTCCGAGTCTTCATGTTCCGATTCCCTTGCCCGGTCAGGTACGACCATGGTCCTTCCGCTCCTGAGTGACATGGCATTGATTTTGTCAAACGAAAGATCTCATGTTCAGATGTGGAAAAATCTGAATAGTATACCTGGCTATTGTGTTGAGATGATTTGTTCAAGCTATTGGGGTTAGCTTGGACTTGGGAGGGAATGGCTATGGCTGGGGCTGTCTGCTCATCCTTCTAACGGGACAAGCGATTGACATCAACCCGTAGATCGTGTAGCTCATTTCGGAAGTTGCGAAACTCTTCAAGCATTTGTCTCTGGATGTCGATCAGTTCTTCTGGAGGATTGGACGATTGAGCTGACTATCTGGGAGCTTGAGATTGCTGACGGTATTGCTAAGGTTGGTTCTGGCGATTGTAGGGCTGATGCTGCTTCTGGAAAGATGTAGTATTCTGAGTGTGTTGTGGAGGAAATGCAGCATTATAGAAAGTGGGTGGACGCTGATAAGGTTGACGGTCCCCCATATTACCCTGTCGGGTGACGATTCCGGATGTGCTGCTTTTAAGAAGTTGTTTTTATCGTGTTGTGCGTTGTAGGCGGCAATCAGAAACGATCAAGAAAATACCACAAATGATTTATTTAATTTTTAATATCGTGGTTTTATGTTTATTTTACTTGGGCAAGTCCCAAGGTCGATCACAAGGAGGCAAAGGAACAACCTAGAATTAAGTCTATCAAAGTTCGTGTTCGGTTTTCGAGGCGGTCTTTTTTTGGAATTTTAAATGCAATAAAAGATGCAAAATGCAACTTTGGCCTTATTTTAGGGACTAAACTATAAATTACGTTCAAATGATGTCCGAAAATACGAAACTTGGCCACAATGTAAACTATAATGAAATGGATGCACTGCAATTTTTTTGGAATTTTTGGATGAAATATGAATTTTTTTATGGATTTTTAAATGCAAACAAAATGATTTTTAATATTTAATTTTAGTAAATATCAAACCTACTTATTTTCAAGAATCAAAATTATCTGAGATCTATCACTAGGTGACGAATCTCAGAAAAATCCTAAACCTCGAAAGTGTGGGGTTTAATACCTAATAAAAATTAAATACTAAAATGTGCACAATGATTTTTACAGGACAAAATATGCATGCAAATGCAAATCTTTTTGGACACAATGTTAAGAATAATTAACTCTACAATGTATAATTTTTCTGGGATTTTTAGAGCAACGATTAATCAATTATCAATTTTAGAGCAAGAGATGGGTAAAATATGCAAATTTTCACAAAACAATTATTTATTAATTAACCATTAATCACAAAACTACCCACAACATGTCAAAGTGTCGAGAATCAATTCACAAACATCATGCAATTTTTAGATTGATAAAATAATGTAGAGAAAGTATTCAAAACTGAGGGGGAACACAGGGGTCCAGATGCAAATATAATAAATAAAAGAAATAAAGTAGACTGCAGTGGGGGGACTTTTGTGTAGTTACCTATACCCCAGAGGGTATTCTTGCAAATTTCCCAGAGAGGCACGTGCGCAGCACGTGCTCTCTGGTTTTGGACTGATGCGCAAATATGAGAACTCCAGGGGGGTTGTTATAATTGACCCAGCGGGTCACGTGCGGATCACGTGACCCCTGGGGGTTGCTTGCTGGGGACGTTCCCCCACGCACGTGCGAGGGGCGTGCGGGGGGGCCTCGGGCTTTGGGCCCGGCCGGCGAGGCGGTGTGGAGGCTGACGGTGGAGGTTGTCGTGGCCGAGGTTGCTGGAGGTGATGACGACGTCGACCTCCCTCTGGCCGACACACGGCCTAGAGGGCGGTTGCGGCGGCGCAAAGGTGGTGACGAAGGTGGTGAGGGCCGAGGGGCTGTCGCGGCGGAGGGCCAGTGGCGATGGAGAACCACCGCCTCCTGTGGTGGTTGGGCGGAGGTGGAGCGGAGCCTCCGGTGGCGCTGCGTTGGAGCCGATGACGAAGGCGGCGGCGGTGGTCCTGGTCGATGAAGCGGTGATCGTCGAGGGCGCAGGGGGGTCGGTGGCGACGGCGTCGAGGCGGAGTCGGGTTGGCGTGGTGGCGCTGGAGCGGAGCCGGAGGAGGATGAAGGCGAACGTTGGCTCGACGCCAAGGCAGAGCTGGAGCTTGCGCGCGGAGGAGCGGCGCTGCAACGAGGGGGTAGCCCTCGGATCTCGCCGGGGAGGCGACGCGGTGCTGTCACCGCCGCGAAGCCTCTCCAGGTGCAATCGACGGATGCGTTGGAGGAGGGCCGGCGGTGGTTGTTAAATAGGGCTGGGACAGGCGGGAAAAGGAAGGCGATCGGGGCGATGGGGGATCGGCCGAGGGATTCGACGAGGGTGTGATTGATTTGATGGAGCTGCGCGGCGGTCGGAGCGAGATTCGCGGCGAAGATGGGATTCGCGGTGGCGGAGATCGGAGATGGGCGGAGCTCGCGAGATCCGCGGCGGCCCGAAGAGGAAAGGGGAAGACGAGCAGGAGCCGTCCGATCAGCCGAGATCGGGCGGCCCTGCGTGCGACACGTGTCTGCGAGAGGAGAAGGGAGAGAGGGCGCACGTGCGGAGCACGTGCCTGGGTGGCACGTGCGACGCACGTGCGTCTTTATATATTTTTTTTATTTTTTATTTTTTTATATATTTTTTTTAACGAATATATAATTGTGCCAAAAAAAGGCTGACACGTGGCGGCCTCTGGGGCTGCCACGTGTCAGCACCAGAAAATTCAGAGAATAATTATCTTGTAAAATCAAAAATAAATAGTAAATCACCTCGGATCGAAAAACTTCCTTCACAAAAATTGCTCGTCTCGACGAGATCTACAACTTTCATGAAGACATCAAAACCAAAATCGGTCAAATGTAAACAGTGAATTTTTTGGGGTATCCTATGTACATAGAATACCTTGATTTTTGGTTTTATAATTTTTTTGTCATTTTAAACACGATAAAAATCTGGAAAAATATGGAGAAATCAAAGATAAATAAAAGACACTTAATTCTATTTTTTTTGAATTTTTATTGATTAAGAAAATATATACATAAAATACAAGGTCAAAACCGTGAAAATATACAATGTACAAAAGAGGCCCAAAACCCAACTTTCACATATGTGCTCCGATTCACTTGAACTTGGTCTTGTTTTGAAGGTAATTGAATGCACATTAGTTCAAAAGTGAGTAGGATTAAATCGGACACTGGATGGAGAAGATATGTGGCTTTTAGTCCGAAAATCCTGAAATTAGGGTTTGGGTTTTTGGTCCACTTATTTGGGTTAGTTATTTTTTTGTATTTTTCCTTTATTCTTATTAGTGATATGTACACAGTGGAAGTGGTTTTGAGTTATTCGGAGTTAGCATGAATGTGTTAAAAAATCTGGGAAGTTAGGCTTATTTACAGGTCATTTTGGCTTGGATTTTTGGCTTCTTATTTTGTGCAGATTTTTGTGCTAAAATGCAATTCTTATGGAAACATGCATGAATGCTAATTATGCAAAATAGATGCAAGAATGCTGTTGATTTTTAGGGATTTGAGCTTAATAAATGAGATTTAGAGTGATGAATACGAGATTCATCATCCCCCTATACTTAAACCATGCTCGTCCCTGAGCATAAAAAAAAGAAATGCCATGAGGTGAAATGAGATTGGGTTCCATACCAAGACCATGAGCTGAAGGTGAAAGTAAGCCTAAACTCAACCTTTGGATTATTTGTGTGTCGGAACTTCTGTGAGACTTAGAATTTTAAGATCAACAGCCCTCAAGTTCTACACATCATTGCTACAGTTTCGGCTCAGAAGTCATCTTAGATCAATCATCTTCCCAAAGTATACTCTTTGAACATTGAATAACCGACTCTTGTGTGTGAAATATTTTAGCTCTTCCCACCCAGAATGCCGGACTACTGCACAAGCCTCCTCTCCAATAACTCGTCCTCGGGGAGTCAGGTATTTCCTTCTAAGGTCTGTCGCGCTGTGTTCACAATCGAATTGGGGGGAGAAGATAGAAGAATGAGAAAAGAACTGGAGGGTGGCCAGTGTAGTCACCTCTCCTTGTGAAGATGGCCAGTGTAGCCGAGTCTCCACCAAGATCTGCAGGTTTTTGGAAACTTGGACCTTTTTGGTCAGATTTTATTTGGTAGTTGCTTCTTTGTATTTGGAATTTTTGGTGGTTCTGCTTGGATCTTGTTGTGCCCCTACGGATATAGAATCTTTTGTTTCCGTACATTTTTTGGGGTCTTAGAAAAAATTGTGCCCAGCCGTCCATCCCTTTTTCGAAGCTTTATTTCAACCCGTACTCCGGTCTTTAGATTTCCACGCTACCAGAAAAGAAACTCACACAGTCTTCCAACATCCCGTCTGAGTTGAGCTAAGTGCATAGTGCGAGAGTACAAATTAATTCCCTATTCCAGAGTTGTACCCAGAATGAAGAGACCAGGTTAGACACTAAGAGTCAAACGCTGTACATTGTCATGTGGAACTCAAAGAATTAAGTCAAAGACCTGAAGACTCTAAAATCCTATTTCTCGGTGAAGTTCCTCTGAAAATTAGGTGGATTAAGATTAAGTCCAGACCACTCTCGGTTTCGTCTCATAACTCGGTTCAGAACCCAAAGACTTTTCACATATGCAAATGTGATGCTTGATGAAATGCGAGTGTGTGAAATGCAGACACACATTTTTTTGTTTTTGATTTTTTTTTACTTAATGCAAAAAAAATGAATAAGAAGCCATTTTTCAAAAATTTTGGGCAAGGTCAGTGTTAGTGAAAAAACATTTTTTTTAATTTTTAAGAAAAACCCACCCCGTAACTACATATAGACTTATGCGCAAGTACGAGGTATGGCTAAAATATATACAAAGTATATATACAGACCCCCCTATACTTAGCGAGTGTTGTGTCCTCAGAGCACAAGAAGCGTAAAGAAGACATAGCTCGGGCTAAGCGTAAGAGAGTGAAAAAGAAAAAGATTTACAAAATCGCCCCCCTATACTTAGACTGTGAATAGTCTAAGTATAGAAGAAGGGCGGAAAAGAAAAGAAAAAGAAAAAGAAGCGGTCAGGGTATGTGAATGAGGAGGGTATATATAGGTGGGTGGCGGTTCCCCCTATACTTAGGCTTTGGTCAGCCTAAGTATAGAAGAAGGATGGATATGGAGTGAGCGAAAGATCGGAATGTGATGAGGGAAATGGTATATACAGATGGCATCGGTCCCCCATATACTTAGGCCTTGGCCTAAGTAGAGGAAGAAGCTGTACAAGGAGACCGATGTGGTCGGGAGGGAGGGTGGGTAGCCGATGATTAAGGCGGTTTACGGCTGATCTTCTTGTGAGCCTGCGGTGGGAGATCGTAATGATGAGTCGGAGGTGAGGCATATGATTCCCAACTATTATCAGTGTCATCCTCAGAAATATCATGATGGATAGTAGATGAAATATTTGAGTCAGATGAAAAGTAACCATCATCAGAGTTATCCTCAGAAGAATAGTATTTGAAAGTGGACATACTCCAGATGTTCATGTCTTTTTGTTTCTTCAATTGTTTCCTCAAGCTTCGTTCCTTTTTAAGATCAATCAGTTTGTCCTCCGATGAATATTCAGATGCTCCGGCCTCAGTCAGATCATAAGAAATAATTCCATTGTACTTGTGAAAGGTAGGAGCATCAGCTTTGGATGAGTAATAATTAGGAACGGGAGTTGTCCAACGAGAATCGAATTTTGGATCCTTGCGAAGATATGGCTTTAGAGATGCCGAACAGACTTCACTCATGTAGACTACCTTTTCCGGACCTGATGAGGGATCATCAACCGATTCCTCTTCCGAAAGATCAAAGGTGACTTTCTTTTTCTTGTTTCGTGCAGATGTCGGTTCACTTGAGTACCCAGATGAATAGCCATTAAAATTCTTCTCCTTGGTCGGTGCTCGGGCTACGTGTTCGTTCTTTGTTTCCTGAATGTTGGTGCACTCTTGATTTGGGAGGATTTGGTCAAGATAATCAGAGTATGTTGCTCCAGGGTGCGACCATGCAAATGTCTCAGGATCGTAGTAGAAGGATTTGTTTATTTTGAAATCTGCGGGAATTGAGATATCGGGGAGAGTCTCTAAACCAATAGTCTCATTAACAAACGCAATCTCAGGTGTAGCAGCGGGGTAGGGCTCTTCTACCGTTTCATGGTTGCGGTTGTTGGGGACTTCGTGGGTTACCTTCGAAAATCGTGGCTCCTCAAAGACTGTATCAGATCGTAGTGATTCCAATGCTGTAAAATTTATTTCCCGAGTCTCACAATCGATACTCGCCTTGGCCAATGCCAAGAATGGTTTTCCGAGAATGATTGGAGACTGGGTGAATTCTCCTTGATGCTCAATATCAATGATCATGAATTCTACCTTGAGCGGAGCGCCTTGGAATTTCATGATGACAGAAATGGTTCCTCTCGGTCTTTTTATCGATCGGTCTGCCAATTGAACAATCTCTCGTATCTTCCGAATTGGCCCGAGTTTGAGTTCGTGAAATACAGAGGTCGGGAGGATATTGATCGGTGAATCGTCATCAATACGAGCATGTGTGAAAATTGTGTCTTTGATTTCACAGTCAAATCTGGGCAACCGCTTCACTATGCGGCTCTTGGTTTTTCTCCTCAACACCAAGGAGGAGGCCATTGACAAGATATGTCTTTCAGTTTTTGTTCTAATCCTTCCTGACTTTTTGATGATTAATCTGTCCATTAGAAATTTCTTGAGGTCAGGGAAGTGTTCAATGGCCTTTATAATGGGAAGTTCAAAAATCAAGTATTTTTCCAGTGCTTCCCGTAAAACAGGATCCAAATTCCTCAGATCTTCTTCAGATTCAATTTTTATGAGATTTTCTGGATTTTCATTTTTTTTTGTATTTTCTGTGTGGTGTGGCGATGTGGTGTCTTCCTTAGATGAGAAGGGGCCTTGATATTCAATGTTTGGTTCAGAGGCATAGTCATTCCTAGGGGAATAATGAGCAGAAGTTTTGATATTAGAGTCATTCCTAGGTCTTTGAATATTCTCAAAAATTTCATCATGGAATCCAATCATTTCCTCATTTAGTTTAACACTCGATCCACCATAGAATGAGATTACTCGGTCGGCAAATTTTTGAAATCTATTCTCCATCACTTCAAATCTTGTTTTTATCCTCGAGACATTATCCTCACAAATTTGCTCATGATCAATCATGGGAGCACTCGGATTTTGTTCAATGATTCCGTCTTCCATTTTTCTGTACGTACGGAGAGGAGAATTTCTTGGAGTATCCATTGTACGATCATTTCTTGAAATTTTCTCCTCCAAAATTATGGAAGGAGGCTGCTCATATGTTACAGGCATGTGTATTTGATCTGAGTCTAGTTCAGTCCTTTGATCATGATTGGTCAGATCTTGATATTGTTGAGTCAGCATACAGGGTCTATATGTGTCTAGGAGGTCCATCCAATCCTCTGTATGGGTTTCATGTCTGACGAGGGTTCTGTCATGATCAATCCAACGTTGATGATCATTAAGCGCATGTCTTTCCATCTGGGTTTGGGTTCTCTGCCAGTCATGGGAGTTAAAGAGATTTTGATCTTGAAATGTTTCATTGGCGAGAGAGTGAGAATAAGACGGTTCAGTCCAAGATGGTGTGGTTGGATGATTTGAGAAAGGATTTAATGAGGTCGAAGTCATCTGCGGTTGAAAGCTTCTCGCAAATGTTGGAGGATTAAACGAAGAGGAAGTAGTGGATTTGGGCCAAACCGACATAGATTTGTTTTCATAGTGGTGTTCGGTCATTTTTGAAGGAGTTGAGAGAAATGATGGGTTGGATCTGAAATTTGGAAAAATTTCCATGATGAGATTAAAATCAAGAGACGAGAGAGATGATTGTTTTGTCAAAAGTGTGGCTATTGATCTTTGATATCGGTTCACGCACACCAATACAAACACAAATCAACCCTGGGTTCACCAACTCACACAATGAAGCCGTAAGATTTCGGCTATTATCTTTTCAATTTTAGTTGATGATAAATTCAATCTTGCAAACCGTTTAGACGAGCTGTTTAGGTTTGGAGCTGGGCTCTATCCTAGTGTGCGTTTCTCTCCTCGCTACAAGATAAATCAAACAATGTCGGGGTTGCTCTCCCGCAAAAATTCTTGATTTTATGGGTTATTTGAGATCAGATATATTTAGCAGTCTCGATTTTAATGAGGTGATCACTGAGAAATTAGATGAGCACAAATACACGTCTACCGTCCAGTCCCAATTTCCTTTAAAGTTATGTTATAAACCAAGAGGGAGGAATTCGAGAAAAGCTGATGCACGTGGAAAACTATGATGAATGCTCAGTTAGAAGACTTACAGTGAATCCTCGCAATCTCCATGTGGGATGCTAGACAGAATTTAAAAATTATTCTAAATGAAATGCAAGCCGATGGAAAAAACCGCACCTAAGCAGAAAGTTCTATTAGCGGGAAGAACTGATTTAAATTTGGCTAAGTTTGAACGATCTATGTGCGTCTCAATTTAAAGTGCAGTGTGGCTTAAGATCCTACGAGCACAAGCAAAAATATAAATGCTCTGAGAGCCGTAAGTGCAGGTCTATCCTAATCGCCACTCAAGTCGGGCCCCACCCTCGCCGGAGAGTGAAACAGGCCACGACACACCACGGAATAAAGTTTAGAGGTCTTTCTACACACGCGAGAGTCCAAACGGACACCGCTGTAAAATTGCAGAAATTAAAAGTGCAGAAATTAAAAACCTAGACTCTACTCTCTCTCACGACTCGACTCGATCTTAAATTAATTGCGGTTTTTGGTGAAGTTGCGTCGGTTATTGAAAATCGCTCCACGTACAAGGTACCTCGCAAGAAAAATAAGAGAGAAAATGTAAGAGAGTGACTCAAGAATATATGTAAAAAAATAAAGGCTGAAAAATAAATTGCAGGAAAATAAAAATGAAATTTACAATGAAAAATTCGGGGGTCAGACTACCCGAATGCGAAAAACCGAACAAAATTTTTTAGACAAAAATCTAAGCCGTTTGCCTCCCCGGCAACGGCGCCATCTGACAATTCCGGATGTGCTGCTTTTAAGAAGTTGTTTTTATCGTGTTGTGCGTTGTAGGCGGCAATCGGAAACGATCAAGAAAATACCACAAATGATTTATTTAATTTTTAATATCGTGGTTTTATGTTTATTTTACTTGGGCAAGTCCCAAGGTCGATCACAAGGAGGCAAAGGAACAACCTAGAATTAAGTCTATCAAAGTTCGTGTTCGGTTTTCGAGGCGGTCTTTTTTTTTGGAATTTTAAATGCAATAAAAGATGCAAAATGCAACTTTGGCCTTATTTTAGGGACTAAACTATAAATTACGTTCAAATGATGTCCGAAAAATACGAAACTTGGCCACAATGTAAACTATAATGAAATGGATGCACTGCAATTTTTTGGAATTTTTGGATGAAATATGAATTTTTTTATGGATTTTTAAATGCAAACAAAATGATTTTTAATATTTAATTTTAGTAAATATCAAACCTACTTATTTTCAAGAATCAAAATTATCTGAGATCTATCACTAGGTGACGAATCTCAGAAAAATCCTAAACCTCGAAAGTGTGGGGTTTAATACCTAATAAAAATTAAATACTAAAATGTGCACAATGATTTTTACAGGACAAAATATGCATGCAAATGCAAATCTTTTTGGGCACAATGTTAAGAATAATTAACTCTACAATGTGTGATTTTTCTGGGATTTTTAGAGCAACGATTAATCAATTATCAATTTTAGAGCAAGAGATGGGTAAAATATGCAAATTTTCACAAAACAATTATTTATTAATTAACCATTAATCACAAAACTACCCACAACATGTCAAAGTGTCGAGAATCAATTCACAAACATCGTGCAATTTTTAGATTGATAAAATAATGTAGAGAAAGTATTCAAAACTGAGGGGGAACACAGGGGTCCAGATGCAAATATAATAAATAAAAGAAATAAAGTAGACTGCAGTGGGGGGACTTTTGTGCAGTTACCTATACCCCAGAGGGTATTCTTGCAAATTTCCCAGAGAGGCACGTGCGCAGCACATGCCCTCTGGTTTTGGACTGATGCGCAAATATGAGAACTCCAGGGGGGTTGTTGTAATTGACCCAGCGGGTCACGTGCGGATCACGTGACCCCTGGGGGTTGCTTGCTGGGGACGTTCCCCCACGCACGTGCGAGGGGCGTGCGGGGGGGCCTCGGGCTTTGGGCCCGGCCGGCGAGGCGGTGTGGAGGCTGACGGCGGAGGTTGTCGCGACCGAGGTTGCTGGAGGTGATGACGACGTCGACCTCCCTCTGGCCGACACACGGCCTAGAGGGAGGTTGCGGCGGCGCAAAGGTGGTGACGAAGGTGGTGAGGGCCGAGGGGCTGTCGCGGCGGAGGGCCAGTGGCGATGGAGAACCACCGCCTCCTGTGGTGGTTGGGCGGAGGTGGAGCGGAGCCTCCGGTGGCGCTGCGTTGGAGCCGATGACGAAGGCGGCGGCGGTGGTCCTGGTCGATGAAGCGGTGATCGTCGAGGGCGCGGGGGGGTCGGTGGCGACGGCGTCGAGGCGGAGTCGGGTTGGCGTGGTGGCGCTGGAGCGGAGCCGGAGGAGGATGAAGGCGAACGTTGGCTCGACGCCAAGGCGGAGCTGGAGCTTGCGCGCGGAGGAGCGGCGCTGCAACGAGGGGGTAGCCCTCGGATCTCGCCGGGGAGGCGACGCGGTGCTGTCACCGCCGCGAAGCTTCTCCAGGTGCAATCGGCGGATGCGTTGGAGGAGGGCCGGCGGTGGTTGTTAAATAGGGCTGGGACAGGCGGGAAAAGGAAGGCGATCGGGGCGATGGGGGATCGGCCGAGGGATTCGACGAGGGTGTGATTGATTTGATGGAGCTGTGCGGCAGTCGGAGCGAGATTCGTGGCGAAGATGGGATTCGCGGTGGCGGAGATCGGAGATGGGCGGAGCTCGCGAGATCTGCGGCGGCCCGAAGAGGAAAGGGGAAGACGAGAAGGAGCCGTCCGATCGGCCGAGATCGGGCGGCCCTGCGTGCGACACGTGTCTGCGAGAGGAGAAGGGAGAGAGGGCGCACGTGCGGAGCACGTGCCTGGGTGGCACGTGCGACGCACGTGCGTCTTTATATATATTTTTTATTTTTTATTTTTTTATATTTTTTTAACGAATATATAATTGTGCCAAAAAAAGGCTGACATGTGGCGGCCTCTGGGGCTGCCACATGTCAGCACCAGAAAATTCAGAGAATAATTATCTTGTAAAATCGAAAATAAATAGTAAATGACCTCGGATCGAAAAACTTCCTTCACGAAAATTGCTCGTCTCGATGAGTTCTACAACTTTCATGAAGACATCAAAACCAAAATCGGTCAAATGTAAAAAGTGAATTTTTTGGGGTATCCTATGTACATAGAATACCTTGATTTTCGTTTTATAATTTTTTTGTCATTTTTAAACACGATAAAAATCTGGAAAAATATGGAGAAATCAAAGATAAATAAAAGACACTTAATTCTAATTTTTTTGAATTTTTATTGATTAAGAAAATATATACATAAAATACAAGGTCAAAATCGCGGAAATATACAATGTACAAAAGAGGCCCAAAACCCAACTTTCACATATGTGCTCCGATTCACTTGAACTTGGTCTTGTTTTGAAGGTAATTGAATGCACATTAGTTCAAAAGTGAGTAGGATTAAATCGGACACTGGATGGAGAAGATATGTGGCTTTTAGTCCGAAAATCCTGAAATTAGGGTTTGGGTTTTTGGTCCACTTATTTGGGTTAGTTATTTTTTTGTATTTTTCCTTTATTCTTATTAGTGATATGTACACAGTGGAAGTGGTTTTGAGTTATTCGGAGTTAGCATGAATGTGTTAAAAAATCTGGGAAGTTAGGCTTATTTACAGGTCATTTTGGCTTGGATTTTTGGCTTCTAATTTTGTGCAGATTTTTGTGCTAAAATGCAATTCTTATGGAAACATGCATGAATGCTAATTATGCAAAATAGATGCAAGAATGCTGTTGATTTTTAGGGATTTGAGCTTAATAAATGAGATTTAGAGTGATGAATACGAGATTCATCATCGGGTAGTGTCCTGTGTGTACCAAATGCCATTTACTTCGAAAGTCAGAGGCATGGCTTCTTTGATTGTCTCGGCCGGTGGGGGTGGCTGCTGGGAAGGTTGGGCATAGGATTGGTCATGAGCCCACAGTTGCTGTTGTTCTGCTCCTGGCTGCTCCTGGACATGATGCACATGATAGATCGGGACAGTATGTGCAATAGGCATCCCCATCTTGGACACCTTCTCGGTGAGCTCCTCCATCTGTTTTGGGAATTGGGAAATCCTGCTGTCGATGTCGTTCATTCTCTTGTGAATTTGATCCACCACGATTAATTTATCGGCGATGATGTTCATGTTTAGAATCAAATCCTCTGCTATCTCTGCGACAATTTGCTTTCCTACTTTGGCTTGAAAGGTGTTCAAGGAGTCAGTGTATGCTCTACTAGAAATTTGTGAACGGCTTATCTCTGCCATCTGCTTCAGTACCCTCCAGACGTTCTCAGCTCTACGTGATGTGTAATTCCCTCCGCAGACAGCGCTAACTAACCCTTGAGTCTCATGTTTGAGGCCAGAGTAAAGTGACTGAACTAGGATGTTATTATCCAAATCATGGCAGGGACATTTCTGTAGCAGGTCTTTAAACCTATCCCAAGCCTCACAGAGTGGTTCATTGGGCATCTGAGAGAAGCTGGTGATGCGGGTCCTCATTTGGTTGGTCCGACTCAAAGGGTAGAATTTCTTCAAAAATAGGTTTTTAAACCTTTCATAAGTGGTCACAGTCACTCCTAAGTTCTTCACTCAGTAATTTGCCTTCCCTTTCAAGGCGAAAGGTAGTGCAGTGAGACGAATGTAGTCCTGGCTGACTTGTGGATGCCTCAGATTAGAACATATCAGCTCCAAGTATCGCAAGAATTCCTATGGCTCTTCAGTCGTATTACCATGGAATTGTGGTAATCGACTTATGAAATGTGGCTTCAGTTCATAGTTTATTTCTGGCTGAGGTGGCTGCAAATAATTTCTCACTCTGTACTGTCCAGGGTTGTATGCGGCTTCCATTGGCAGTTCTTCCCCAGCATTCATTTGTTCTAGCTGCTCCCTCAATAACTGTTGTTGCTGCTCAGATGCAGCCAGTCTTGCAAGAATCATCTGCATTGGATCTTCATTATATTCATCTTCTGGTTCCTTTCTGGGAGGCGGCTTGGGAGGCATCTCTTCTTCTTCACCTTCAGAATATAAGGGGTTTGAGTTAATAGATTGGAAAGAATTGATGTAAAAGTTTTCCTTGATCTGTTTTGGTGAGTAAGAGATCGTGTGGGTCTGTCCTCCCTCCAGAAAGAAGAAGGAATCGTAGGAGTAGGGTTCTTGGGAAGGGTTTCCCGGAGGCCAAGCAGGTCCAGAGTAAGAGTCTCTCTGGGCTTTTGAGATTGGAGACTTTGTGGTTATGAGAGAAGGGTTCGCGGAGTTCGAACAATAATTACCACAATCTTCCATTCTCGAGGTCAACAAGAGGTTTGCGGTTTATGATGTAGGCACAAGTGTGCAGTATTCGTTGATTTCTTAGTTTTTACGCACAAACCAAATACAATACAACGATTTCTTTCACCAACTCACTCAGTGAAGACCGTAAGGGTTCGACCAATTATCTTGTCAATTTTAATTGGTTAGAGTTCAAGTCTTGCAAGCCGTTTAAACGAGCTATTAGGTGCTTGTATTTCCCGACCGACTATCCCGAATTCTTACGACTAGTTGCACCTACTTTCAGCCAGTATGGGAGTAAGTAAGGACCGTAGAACGGCTACCCTTTACTTGAGGACGGAGCCTTACGCAGTGTCCTCTACACCACCCACTCTGCTAAGGAAATCCGGACCGTTTACCGGCTACCCGCAGATCCTCATTGAGAAGTAGCTCTTCACTTTGGAAGAATCAGTAGTCGGTATGAAAATCCTGGCTTGGCTCTATCCTAGTATGCATCTCTCTCCTCGCCGCAAGAAAAATCAAACAATGACGGGGTTGCTCTCCCGCAAAAAATCTTGATTTTATAGGTTCTTAAGATCGGCTAGATTTAGCAGTCCCAATTTTAATTAGGTGATCACTGAAGAATTTAGATGAGCACAAATACACGTCTACCGTCTAGTCCAAATTTCCTTTAGAATTATGTGATAAAACAAGAGGGAGAAATTCAGGAAAAGCCGATGCACGCAGAAAACTACGATGAATGCTCAGTTAGAAGACTTACAGTGAATCCTCGCAATCTTCATGTGAGATGCAATACAAGAATTGAAACTTATTCTCTATGGAATGCAAGCCGATGAAAAACCGTACCTAAGCAGAAAGTTTTATTAGTGAGAAAGAACTGAGTTAAATTTGGCTAAGTTGAACGATCTAGGTGCGTCTCGATTAATGTGTAGTGTGGCTTAAGATCCTACGAGCACAATCAAAAAAATAAAATTCTTTGAGAGCCGTATGTGCAGGTCTATCCTAATCGCCACTTAAGTCGGGCCCCACCCCCACTGGAGAGTGAAACAGGCCATGACACACCACAAGAAAAAGTTTAAAGTCTTTTTACACACGCGAGAGTCCAAACGGACACCGCTATAAATGAGCAGAAATTGAAATTTGCAGAAATTTAAAACCTAAACTCTACGCTCTCTCACGACTCGACTCGATCTTAAATTTATTGCAGCTTATCGGAAGTCGGTGAAGATGCGTCGGTTTCTTGAAAAATCGCTCCACGTATGCCGGGTACCTCGCAAGAAAAATATGAGAGATTGATGTAAGAGAGTGACTAAAAAATAATCAAAAATAAAAGAAAAGAAATAAATGCTGAAAAATAAATGCAGGAAATAAAGTAGAATTTACAATGAAAAATTCGGGGGTCAGACTACCCGAATGCGGAAAATCGAACAAGAAATGTCAAAACACAAAACTAAGCCGTTAGCCTCCCTGGCAACGGCGCCATCTGACGAGTCCGTTGTTGAGTTAAGAAGTTGTTTTTAATTGTCATAAGTGAAAAATAATGTGTCGTTCGTTGTAGGCGGCGATCGGAATCGGTCAAGAAATAACCACAAATTTTATTCAATTTTAATCGAGTGGTTTTATGTTTATTTTACTTGGGCAAGTCCCAAGTTCGATCACAAGGAGGCAAAGGAACAACCTAGAATTATGTTTATCAAGATTTGTGCATGGTTTTCGAGGCGATCTTTTTTGGAATTTTTAATGCAAATGAGGGACGCGAGATGCAACTTCAGCCTATTTTAGGGACTAAAATATCAACTATGATCAAACAATGTCCGAAAAATACGAAACTTGGTCACAATGCAAAATATGATGAAATATATGTAATGTAATTTTTTTGGAATTTTTGTATGCAATATGAATTTTTAAATGCAAACAAAATGAATTTTAATATTTAATTATGATAAATACTACACCTACTTATTTTCGAGGACCAAAATTATCTAAGATCTATCACTAGGAGATTGATCTCAGAAAAATCCTAAACCTCAAAAATGTGAGATCTAGTACCTATTAAAAATTAAATAATGAAATATGCAAAATGATTTTTACAGAGCAAATTGTGGATGCAAATGCAATTCTTTTTGGGCACAATGTCCAGCACAATAAACTCTACAATATTGATTTTTAGGGGGAATTTTTAGAGCAACGGTTAATCAATGGCAATTTTAAGAGCATAAAGTGGATAAAGTTTGCAAATTTCCACAGAATAATTAATTATTAATTAACCGTCAATCACAAAAATGTCCACATCATATCAAAATGTAGAGAATTAATGAGAAACACAATGTCAATTTTTAATAAATAAAATGATGTAGAGAAGAGGTCTAAAAGTGATGGAGAACACAGGGGTACAGATGCAATTATAATAAATAAAATAAGTAAAGAAAACTGCAGTGGGGGGCACGTATGAAATTACCAATAAATCTGGGGAGCATTTTGCAATTTTACCAGAGAGGCACGTGCGTAGCACATGCCCTCTGGATCTGGTCTTTTCTGCGAATCTCAGGAATGGGAGGGGGGCATCTTGCAAAATTCCTAGAGGCACGTGCCTCGCATGTGATGGCAGGTTCAAGCTGGCGGCTCGGGAGAAGACCTCCACGTGGCGCTTCCTGCTAGCCTCGGGCCACCCGAGGCTCTTGGTGTGGACGCTGGCTCGGACGGAGCTTCGGAGTGGATCTAGGCCGTTGGTGCGGATGGAATCAGACGGATGGGAAGGGCTCGGCCTCTCCTGGCGGAGCCTGGTGGTGCGACGAGTCGGCCAAGGCGGGGGGCGGAGGAGCTTGGTGATGGCAGCTCCTGTGGCGAGGCGGTCGTCATTGCTGAAGATGGGTCCAATGGCCTACACACGACCGACGGACGTCGGGGCAGAGGATAGTCGGCGCAGCGGCGAGGTGATCGAGGCAGAGACTGGCGAAAACTGGCGGCGTAGTTGGTGAAGGGTCGAGCTCGAGTTGCTGGAGGGGTGGAGCTGTGTGGTTAAGTCGATGCCGATGAAGGAGCTGTTGACATTGTCGAAGGCGTCGCTAGTGGTCGGCGGAGCTGGGCGGGGTTCAACGGCAGAGTGGCGATGGCGTTGGTGGAGCGGTGTCGATGGAGGTCGATGGTGGAGGCGAAGCACGGTGATGTCGACTCGGAAGCGAGGCGGAGTAGGTGGTAGGAGATAGTGGAGGCGCAAGTCATAGAAGATGATCGATAGATAGAAAGAGAGATCGGAAATTGCGGACGGGAAGAGGGAGATGAAGTGTGGCGAAGGAGGAGGTACCTGGAGAAGAATAGGGATCGACGGCCTGTCGCCGGAGCAAGAGCAGCGGCAGAGCTTTGCTGCGACGAGGGGGTAACCTCGGATCACGCTGGCGAGGTTGGCTGTCACGATCACCCTGAGAACGACGGATGATCGTGAGGTCGGAGGCTCGGAGGTTTAAATAGGGGAGAGGGAAGGGCGTTAGGCGGCGGAGGTTGTGAGGATAACGGAGGTGAGAGGCAGCGCGACTGGCCGTTGGTGGAGATAAGGGTCGGCGGCCGGTTGCGAAGGGGGAGGCGGAGGAATCGGGGGAGAAGTTGCGAGGGGGAGCGACTGGGGAAGGAGATGGTCAAGGGCCATCCGATCGGCCGATATCGGACGGCCCGGATCATGACACGCGGCGGGGGCGTGAGAGGAGGATGGGGCACGTACGGAGCACATGCCTGGGGGCATGTGCGTCGCACATGCGGCTGCTTTAATTAATTTTTTTTATAAAAACTAAAATATAAAACGCCCAAAAAACGCTGATACGTGGCGGCACCAGGTGCTGCCACGTGTCAGCACCAGAAAAGATGAAAATAAAAGATTTTGTAAAATAAAAAGAAATAGTAAATGACCTCGGATCGAAAAAGTTCCTTCACGAGAAATGCTCGTCTCGACGAGATGTACAACTTTCATAAAGACATCAAAGCTAAAATCGGTCAAATGAAAAAAGTGAATTTTTGGGGTATCCCATGTACATAGAATACCTTGATTTTTGGGTTTTATATATTTTTTGTCATTTTTAAACAAGATAAAAATTCGGAAAAAATATGGAAAAATCAAAGACAAACAAAGACACCTTAATCTAATTTTTTGGATTTTTATTAAGAAAGAAAATAAGTACATAAAATACGGGTCAAAAACCGCTAAAGTACACAATGTACAAAAGAGGCCCAAAACCCAACTTTCACATATGAGCTCCGATTCACTTGAACTTGGTCTTGTTTTGAAAGTAATTGAATGTGCATTAGTTCAAAAGTGAGTAGGATCAAATCAGACACTGGATGGGGAAGACATGGGCTTTTAGTCTGAAAATCCTGAAAATAGGGTTTGGGTTTTTGGTCCACTTAACAGGGTTAGTGTTTTTTTTGTATTTTTCATTTATTCTTGTTATTCATTTATTCTTGTTAGTGATATGTACACAGTGGCAGTCGTTTTGTGTCATTTGGAGTTAGCATGAAAGAGTTAAAAATCCGGGAAATTAGGCTATTTACAGGTCATTTTGGCTTGGATTTTTGGCTTCTTATTTTGTGCAGAAATTAATGCTAAAATGCAATTCTTATGAAAACATGCATGAATGCTAATTATGCAGAATAAATACAGAAATGTTGTTGATTTTGAGGGTTCTGAGCTTAATTAATGAGATTTAGAGTGATGAATCTGAGATTCATCAATGGGACAGTCTTCAAAGTTTAAAGCAATTGTTGGCATGGCATTCTCTAAGCTAAGATGACGATGCTTTCATTATTTGCTAATCTTGTGAGGGCTTGGGAGAAATACTCATACCATTTTGGAAATAAGTGACTGGAATCAGAGTTCGATCCATGATCCTAACCAGTCCTTTGTGATATGTTTCGTGCATTTGTGCATTTGGGGCATCTGGTATTCTTGCCATGACTTTGAGGTGTAATTTTCCTAATACGATGTTCTGAATACGAGCTCTTCAACTTGTTATTGTGTTATCCCTGCTACAAATGTTCATTTAATACTTCATTATCGATGTGCATATCAAGGCTCTAGGTTTGAAGCTGCAATGCAGGTGGTTCTTAAATCGATGGAAGTGTGGGAATGAATCGAAACACATGATGCCTCTTTCTCCTTAAAGAAATGCATATCCATATCTAAAAATACTCCTAAAAAATCGAAGATTTCCTCTATTTAGTTGATGCGTGAACTTAATCCAAAAATGTAGTATTTTTCTCAAGATCTCAAGAAATTCCTAATAACATATAAGCAATATATGGAAATAAATTTGTTAAAGAATGGTTTAATAAAGCAGTCGGGTTGAATCAACATTCTTTAAAAACAATTTTCTTCCCTATTTGATTTTCACTCGGTTGTAGCATATTTCAAGCAGAAACGACTATTCAGAAGTACAACTTCTAATAATTAATGTGATCTATGTGAAGATTGCATGATTTTTTGTCTTAATACCAAGGTCGAAGCAAGGTGGATGTTTTTAGATGAAACTTGACTCAACTGTGTGTATCCAAGTTTATGTGATGTACAACTATTTATGGTGCAATGCATGTGTGTAAAATAAAATGTAATGTGAAGTAAATGCTAATGAAATGCAAGGGGTGTATATGTGGTGGACGTATATGGTAATGTTACGTTTTTAGGAATTTTTATGCTTATAGTTTTTTATATTTATAATTTTATTACTTCAATTCTCTAAAATTATATTTGGTTTTAAACTAAGTAAACAAAAAGAAAAGAAAGTGGTACTTATACAAGTTAAGTAGAAGTGGTGGTTTTTATTATTTTAAATGGTGATAAAATACAAAAGATCAAGGAAATACATATTTTTATGCTTTTTTATGTTTCATGGTGTTTAGAATTTTTACAAATGCAGCATTTAAGTTTAGTCAAAATAAACAAAACTAATATTTTTAAAATTGATTTAAAAGAAAATAAGGCTATTTTACAATATCAAATCTATGTGAAATAGGGCCCTGAATATTCCACAAACTTAATTTTTCTGGATTGAGAATTATTCACGGTTTCCAAAATACATTTTCATGGGATTTTTTGTTTTAAAATTTAATATATATGAATTATGATATGTAATTTTTAATTTCAGTGATGAAAATGGACTATTTTTTAAAACTAAAAATATGCAATGAAGTGGTATATGAATGCTACCTATTGTCCACTATAATATTTCTAGTATTTTTACAGTTAACGTGGGCATCTAGAGGTATTACTAAATTTTATAATAATTGCATAATTAACACTAGAAAGTTGAATTAAAGAATACACCGAATATTTTTTACATGCCATAAAACTTAATGGAATCAATCGAGACCCATGCAAAAGTTTCCTTGTTAAAAATCATAGAAAGTAACCAAGTTTTATAATTTTTTGAACAACAACAACAAAGATTTTTCCCACAACTGAGTAAGGTCGGCCTCATGGATTTTCTGCCTCCATTCGGATCTATTTTGGGTAATTCTTTGGCTTGAAGTCTCATTCCGACACTTCTTGGGTCTTCCTCACCCTTCTTAACCGGCTCAACATCTCAAATCTCACATTTTCTAACTTGTTCTTCAATCGACCTCTTTTGCAAATGGCTAACCCATCATAAACGATTTTCTCTCATTTTATCCTCTATCAGGCTACACCAACTTTGCTTTTGAGATTGTTTTCCGAATACGTTCTTTTTCAAAAGCTCTCCACAACTTGTCTTTTATCCAAAACTCTATGCAAAATCTCCCATGGACTGAATCATAAACCGTCTCCGAATAAATAAAAATCATACGAGGGTTCTTATTTTAAGCTCTATAAATATCCATTGTTCTCCTCAACAAGTGTATAACTTCAATACTTGAGGACCTAGCACGAATCTGAAGTGATTTTCAGTTACTTTTTAAACCTGTCTCAAACTTCTTTCAATCACACACTCTATAATTCAAACAATTTTAATTATCTTCTTTATTCCTATAAAGAGGCACGATAATGCTTCTCCTCCATTCTTCAGGCATTTTCTTGGTTTTCCAAATAACATTGAATAAATTTATGAGCCAAGACAAATCACATTCACCTAGAACTCTCCAAACTTTTATAGGAATATCATTAGGTCTGACCCCTTTTTGATTTCTCATAACCTTTAAAACCACCTCTACTTCCTTCATTTGTATCGGTCCATAGCTGGAATGATTCAAGCAACATTCACGACCAGCAAGACCTCCCAAAGCAATCTCTTTATTCCCTTCCCCGATGAAAAGCTTATGAAAATACTGCTTCCATCTAGTCTCTATATCCTTTTGAGTAGCAAGCTGAAAAGCCATAGAATTCCCTCGATTAACTTGTCATTTTTTGTGTAGAATGAAAATGCAGCGACCAATCAAAAATCACACAAAAATGTTTAATTAAATTTTATGTAGCAATATTATTTATTTTACTTGGGTAAGCCCCAAGGTCGACTCAAGGAGGCAACTTATCAACTTTGGAACAATTTCAAAAAATAAAGAGCCTGATTTTCATGAAGAAGTTTTTTTATATTTTTTATGTAAATATATGATGTGATGCAAATGTGACCAATTTCAGGGCTAATTCTACAATATATCAATCAAACGAAGTTCAATAATGATGAAACTTGGTTTGGATGCGAGTGTATACAAAATTAGGCAAATGTTTTTTTGGAATATTCTGATGCAAACGAGTTTCTTATGAATTAATTAATGGAAAAAATATAACGTCGACTAATTTAATTTTAATAAATAACCACAATTAATTTTTTTTTCAAAATTAAAATTATCTTAGATATATCTAAATGAATAGAATCCAGAATAACTTTAATTTCATAAAGACATTAACTCTGAATTTAATCAAAAATCAATTTTTTGAATCGCAAAAGAAATTATTATGAGCAAAGGATGCATAAAAATGTATTCATTTTTTAGTACATGATGGAGAAAAATCAATTCGACGAAATGTAGTTTTTCGGGAATGATTAATTAATTCAGATTTAATCAAGCACAAAAGGGAGACTATGGCAGGTTCCACCAAACTAATAATAATCAATCAAACGATGCTCGGAAAAAATACCAATAAAGTCTCATTATGCAATTAATCAATATCTAATGAATAATTTTCAGAAAATTAAATAAATGACAATCAATGGTTCAATATTGGACACAAAAATAGGGTTTATTTACAATAAAACAAATAAAATAAAACAAAGTAAATGCAAACAGAGGCCTATGTGTAATCACCAAAATCTGCTTGGGGTATTTCTGAATATGCATAGAGATGGGATTTGCATATAACTCCAATAAGAAAGGAGGATGGAGCTAGAAATTTCCCATGTTCGCATGCAAGAGGCATGTGTCTAAGGCTCCTTGATGAATAATGGCGATGAAGGTCGCATCTCCTGATCAGGTGGCCACACCTCGGCCACGTGGGTGCTTCCTATGTGCTTAATGAAGAGTGATCCAATGCACCAGAATCAGGAGCGTTTCAGTGGTGATGATGAACTCATTCTTGAGATCAACGACTGATATATACCTCTCAAGAGTACAGTTGAGAAGGGACTAGGGATGATAACGATCGGATACATATACGAATATAGGCACAATCGTATCCTTATCCATTTTAGAACAAGAATACAAACACATGTATGAATATTGATGGATGTGAAAAATGAGTTACCATATCCTTAAAAATGAATACAAATGTAAAACGAATACAAATCGGATGTATCAAATCGATTCTTTTTAATGAATAGATCCTTCGAATCTGGAATTCCAAGGGACCGAAGAGGAAATGAGACTCAGAATCATATAACTATAAGGAAATATACGATCAACCGACAATTAAAAATGTATTTAATAGATTAACCAGAATATATATGTTTAGGATGGTTTACATATAAAATAGATATAGCATATACAGTAATTTCATAACACTTATATCAACAATGATGAATATAATAACAAAATGTTATTACACATAACTATAAAATAAATTTATCACTATATTTATGTATGAAAACGAATATACGAATACGAATGTGAATATTAGCGAATGCCAAAGTGATTTCCATATCTGCATCCAATTTAAATGAATACATATGTCAAATATATATAAAAAATGAATACAATAGCGGATCTGATATGAACCTATTCACATTCGTTTTCATCCTAAATGGACCATGTTGAGCACAATTTTCATGGGGTTTTATTTAATGGAATTATTCACAATGTGAAAATGTCGTCGCAACCTAAAGAAGTGTCACACAAAATTTATTCGTTAATTCTCAAGACAAAGTAAAATGAAGAAATGTAGCAAAAGAGTTTTGCTATTTATTTACCATTATAGCATACAAGATCAAACTTAAGGAAGCTACAAAAATCCCGAGGGTTATTTAATTCAATGGAAAATAATGAATGCACACTATTTTTGATTTTTGTGAAAATATTGTCTTTTTAGTTTTTTATGGAAATTTATTTTTTTTTAATTTTTTATTTTATATTTTTAATGATTTTCAATTTTTTTGCAAATGTTTTTTATTTTTAAAAATAAAAAGAAATAAAACAAATAAAGGAAATAAAAACAAAGTAGAAAGGCAACTTTTTTAGATTTTTAAATTGTAGCAAAAATAAATGGAAAATAAAAATAAAATTATATTTTGTTTTTAATATTTATCAATTTTTTTTATCTTTTTCTAGAGTTTTTAGAATTTTTCATGATTTTTAAATACATCAAAACAGAGAATTTGATAAACAGAAAATGTTGCAGATGATTTTTTATTTTTAAAAAAGAAAATAAATTCAAAAATGGATGAAATATGTGCCAATAGAAAGATATTTTTTTTATTTTACAAAAACATTTTTGCATTTTTGGGGTTTTCAATGATTTAATGTGATTTTTAAGCATTTTCAATAATTTTCTATTGTTTTGATTTTTATGAAGAATTAGCGAATGGGAATTGATCAAAACATAACATAAATCTAAATAAACAAGCAAATATTTTTTCGGAATTTTTAGAAAAGTTTTTATATTTTTTTATTTATTTTATGCAAATAGGAGCATTTTTTAGATTTTTGAAATTTTAAAAATAATAACAATGATTAAAATGCAAAATGAAAGTTTGTGATGCAAATTATACTTAACAGGAGCGTAACATGTTTTTTGTGCATTTTTATAAGAGGTTTTGCTATTTTTTAATTCAATTTAACATGAAAAATTATATGCAGACTTACAGGGACTTAAATGCGAAGAAAGTTAGTTTAAAGACTAAATAAATAATAATAAATGTGTAGGGGCCAAACATGTAGTTTGCCCAAAAATACGGGGTGTTAGTGCATGTGGATTGCGCTGGCACAAATATAAATGCTATTTAATAAATTTCGGGGGCTAATTATTAACTTAGAATATGAAGGACCTTTATTGCTATTTTCACACAAAACACGTGCGTAACATGTTCTACAGTTCAAGCAGGACTAAAAAGTAATTAAACTGAATAATGGGAGAATAATGTAACTATTCAACTAACTACAATCAAACACATGTGCAGAGATGGAGTTATTTACAAATGAACGAAAAGCAGAGGTAGGAGTGTCAATATACCCCGAGCACGTGCATAGGAGGGTGCTAAATCAGCGGTAGAGATGCACGCTTCAATCTGATCATGCGTTTGAGAACAGAAGATGCTTGAGCAGTGTGGATTCAATCTGGGGTTATGATCCATGGCTAAGAGTTGTGCGTAGATGGACGGAGTGGATTCAATTTGGCATGAGGGTTTTTGATCGGACGACGAACATAGGCACTGGAAGAACACAGAAGAAGGGCGGCTCCGACAAACTTCAATCGAGCAGAACTCGATCGATCTCAGTCCAAATAGTCTCATGAGGGTCTAGGCTCTCTCATGTCACATCTCTGCACTGGCCGATGATGCAAATGAAGCTCGAAGACGCCCAATTGAATATTTGGAGGTCAAAAAGGATAAAGTTCCAGATGAACCTTCTAGTAAGGCTCCTCACTCCCAGATAAGCTCCAAAGACCTGCAAAAGACTCTGTGCTCATAGGGGATCTCTCTGGCCAACTTTATTAGCAAAAAAACAATGGAAATATAATTTCACAGTCTCCAAGCACCTTCATGTGCTCCCAATTGTGGGCAAAGGTCGCTGTCACCTCGCTTCGACTCTAGAGACCTGCTTCGGGCAAAAAGAATGGTGAAAAAATGGACTAGCCCAGAAATGGAGAGGGGGGTATGTATAAACAGTAGTGGCTCCGGTGAGATCTTGAATTTGAAATGCGCACAATCTGAGGCAATATCGAAGGAGTGGATGACCTGGCGATGGAGAGGTTAGTGGGGGTTAACTAAATGGAGAACGAATCGGGAGGGATAAATGATCGAGGTGTGCGGGAAAATTCTAAGAACAACGACTGGCGCAAATATGAGCGGGGAATGCAAGTGGAATAGGGAGTTGACCCGGGTCAACAAACCCAGGCTCAACTAATCAGAAGCGGGCTAGAATAAGACGAAACAAGGAAAATGACAAGAGAGGAAGAAATTGAGTAAAATTGAAAATAAAATATAAAATGATTAAAAAATAAAAATAATGCAAATAGAAAGTGCTAGTAATTTATGTAACTTAGGTGATTTTTAATTAATTAAATAAAATCTATATATATGTAAAAATAATTGAAGCATGTTATTTACATGTACTACATTTACAACACTTTGATTTTTAATTTATTGTTTTTATAAATATACATGTAATTATGAGTTTATTGATTTGCAATATTTTACAAGGGTTTTAATGATTTTTTTGTGAATTAAATTATTAGGGTAATTAAATAGTAGTTTTTACAGATAACATAGTGATACATGTACAATATATATAGGATTTGTTTTTGTTGACTTTTGGTTTTGTGATTTTTATTTTTATTTTTATTTTTTAAGTTAAATATAATATCAGATGTTTTTAAAATACAAAGTATACAAAATAAATATATGTTTACAAATACTATACTTACAATATGCAATGGTATAACATACAGTAGTCCTCCAAAAAGCCACATTCCACATCTTAACTCTGATTTTTATGAAATCACTTCCATTTTTAAGATTATTTAATTTGGAGTACATTGAAATTGAGTTTGATTAATTCTGAGTTTTGTTGGATAAGATATTGATCTAACAAGTTGAGCTTTGCAAAATTTTCAAAGTGTTATTATTTACACGATGCACACTGATTGTTTTTACAACTATTTTTGTTATTTACATCATATTTTTATGTGTAATTTTCATGAAGAAAATAATTGTAACTGGAGTGAGTTTGGTTGTTAATAAAACAATATAAGTAGTGTGTGTTATATACAGTAGTGTTCAAGTGATAAATATACACGAGTGAGAATTGATTTTCTCATTTTTCTTGTATTTAGGCCTTATCTCCCCCTACTTCTATTTCCGGTCGATTAGGTCAAGTTTTGACCTGCTCTCAGGGTCAGAGTTAACCTGTGTCCATTAGATGTATACAATCTTTGATTTTCTTTATTATTTATGTATTTATTTATTGTAGGTTAAATTAATGTAAATATACAATCACATTAATTAAGGTTAGTAAAGGAAGATATTTATTGTTTTTTACAGATGTTTTATAAGGGATTTTAAATTAAACTAAATGAATAAAGATGATGAAATGTAGATTCATCATCCCCTATCCTTTGTAAGTCCTTTGGCAAACACTTGTTTGAAAAATAAGCAACTAAAAGAAAAATAACAAATGAAAACAAAGAACTTAGAACAATATCGATTATTAAACTTATCTTCATAAAATCAAAGTATGGAGCTCGATCGGACCTTTGGATTATTAATTTGGGCGGAATCTTATTAAGAAACGGACTTGACGCTCAATAAGATCTAGAAACCACCAGACCCTGATCAAGTCTCCTCAATAGCCAGGTCAAAATAAGTCAACTCAGATACAAACCCTTATGAATGTGAATCTTTCTTGTATAGTGTAAGTGATTTGTAGCTCTCAGATGAAGTAGTCAATCTTCTCCAACATGGTTAGCCTAATTCCCCAATCCAATAACTCTTTCCTCGAGAAGAGGGGTGCTCCCTTCTAAGTTCAAGTGCAACCGACACAAGTGAAGGATATGGAGAAAAGAATGGACGGTAATCAGTGTAGCTACCTATCCTAAGATGTTTGACCAGTGTAGCTAAGTCATCCGCTGCAGGCTCATAAAATATCTGACTTTGAGGCATATGCCTTGCTTATGACGAGAGAGAGATTTTTATTTTTTCCTTTTTTTGAATATTTACAAAGGTGAAGCATGTACATAAGGAGTTTTTCCTCCTGAGCCAGTAGATTATCCATCTTTTGAAGCTTTATTGCAACCCACAATATTCCGTATTTAAACCTCGTCGCTACTGGGCCGATGTTTCCATTGCCTTGTGTCTCATGTCAAAAAATCCATTCCTCTACTACTTCAATTGAGGTGAGCACAATGTAAGTGCATGTCTGCAAGCTAGGTCATTATCAACAAGTCGTGTGTGTGTTCTGAAGTATTCTACTTATGTAGTCAATACGACACTGAACTGACTTGTGGTTCCCGAAGAATTAAGTCTATAGACATGAATAATCTAAATTCTAGTTCCTGTTATTAAGTACATTAAGGTCTCAACCAAGCTCCATTCTTCGATTTTATTCCATATTAGTTTAAATGTCAATACCATTATAAAAATGCACATGCAAATGCAAGATATATATACATTTTTTCAAAGAAAATAAAAGAACAATCTTTTTTGAAAATTTTCAAAGAGTTTTACAGAATTTTATGGATTTTAAATACATTTTTCTAAAGAAAGAAAAGGGTTAGTAGATTGAATATATTTATAAGGAATATATACAAGTATACATACAAGTTTTTACAAGTTTTATACAAATTTTTACAAGATTTTACAAGAGGATTTCATTTACCAGTTTTAGATACAAGGTTTATAAAATAATTTTATATACAACAAAGAATTTTATTTACATGAGAACAAGTGATTAAGGTTTTTACACACGTGGATTTTACAACAAATACATACAACCCATAATTTATAACCCACATGACAAAATAATTTTATATTTTTTTTATAAACCTTTCTAATACATTTTACAAAAGGTTTTACAAACATTTGTCGAAATATTTTACAAACACTTTACAAAATTTGTACAAATGTTTTCACAAACTATTTTACAAACATTTTTTCAAATCATTTTACAAATAGTTCTACAAACCGGTTTTTATAAACATTTTATTTTCAAAAATATTACAAACATTTTGTACAATATACATAATTTTGATACAGAAATTAATTTACAAACAATTTACAAACAAAACGATTTTACAAACACTTTTATAAAATATTTGTACACAAATAGTTTTACAACATTTTTACAAATAATTTACAAACATATTTATAGAGCTTTTACAAAACATTTTACAAAACATTTTTTGCAAATGATTTTACAAAAGATTTTGCAGATCAATTTACGTATCATTTTCAAAGAATTTCTTCTTTTCTAAGTAATAGCCATATTATTAATAAACAAAAACACGAGTCAAGGCTATAATATATATACAATATATATGACACCCCCTATACTTAGCTCGAACTATGTCCTCATATAGACCAAAGAGCTACAAAGGAAGTCATAACTCATGCTAAGTGTAGAAAAGTGTAAAGAATCCTATGCTACAACGACTCAAAGAATGATGAAAAGAATAGAAGTCGGTGATCCATCATATACTCAGGATCAAGTAATCTTAAGTATAAAAGACTATATAAATAGGAAAAACCGAGGAATACGATGAACGCCAAATTTACCTCTTTAATAATCATGAATTGTCGTAGTATAGAAGCAAATTCAGTTCAGCAAAAACCACAATCTTTTGAATGTTGTGGAATATTTTTACTTGGCAAGTTTACCAAGGTCAAACACAGGGAACGATGATTTTTAGTTGCGTGGTCTTAAATTAAATTAAATAATTAATTAATAGTTGATTAATTTCTATGTTGGAATAATATAATACAAATGCGAAGAAATGCAATGACAAGGAAATAAACAGAGACACTAATTCGGTTCAGGATCTGTGACTTTTCACAATTTAAATCATCAATTAATACAGTCAATTATTCCTCAAAATCACATCACAGATTGAAAGAGATCACACCCATAAATATTTATCAAAATAACTCCAGAAGCAGGCAAGATGGCAAATATTTTTGAGAACTATCCTGCAAATTACTGAGATAAGGCAAACGATTCTATCGATAAATCTTTATTTTATAATCTAATCCTCAATAAAATTGATCCTGTAAAAAAATGGGAGATCAATATCTATCCTCCATAAGAGCACCCCTGTAAGAATTGATTCATCAAGTTATCCATGAAAATGCAACACAAATATGTCAAAATTTAGACTGCAAGAGTCAACATTATATCCTCAAATAATAATTAACAATAAACAACCTCATATCTGCCCAAAAACTATGCTAAGTGATAGAGTATGAAAAGAGCTTCAAAATGACATATTATATGCTAAAAATGGAGTTCGCATGAGAAAGATATGCTAAAATGAAATTGTAGGGGCTAAAATGTAAATAAAATAAAGTTTTTCTTTCAAAAAGTTCCCTGGAGGAGCTTATCTGTAATTTAGAAAAGTTGAAGGGGCTTCTCTGCAATTTACCCCTAGTAGTGGTTATCTGTAATATCTGAGACTTCTGGGGGCTTCGGTGCAATTTTCCCCCAGCGGCGCACGTGCGCCGGGAGGCTCGGGTGCGGACTGGAGGCTCGGGGGTCGAAGCGCAGACTTGGGGCCCTCGGCTGCGGCTCAGGGGTCCAAGGCTAAGGCTCGGGGGTCGAGGCGTAGGCTCGGGCCGAGGCGGAGGCTAGGAGGACCCGAGCCTAGTTGTCAGCTGATGGGGGCTCAGGGAGCCCGAGCCTCTAGGCCGGGGCCTAGGCTCGGACTTGATGATGTGGGGACCATTGGACCGTCGGATCGAGGGCCACCTGCCCGATCCTACGGTATCTGTATGTGCGAGGGCAGTGACGGTCAATGGCTCCAGCGACGGGGCGATCGAGGCGCTGGGGGTTGTGGCCTTGACCGGCTAAGGCGAAGATGTCTTCGCACAACGGAGCTCGACCAACCACGATCGAGCGGTGATGGAGCGCCGTCGAGCTTGGAAGGCGGAGGAGCGGATGTAGTGGGTCGGCTGTGAGCTGCGCTCGGGGCGACATGGCGTCGGCGAAGGGTGGAGCGCTGGTTGGGGCTAGACGCGGGCGGAAGCCGCGCAAGGCGGTGGCGATGGCGAAAGCCGATGCGCTTGGCAGAGCGGTTGGTGACGGTGACTGGGCGTAGGGTTAAGTCCCGTGAGGCTGAGGTGGTGGAGAGGAGAATCGCCTGTGTTTGGAGGAGCAGAAGCTCGACTCTGATCTTTGCCTCCGTGGTCGACGGGAGCACATGGCTGATCTGCAGCAACACATAGGTTCAAAGTCCTCTGGATCACGGTGGGGTAGAAGCAGCTGCTGTCACAGGCGCTTGAGGGGAGAAGGGCGGATAGTTGAAATGATCGGCTGCGACGAGGCTTTATAGGAGCGAGGGGGAAAGCGTTACATGGAGTGGCTGTAAAAGCCGAGGCGGAAGGGGCACAACCGTTGTGAAGGCAAAGGACGACAATGACCGTGCGTTACGCGCGAGGGGGAGGGGGTGGCGACGATGGGGAAAGGGGTTGGCATTTAGGGAAGATGAAGGAGGGTCACGTGCCAGGCACGTGACCTGGGTGTGTCCTGGAGAGAGAGAGAGTGGGGGGGTGCCATGTGGCACGCCCAGGATCTGCCACGTGGCACCCCAAAAAATTCAAAATTTAAGGATAAAGAAAAATAGAGGTATAGAAGGAGACCTCGGATTGAAAAATTTCCTTCATAAAAGTTGTTCATCTCGACGAGATCTACAACTTTCATGAAGGATCTGGGAGCAAAAGAGGTCATCTGTGCGAAGTGGTATTTTTGGTGGTTCTCCATGTGTATAGAAAACCAGCTTTTTGGAGTTTTGAATTTTTTTTGTTGTTTTAGAGAGGATAAAAATTCTAGAAAAAAATAATAAAATGCAAGAAATCTATTTACACACTAATATGATTTTTTGGATTTTTAATAAATAAGAAAATAGGAAAATAAAATAGAAGTAAGAAACACACAATTTTTATACATACTCACAACGGACACTTGGACTTAGTCAGTTTCTTTGATTTCAGTTTTAATCTGGATTTGGATTTTTATGTCATTTAATAAAACTTTCATCAAAGAACACGGATGAAGAAGAAATAAAATTGAAAGGGTTAATTATGTACACAAAAACTTCAGTCAAAAATATAAAAAAGTGAAAATACACAAAAGAGGCCCAAAACCCAACTCTCACATACGAGCTCCGAATTTTACGAAATTGGTCTTGTTTTGAAGGTAATTGAAAATGGAGTTATTTAAAAGTGAGTAGACCAAAATCATACACTTTATGAGGGAGGTATGCTCGCTTTAGTCTGTTAGATGTGAAATCAGACTTTGGGATTATTTGACACTTATTTGAGTTAGTAATTTTTTGTATTTTCTATTTATTCTTGTTAATAATATTTACACAATGGAGGTGGTTTGGGGCAATCGGAGTTAGGATGAATTAATTATAAATATGAGAAGTTAACGGCTTTTTTGGTTAATTTACACTTGGAATTTTTTAATACAATTTATGCATGATGAAATGCAAATATTATTTACATATGTATGCATGCTAATGATGCTCTATTAATGATTAAATGCATGTGAATTCTAGGGAACAGAGCCTAATTGACCAATTTTAGCATGATGAATACGAGATTCATCATACCCCTATACTTAAACCATGCTCGTCCCTGAGCATAAATGAATGAATGACTTAGTTGAATACATCCCTGACTGTGCATGTGAATTTTCGAGGCTCAATTCATAGAGGACACTTAATTTGAGTGATCCTAAAATTCTGGGCTCAACCATGCTTTAATCAGAAGGAATCCAACTTTTCTTATTTTTAGACTCTCTGTTTATACATATAATATAAGGATATGATTTTTAGTGTTCTGCATTCATGAGAGTCAGGTCAAGACATCACCCAAGGTTCCAATCCAAGAGACTCTCCTCTAGACCTAATTCTCAACACTAGGGAATAAGCCTATTCTTGCTTCAGTCAACTGTCTCATTAGTTTGTTAGACTTGAAAGTGTATATGGACGACCAGATGATGGAGGGCATAGGATTGTGTCTGATTTTCTCTCCCTCACACTGGAACAAAGTGTCTCTCGAGTGCCTTTTTACTCAACATAAGTAGATTTTTAACTTGTTGATCAATGCGTCTGTCAAGAGAATTTGGAGTCGTCTGCACTTGTTTTTCTGGGAGTACACCCGGGTGTGTCTTTTCTGATTATCTAAGATACCTTCTACACCCAGACTTGTATCGCTTACGATGTAGAGCCCCTTTTTGGTGTCAGCCCGACTCCTTGGTCCTAATTAGCGCTTGGTCCAAGCGGACACTTTGAAAATGTTTGGGAGCGCTCGCCATTAGTGGAAGCTCATTTATAATTTGACTTTGGATGATAGAGCTTTTCTTTGACATTTCTTTTTCTTTTCTTTTGTTGGCTAGCTCCAATGCTTTTACCAAAAGTTGGCGCACACTGATCAACAATTTCCATTAAGTTTCATCACACCCTGGCAAATAGGTAAATATAAAAAATATAGCATATGAGCTTGTTCACATACTGGCTAGGATTTTGCTGATACTCAGGTTTTCTAAAGCCTTTATTAACTTTATCCCATCCTCGAGCATCATTAGATCAGATCTAAAATCAAATCTCTAGTCCTAGTTCCTCAAGTGATATCTCAACTCATCTCATCAATCATGTAGTTGTGAAAGTGATTGTGCTGATCATATTCTTTTGAAGGTAGAGATGAAGAGTGCAATATAATGCTCAATCTTTCAAATTAAGGAAGTGTGGATAATTAAGTTCAAAAACCCTAATGACTAAGGCTAGCTAACTCAGAATCTCAAGATCTCAGAAATCAAGTGTCCTAAAAAAATCCTCAAGCCTTGAGTGATAGTGAATGTATCACGAATACATCACCAAGGAATGCATGAAATGCTTGATGAAATGCAAGACCATGAGTGATGATTTTTTACGCAAAAAGTTTTTTTTTGTTTTTTGGTTTTTTTAGAAAAGCAGGTATTATACACATAATATACATTACTTGTACCCATCCTCGATGTTAGATAAAAAATGATTAAAGTACGAGCTATGGATAAACTAGGTAAAATATATACAAACACACCCCCTATACTTAGCGTGTGTTATGTCCTCATGGCACAAAGTGAAATGTAGACATAGCATGTACTAAGTATAGATGGAGTAAAAACAAAAGAAGAGAAGTGATGTATAAACAATGGTACCGATCCCCCTATACTTAGGCTCAGGTTAGCCTAAGTATAATCAGATAAATACAGATGGGGGACCGGGTAGATTTGCGGATGTACAAGATCAAGGAGGTTTTCGACGGACCTTCTTGCGGGAGTGTGGAGAGAGATAGTATGGAGATGTGGAGGGCGATGAAGAGGGGGTCGATGAAGAAGACCAACCATCGTCGGAGTCATCCTCACGAGAATAGTAGTCGTATGCAGAGGATCTCCAACTATTGTCAATCAGAGGTAAGTGCCCTTAGATCAAAGTTGTACTTATTGCACTTATCTGATGAACCACTTCAGGATCGGACGAGGACTCTTCAGAAATCACTTGGTGTCTAAGGTCGAAGGTGACTTTCTTGGTCGGTTTGTTTCCTTGGGAAGTATTGGGAGGAAGTTGGATAATTTTCATCTCCATGTCTTGAGTAACCGATGTGGTATTCATGAGTTCCTCATCTGATGAATCCCTGTAAAAGTCGACCAATTCTTGAAGGGTCATGTGCTGCTTCGGTCGAGAGAGATTGTTCCTAGTGGGTTTGTGTGTTATGGCTGGGGGTGTTGATGTCACTTCCGGATGATCGTGAGTTTTGATGACATCGGATGTTTCCAGAGTCGGTTCCTTATATGGTTCAAGTATCTCGTGAATTACTGCCGACTCGAAAATTAGACCACTTAAATAATCGTGACGTTCCTCAGAAATATGGTCCAATTCTTCATAAGCTCCATAATTTTGATTTTTCCTATGAGCAGTGATAGGGTGGTGAGAATCCGTGGTTTGTCCAACAGTTAGTCTTTCATGTGACTCTCCTAGGGTTTGTATATGTGTGTCATGTAGAGATATCTGATAATGTGCAAGATTTGTCTCCTGATCACAACTGTCGGTTTCTAGTTGGTTTTCCTCAGAGCAGGTCATGTCATTGGGGGTTTGTTCATTGTGGTCTGAGTTCAGAAACTTGATTTCCTGAGTCTCACAATCGACGATCACTTTAGCGGAGGCTAAGAATGACTTTCTTAAAATGATAGGAGACTCAGACAACCTTCCGGGGTGCTCAATGTCAAGGGCAATAAAGTCCACTTTATGTTCTTTACCTTGGAAATTTACGATGATAGAAACGATCCCCCGCGGTCTTTTGGTAGATCGAGCGGGTAATTGAATGATCACCCTAGCCTTTTTGAGTTGTCTGAGTTTGAGTTTATTAAAGACGGACTTCGGGAGGATGTTTAAAGTAAAGTCATCGTCTAACCGAACATGAGTGAATAAGGTATCCTCAATTCTGGTCTCTCTCTCATGTCCATAAGATTGTCAGAATGCGAGAGAGGGCTATTCCAAGAAGAAGTGTGGTCATAGGGTGGGATGTATGGGCGGGAAGAGAACGATGGCTGAGGGGAACTTAATTTGAAGATCAGGTCCCCTGAGGAGTGTGAGAAGAAGGATATCAGGACATGGTCGTGGAGATCGGGAAAGAAGACCACTGTGCCGACATCTTCTTAAGAGGGATGGAATGATCAGCGAACCACGATTTGCTTGCGATTGCAAGGTCTTTGACGCACACAAATCAAACACAAAACAACCATGTAGATTCACCCACTCAACACCGGTGAAGGCACGTTAGGGTTCGGTCGCTTATCTTTTCAATTTTAATTTAATGACAAAACTATCTTGAAAATTAAGCGGAGCTGTTAGGTGCCGAAATATTTCACAAAGACTGTCCCGAGTTCATACAACTAGTTGCACCTACTTTCAGCCAGTATAGGTGTAAGTACGAACCGTTTAAATGGCTACCCGTGTTACTTGAGGACGGAGCCTTCCGCAGTGTCCTCTAAACCACCTACTCTGCTAAGGGAAGTCGGACCGTAAAACGGCTACCCGAGACCCTCACTGAAAAGTAGCTAATTGTTTAAAATCAATATTCTGAGTGAAATTTCTCGCTTTGGGCTCTGTCCTAAGTATGCATTCTGGTCCTTACAAACAATGAGTGGGTTCCTCTCCACCAAACACAGGTTAATGTCAATTTTATTTACAGTCACCTTGATTAGCAGTCCCAGTTTTAGACTATGGTTATCACTGAAGTTTACGTGAGCACAAAAATTTACGCCTAACGAGCAGTCCCAATTCCTTTAATTCCTAAGTTGTAAAACTTTGAGGAAGGAGAATCGAAAAAGCCAATGCAAACGTCAATCAATGATGCATGCTTAAGAAGAAGACTTACAGTGACTCCTCGCGTTCTTCATGCGAGATGCAGTACAAGAAATTTTAAAATTTACACTAAATGATATGCACAAATGAAAAATGCCCTAAGCACATAGTTCTATTAGCGGGAAGAATTGATTTCAAAATTTGGCTAATGTTTGAACGATCTATAGTGTGTATAATTGGTGAGAGTGTGGCCTAAGAATTAGGAGCACAATCTATGATAAATAAGCAAACGTATATGTGTCTAAGTCCTATGCCACTCAATCTGGGTCTTAACCACACAGAAGGGGTTGAACAAACCCGACACACCACAGAAAAGTTTAGTCTGTATTATTACAAGGGTTCAAAGAGAGGGACCCTGAGAATAATGCAGAAATTTAAACCTAAACTAAGCTCTCTCTCACAAAGATTAAAATTCAATTTTCCATCCTTGCAGATCGTTGATTATATCCCAAAATTTTGCTCCTAGAAGTATGCAAAGAGAGAAATTGTGGTTAGTATCCGAATTAAGAGAGAAATGTAAAATGCAGAAAAAATGACACAAAAATTAATTTCACAAAAAATAATTACAAAAAATGATTTAAACCCCTAAAAATTCGTTGTTACCCAGCAACTGCGCCATTTGATGAACGCCAAATTTACCTCTTTAATAATCAGGAATTGTTGTAGTATAGGAGGCAAATTCAGTTCAACAAAACCCACAATCTTTTGAATATGTGGAATATTTTTTCTTGGTAAGTCTACCAAGGTCGAACACAGGGAACATTGATTTTTAGTTGCATGGACTTAAATTAAATGAAATTATTAGTTAATAGTAGATTAATTTCTATGTTGGAATAATATAATACAAATACAAAGAAATATAACGACAAGGAAATAAATAGAGGTACTAATTCGGTTAAGGATATGTGACTTTTCACGATTTAAATCATCAATTAATACAGTCAATTAATCCTCAAAATCACATCACAGATTGAAAGAGATCAAGTCCATAAATAGTTATCAAAATAACTCTAGAAGCAGGCAAGAGGGTAAATATTTTTGAGAACTATCCTGCAAATTACTGAGACAAGGCAAACGATTCTATTGATAAATCTTTATTCTATGATTGAATCCTCAATAAAATTTATCCTGCAAAAGAATGGGAGATCAATATCTATCCTCCATAAGAGCACCCCTATAAGAATTGATTCATCAATTTATCCATGAAAATGCAACACAAATATGTCAAAATTTACCCTGCAAGAGTCAACAGAGATCCTCAAATAATAATTAATAATGAACAGCCTCAGATCTGTCAACAAACTATGCTAAGTGATAGAGCATGAAAAGAGCTTCAAAATGACATATTATATGCTAAAAATGGAGTTCGTATGAGAAAGATATGCTAAAATGAATTTGCAGGGACTAAAATGTAGATAAAATAAAGTTTTTCTTCGAAAAGGTCCCTGGAGGGGTTTATCTGTAATTTAGCAAAGTTGGAGAGGCTTCTCTACAATTTACCCCTAGTGGGGGTATATCTGTAATATCTGAGACTTCCGGGGGTTCGGTGCAATTTTCCCCTAACGCGCATCCGTCACACGTGCGCTAGGAGGCTCGGGTGCAGACTAGAGGCTCGGGGGTCGAAGCACAGGCTCGGGGCCCTCGGCTGCGGCTCAGGGGTCCACGGCTAAGGCTCGGGGGTCGAGGCGCATGCTCGGGCTGAGGCGGAGGCTCGGAGGACCCGAGCCTAGGTGTCAGCTGATGGGGCTCAGGGAGCTCGAGCCTCTAGGATGGGGCCTAGGCTCGGACTTGATGACGTGGGGACCGTTGGACCATCAGATTGAGGGCCACCTGCCCGATCCTATGGTATCTGTATGTGCGAGGGCGGCGGTCGATGGCTCTAGGCAATGGGGCGGTCGAGGCGCTGGGGGTCGTGGCCTTGACCGGTTAAGGCGGGGATGTCTTTGTACAGCGGAGCTCGACCGACCATAGCCGAGCGGTGACGGAGCACCGTCAAGCTTGGAAGGCGGAGGAGCAGATGTAGTGGGCCGGCTGCGAGCTGCGCTCGGGGCGGCGTGGCGTCGGCGAAGGGTAGAGCGCTGGTCAGGGCTGGACATGGGCGGAATCCATGCAAGGCGGTGGCGATGGCGAACGCTGATGTGCTCGGCAGAGCGGTTGGTGACGGCGACTGGGTGGAGGGTTAAGTGACGTGAGGCTGAGGTGGTGGAGCAGAGAATCATCTGTATTTGGAGGAGCAGAAGCTCGACTCCGGTCTTCGCCTCCGTACTCGGCGGGAGCACATGGCTGAGCTGCAACAGCACAGAGGTTCAAAGTCCTCTGAATCGCGCCGGGGCAGAAGCAACCACTGTCACCGACGCTTGAGGGGAGAAGGGTGGATGATTGAAATGACCGGCTGCGGCGAGGCTTTATAGGAGCGAGGGGGGAAAGTGTTACATGTAGTGGCCATAACAGCCGAGGCGGAAGGGGCGCGGCCGTTGCGAAGGCGGAGGAGGGCAACGACCGAGCGTTACGCGCGAGGGGGGGGGGTGGCGACGATGGGGAAATGGGTTGATGTTTGGGGAAGACGAAGGAGGGTCACGTGCCAGGCATGTGATCCAGGTGTGACCTGGAGAGAGAGTAGGGGTGCCACGTGGCAAGCCCAGGAGCTGCCACGTGGTGCCCCAAAAAATTCAAAATTTAAGGATAAAGAAAAATAGAAAAGAAATAGAAGGAGACCTTGGATTGAAAAAATTTTCTTCACGAAAGTTGTTCGTCCGGACGAGATCTTCAACTTTCATGAAGGACCTGGGAGCAAAAGAGGTCATCTATGCGAAGTGGTATTTTTGGTGGTTCTCCATATATATAGAAAACCGGCTTTTTGGAGTTTTGATTTTTTTGGTAGTTTTAAAGAGGATAAAAATTCTATAAAAAATACGATAAAATACAGGAAAATTATTTACGCACTAATCTATTTTTTTTGGATTTTTAATAAGAAAATAGGAAGATAAAATAAAAGTAAGAAACATGCAATTTTTGTACAGACTCACAACGTGCACTTCGACTCAGTCAGTTTCTTTGATTTCAGTTTTAATCTAGATTTGGATTTTTGTGTCATTTAATAAAACTTTCATCAAAGAACACGAATGAAGAAGAAATAAAATTAAAAGGGTTAATTATGTACATAAAAGCTTCGGTCAAAAATAGCAAAAAATGAAAATGTGCAAAAGAGACCCAAAACCCAACTTTCACATATGAGCTTCGAATTTTACGAAATTGGTCTTGTTTTGAAGGTAATTGAAAATGGAGTACTTTAAAAGTAAGTAGACCAAAATCGGACACTGTATGAGGGAGATATGCTCGTTTTAGTCCGTCAAATGTGAAATCTGACTTTGGGATTATTTGACACTTATTTGAGTTAGTGTTTTTTTATTTTTTTATTTATTCTTTTAGTAATATCTACACAATGGAGGTGATTTGGGAGAAATCGGAGTTAGGATGAATTAATTACAAATGTGAGAAGTTGGCGGCTTTTTGGGCTAATTTACACTTAGAATGTTTAATGCAATTTATGCATGATGAAATGCAAATATTATTTACACATGTATGTATGCTAATGATGCTCTATTAATGATTAAATGCATGTGAATTCCAGGGAACAGAGCCTAATTGACCAATTTTAGCATGATTAATACAAGATTCATCAAAATAGAACGTACAACTCAACAACTTGACTCGTCCTCCCCTATACTTAGGGTAAGAGATCCTAAGTATAGAAAAAAATATCAGCATGTTGAAGGACGAGCCAGAGAATGGAAGAAATAAAATAAAATAAAAATACGAAAGAGAACGAAATGAATGACATCACTCCCCCTATACCCAGGGTAAAGGATTCATGAGTACAAGAAACAACATGAGTAATGAAACAGAACGAAAATGGAAAAACTCAAGTCATTCACCTCCCCTGTACTTGGAATATATTACATCCTAAGTGTAGCACACACACAGAGAGAAAATATGTGAAAATGAAAATGGAAGAAGACATGATGAAACTAACGGATGTATACAAGAGAAAATCAGCTCATGTATTAGACACAAAAGATGTCAAAAAGACATCGTATGATACCAAAGATATGGAATCTACCACGGACATGAATATAGCATGATCTACATATGGCTTCAATAATTGTATGTTCACAACAAATGGATGTGCGTCAGATGACCACTCGGATATGACAATACTACAATTGTCGTGCACATTTCTCACAATGAACAGTTCTGACCATTTGTTTTTTAATTTGCTTGGGAACAACTTCAATTTTGCATCAAACAACCAAACTTTCTGATAAGGGGAAAAAGTCTTCCTTCTAATGTGTCTATCATGCCAACGCTTGACTTCCTATATATGAGTGAGTTCTCGTATGCAAAATCTCAGAATTCCAATAATATGTTCATATCTAACTTCCTATTCTGTCCTACTTTCTCAAAATCCAAATTGCATACACGGAGTGCCCATAAAGATTTGTGAAAACTCAACTAGCAAGGGGCAAGGCTTTCCATAAACCAATCTATAGGGATACATTCCCAGTGGAGACTTGTACGCTGTCCGATAAGACTGTAAAACTGAGTCAAGCATCTAGGACGATTTCTTCCTATCTAGATGTACAAGTTTATGAAGTATCGTGTTTATCTCCCCATTTGAAATCTCAGCCAAGTCGTTATTTTGTGGGAGGTAAGGAGACACAACTCTATGCTCAATGGCGTACTCCTTCGCAAGCTTCTTGACTTCTCGAATAATGAAATGGCTTCCCCAATATGAAATGAGTATATTGGGGATCCTGAACCGTGCAATATTGTGGTCCTTGAGAAAGGAACAAACTGTACGACTATCATCGGCTCGGGTGGGATAACCTCCACCCAACGACTTACATAATCCACGACGAGCAAAATGTACTGAAATCCCTAACCGACAGGAAATGGGTCCATGAAGTCTATACCCCACACATCAAAAACATATGAAATCTGTATATATCTCAGGGGCATGGTATCTTTGGAACCAATGGTTCCTCCCATTTTCTGACAGTCAGTAGAACCTCGAACATAATATGTAGCATCCTTAAATAAAGTTGGCCACCATAGGCTGCTATGAAAATCTTTGCATTTCCCCCAATGATGCCCACCAGACTCTAATTTGTGATCGTGCTCAAGTACCTCGGTGTATTCCTCTTGAGGAATGCACCTCCTCCACATACAATCCGCACCCTCACAAAATAGGTACGGATCGTCCCACTGGTAAAAATGTATCTCCGATAAGAATTTATCTATCTTGTGTTTTGGCCAATTTTGTGGAACTTTATTTGAGACAAGATAGTTCACAACATCAACATATAATGGAAGTGAGGTCACAAACAAAGTTCTCTCATTTGGAAAGGTCCCTGATATGGGAAGTGTTGACTACTCAGAAGTCTATGCATCTGTGATCTGTCACAACATTCTTTACTTCAGGTTTATCTCAAATCTCCAAATCAAACTCTTGGAGAAGAAGGATCCACCTGATAAGGCATAGTTTGGTATCCTTCTTCGTATGTAGGTACCATATGGTAGTGTGATCCGTGTATATAATAACATGTGAACCATGGAGGTAAGATCTGAACTTCTCTAGTGCAGATACCACTGCTAACATCTCCTTCTTTGTGATTATGTAGTTACGTTGTGCTTCATCCAGAGTCTTGCTAACATAGTATATAACAAATGGTATCCCATCCATTCTCCACCCTAAAATAACTCCAACCGTAAAATCTGACGTGTCCATCATGATCTCAAAGGGGAGAGGCCAATCAGGTGGTTGTAGGACAGGAGCACTAACCATGTCTTTCATCCGATGAAATGCAAGGAGTACTTTCCCATCGACAATAAACTCACTCTCCTTGCAAAGAAGCCTAGTCAAAGGTCTAGCGATCTTGCTGAAGTCCTCAATGAATCGTCTATAAAATTCAACATGTCGAAGTAATGACCTCATTTGCTTCAAATTTTGCGGCTGCTCTTGCTTCGAGATCACATTGATCTTAGCCAGATCAACCTCTATGCCATGCATGGAGATGACGTGACCCAAGACAATTCCATTAGTCACCATAAAGGAACTCTTCTCTCATAAGAGAACTAAGTTTACCTCACAACAACGATGAAGTACTCGGTATAAATGAGAAAGACATGTATCAAATCTATCCATGTAGACCGAGAAATCATCCATGAAGACCGCTAGAAAACTACCCACCATGTCGACAAAAACTGCCAGCATACACCTTTGGAATGTAGCGGGAGTGTTACAAAATCTAAATGGCTTCCGTCTAAAGTTGTAGGTACCAAATGGGCAAGTAAAAGTAGTTTTCTCTTCCTCCCTGTAGACCGAGAAATCATCCATGAAGACCGCTAGAAAACTACCCACCATGTCGGCAAAAACTGCCAGCATACACCTTTGGAATGTAGCGGGAGTGTTACAAAATCTAAATGGCTTCCGTCTAAAGTTGTAGGTACCAAATGGGCAAGTAAAAGTAGTTTTCTCTTGATCCTCAGGAGCGATCACAACCTAGTTATACCCCGAGTACCCATCCAAGAAATAAAAAAACTCCTTCCATGCTAACCTCTCAACAATCTGATCAATAAAGGGCAGTGGAGAGTGATCTTTCTTGGTAACTAAATTCATGCACTGGTAATCTGCGCAGACATGCCATGAAGTAGGTACATGGTCGGAATCTCCTCACCCTGGTCATTCTTTACAATAGTAATCCCATATTTATTTGGGATCACATGTAAAGGATTGACCCACTTGGAATCCGAGATTGAATAAATAAAGTCAACATCACACCTTTTCTGATCTCTTTCATGACAACATCCCCGAGGTTTGGATTTAGATGGCGTTGATACTCACAGGAGGGTTTGTTGTCATCCTCTAAGTAGATATGATGCGAGCACACATCTGAACTAATCCAATGGAGATCTGAAATATTCCATCTAATGGCCTTGTGGTTTCTCTTAAGAATCTCTAGCACACGAGATTCTTGCTCGTCTGTCAACTGCGAACTGAGGATGATCGTCAAAATTTGGGGGGACCTGCAAGGAATGCATACTTCAATGTTGAGGGTAAAGCCTTAAGCTCGGGCGGGGTTTGAATATGCTCTGTGACAACCTCTACAACTCCACTGGTAGAAGGTAAATGATCTGCACCTTGTGTATTGTCTACTGTGTCTATTGTAGGCTCAACATGTAAAATCTCAGAAAGGTCTACAACGAATGATCTACTCATAAAGGAATGGCTCATCAGGATGTTCAGAACTCTCAACAAATATCTCAAAAGTCTCAGTAGGGTGTATCTCATCAGTAATCTCAAGAAAAGATTGTATCTCAAAGATCTCAAAATTTACCTTCAAAAACTCAGAATGATCCTCAAAATACATCTCAAACTGTCCATCAGTTGGCAACTCAAAATGATCAACAAGGGAACTCAATATGACTGTGCTTTCCAGAATACCCTTTTGAGAAAGGAACTCCCGGGTGTCCAAAATAAGTGAATAGATCTGTATCTCGAAACTCAACAAGAAAATTACAATCCTCATAATCTGGTGTAACTGTCTCTCTCATTTGTTGCTGCTGGTGGTGGTGATGGCCTAGGATCGGGGATCGTTTCAATCTTCACCTTATCACTATTGGAGTGAAAGATGGTCTCTCAAATACCATAATCAACTATCACTTCGACTGTTCGAAGGAAAGGTCGACCAAGTATGATCGGGGTATGGAGTAACGGTGCAGAGGTATCCATATCCATAACAACAAAATCTACTGGGAATCTCATTCCTTGCACTGTTACAATAACATCCTCTAAAATACCTCTCAGCCTCTTCATCGATCTATCAACAAACCAAAGGATCATCCTGGTGTATCTAAGAGGCCCCAACCCAAACTCAGTGAGTAGCGAGGATGGCATGAGATTAATGGAGGATCCAATATCGAGAAGAGTACGATCAAACTCATGATCAAAGATGTGGCAACGGATGTGAGGTGCTTCCTTATCTTTCTTTTTGGGTGGGAGGCTGCTAATGGCATGAACTGTGGCCATTATTAAGACGTGCTTCTCTATTTTCTTTTGTATGTTATACTTTGGTTGACGCTTTTGAGTACATGATTCTTTCATTCCCGCTTTCATTGCAGGCATGTATTCCATGGCCTTAAGGAGTGGCATCTTTAAAAGGATATTCTGAAGGATCTCTACGTCCAGGATTTTGGATTTTCCTAGTTTTACTCGAAACTGAAGGAAATGGAACAGAACCAAAAGGAACATCATACTATTCATTTCTCTCGTTCAATTCAGAATCGTCAAAAGCAATTGGACAACGAGAATCCGTATGTACAATATTATCCAATACTAGAATACGTGGAAGAAAATGGAAAACGAGACGTGATGCTTGGTATACTAGTGTAGAAGAAGACTACACGATTGATGTGTTCTCCGTCATGGCTGACTCAACACTGCATCTTTCTTTATTCTCTTTTTCTATCTTTTCTGTATAATGATGGAGATGATGCTGATGATGATGATGGTGGTGGTGGTGGTGAAGAAGAAGGTGGTGGTGATACTCCAAGACCTGGATCTGCTACACTGGATCGTTGCTCAACTGGTGAAGAAGAAGATGAAGTTGGTGAAGCTCTCTCAGCAGCTCTCTCCAATCCCAACTGATGTGCATGCATCTACAATCTCCTACCGCTCATGAGATGATTGGCTTCAGTTAAACATGTAAAATCAAGGGCCATACTTGTCTCGGGTGTGGATGGATCATGGGCTACATGCTCCTTACATCTAAAATTATTGGGATTGGTTTTGATTTGGGCTGGAATCAATGTCTTGGTGATGGTCGGTTTGTCAAGCCTCTGAGTCAGGTCATTCATATTCTTTGTCAGTAATGCAATTTGATTTAGTACGAGATTCACTGAAGGTGCCTCGATGTGCTCAATGACTGGTCGTCGCTGAGTCTTGTAGTGTGGAGGTCATTGGTATCCAGAATATTGCTGCTGATAACGATGAGGAGGAGGACACAAAAACTATCCATAAGATACAGATTGTTGCTGATAATAAGGCTGATGAGGATATGCATACTGTATTTGCTACTGTCCATGTCTCTGGTTCTTGAAGTGTGGTGGAGACAAGAAATGAGGTAGTAGTTGTTGGTGATGGGGGTGTGATCTCCCTCCCTAAAAATGGTGAACTGGCCTCAGACTCTACTGGGAACCCAATTGACCTTGCCCTGACAGACATGGCTGGCTGCACTCTTGGTCGAACCAAATGACATTTACCTCCTGAACGAGAGATGGGGGTGGAGATGTTGCTTAGGAATGTAAGGCTGCTCCTACTGGTATGACTCGATCCATTGTGACTGTTGCGGGGGTTGATACGGGGTCTACACGTAGTAAACATGTTGAACTTGATGATCCTCCGGTACTCTGTTTGGACATGCGAGCCCACGACGAGCAATTATGCAATAGATGTTATTGCGAATATCATCCCCTGATCTGAAATGAAGAATAATTAATTTGCATAATAGGCCCCTTAGCACAATTAGGGTTATGTACCATGTCCATCTTAATGATTATACAATTGTTGATTCAATTGAATCATAGAGGTTGATGCTTGGACTAATATCTAAAGAGTTAGATTGAGGACTCATCAAGCACCATCAAATGATTATTAAGAGAGGATCTCCGGCCTAAGAAGGAGATGACAATCATTTCTCTAAAGGATGACATGTAATCGACCTCTTGATGCATGTCCTCTACCTAGGAAAAGAGATCGGAGGTATTAGATAAGTTAGGTCAAAGAGTTGACTTAACGAGATCGTGATAATCAAAGACCTATGTCGTATACTATTACGATATAGGCATGTATCCTCTAACCAGAGACAGATGTGTTACTATATGTTTTACATACATTTGGCAGACCAATATGTTGATTGCATAATTAAGATCTATACACTGGCACACTGGTGTGCATACAAGGGCATATGAGTAATATGATCTCTCAAAGGGATCATACATGTTCATTGCTGAACAGGAAGACATGAGCTCACTCATGAGATATTGGAAATCTCAAATTCCGTGTACGGTCGTCTCACTTTGGAAGCTTGATTGAATTTGTAAGGTTTGATATATATTTTTGGAAAGTATATGATAAACACTTAGGTGTGATACATGCTTTTGGAAAGTATATAATTGATACCGACTCCCAATGATCAAATGAGAAACTTAATGATGAAACCCTAAAGGAGACATTTTAAATGAGATCTAAAACTTCAGGTTTATTTTAGGTCTTCTAGTATGTAGGATGTACATGTACTAGGAATAATTGAGGGTGATGTAATCATAAACGAATGTATAACCATGATACTTCCATTCCCAGGAAGTGATGAAACGAGTTTGGATTTTAGCGACTCCTCTCAATAGAGAAGTAATCTAATTTTGGTCCAAATGTTGGACAGTGATCCAAATGTGATTCAGATGCAATGGAAAGATTAGATTTATGGTTTTGATTTAATCAAACATATATGGGATGTCTGCAAGGTCTGGATTTGAGACATGATCTCAATATCCAAGTCACTATACGTGGAACGTACAATTGCCATATCCTTATTTCCAAGTATACACGGAGAAAGTGCATTATCCTTATAAGAGTTCAGGGATAATTTCACTGTTGATATATGTATACGAGCATTTAGAAAATCGATAATTAAATGTGATTTTATTATCATGAATAATATGAATTTTATTCATATTATAAGGAGAGTTATCTAAGATAATTGGATGCGATTTAATTATCAAAGATGTGAATAATGTGAATATGATTCATATTATTTGGTCACATGAGAATAGAGATCCAAGATGATTAAATGTGATTTAATTATCGTGGATATGAATAATGTGGATATCACTATCCATATTAATCATATATATACTATAGATGTGATGTATAATATATTAGAGAGAGCCTATTGTAATTTATATATGTCGATTAATTATTGATGTTGATTGGATTCACATCGGATAATTAATTGAAAATATAATTTACATTTTATTTTTGATAGCGAATATGATTCACAAATTTTCAATGACATGATTTACAATATTCACATGATAATTATGTAAAAATTTGTTTATTGTCTATTACTATTTTGACATGTATCTTTGTGTAAATATTGTATATTTATTACTATTTTAATCTGAAATAAATAAATAAATAAATAAATGAAAATATAGAAAATAAAAGACTATGTACATGTAATAGATACATGCTGAATCAAACCCCAAGAGAAGGTCAAGACTTGACCTGATCGACGAGGAATAAAGTAGGGAGAGATAAGGCCAAAACCACCAAAAATATACTCAATACATGTATATATTCCTCACTTGTATAATATTGTCTATAATACACAATTCATTAATTATTTTATTTCATCACCTAACTCTTTGTAAATAATCATTATTTCTTCTTGAAATCTATTAATAAAATCCTCTCATAAATAACCAAAATAACTGCAATTAAAATCTCTCTCTCTATATTGTGTTAATAACATCACTCTCCAAAAGCCATAAAAATACAAACTTCCGAAATCAATGTTTCCTCCACCTGAACTCCGATTAAGCAAACTCGCTTTCATTTTACTCCAAATTAAATCATTTTTAAAATGTAGGTGACTTCGTAAAATTCCGAGCTAAGGTGTGAAATGTGGCGAATTGGGGTATTATAGTATAATAATCCAATGTATACTATGCATATTATTTAATACATTATTTTTCTTATGAATATTTGCGAATATTTTATTTCCATTACTTGTAAATATTGTATTTAACTCATAAAAATATAAATAAAAATTTTAAAATAAAAATTTTTAAAAAAATAAAATCATGTATTTATTGTATATGTATCACTACGTATATAATGCACATCTGCCTATTTAATTAACCTAATAAATTAACTCTTAAAAATCAAATAAAAATCTCATTAAATCCTTGTAAAATACTGTAAAATAAATAAAATGTTAAATTATGTATACATGTATAAAAATAATTGATTAAAAATCAAAATACTTTGTATGTAGGTATACCGACATGTAAATAACTCCTTGTATCTAATAATATTATTTAACTAATTAAAAATCATTAAAATTTACTTTAATTTATATAGAACATTTTTTATTTACATTACCCAGTTAAATTAATTCATTTTCGATTTTTTATTGCTTTAGTTAACATTTTCGCACTATTTTGTCATGTAGCCTATTTTAGTCATATCCAAGGCATTCTCTGATTGTCCAACCCGGGTATGTTGACCCGGGTCAACTCTCCATTATGCGCCTGCACTCTTCTAACTTCGCCTCCACCCATCTCTTCCCGTACTTTTCCCACGTGCACCACTTTATAACGCCTCCCACTTCCATCTCCATTATTGTCGCTCGATCATTCATATTACTTGCCACCACCTCTGATCCACTGATGAATCCACATTTCACCGTCTTTATTCTATCATTTTGGCCTCAAAACCCAGGAAAATACTTGTAAATACCTTTAATTCATGCATTTTAACATTCATGCATGTGTGTGTAAATATTGTGTAAAATGCAGTTTTTAAAGCCAAAATTATAGAATAAAGAAAAGAAAAGAAAAAGAATAAAATATTGTAAATATTTTATGACCTGAACCCCGAGACCTAGGCATCTAGATGAATAGGTCGACAAGGAATAAAGTAGGGGAGATAAGGGCCAGAATCCAATAAAAATTCCTTTTATTTAATTCATTCTTTATTCATTTTGGGGCCTATTTTTGGTTCCACTTTTTGTACTCCAAATAAAGAAACTTTTTACATGAAAGTTTTAGATAATTAAATATAGAAAATACAAAATTGATTTCATACAAAAATAATGTACCGATAAAAAGTTATGATCTGAATTGTTTCCAAAATCCCAACTTCCCAGACCTGTATCTCTCAAATAAAAACTCGAAATGTATCAGAATCACTTTAATTGTATAAAATTTTAATAAGCTATTTAATGAAGGTGGTTCCGTACTTTGCAGAGCTATGATTTGAAAGTTGAGTTTTGGACCCCTATTGTATACTTGTACAGATTAAAATATTCATTTTATTTATTATTCATTATTTTTATACTTTCATATTTTTATAATTTTGTAAATATTATTTATAATAAATGTGTGTATTAGAAAAGGAATAAAAACACAAATAAAATACAAAAATAAAATACTTGTATATAATACATAGGTATAATACCTGTAAAGATACCTATATAATTAAGGGGTTGATGGGGCTGCCCCAGGGGACAGCCAACATGGCTGTCCCATCCCATTTTTGGGCAAAATTTTTTTATTTTTTTTGAAAAATATCTCCATGTATATTCATACCTATATCCCTCCTATATGCCATTCAAATTTTGTCAGAAACAAAGACTCCTACGACCTCCATCCAGACAGGGTCGATTTAAAAAATCATGTGACTGTTAGAAAAAATGACGTTTGGATGGAGGCCGTAAGAGTCTCGGTTTTTGACGAAATTCGAATGACATATCAGAGGGATATAGGGAAGAATATACATGGCAATATTTTTCCAAAAAAATAAAAAATTTTGCAAAAATGTGGTGGGGGCAGCCCCATTTTCCCCTATAATTAGTACTCCTATTTTATTAAGTGTACAAAACACTTCAGAAAAATAAAATAAAAATATTTTTTATAGTTAAGTGTATAAAAATGAGTTATAAAAATATAAATTAATAAATCAAAATAAATAAATTAAATACACAAAATAAAAATAAAATATTAAAATATATAAATATGTATACCTATATAGCTCATAAAAGGTAACTTATAATTTTAAACCTCGAAAAAAATAAATAAAAATCATAATAAAATACTTTACAAAATAAGAAACATTTTTTATTTAATACCCTAAAAATAATAAATTAATTTGCTATTTTAAAATAAAATTTGAAATATTTTTGCCACGGAATTTTCTGGTTGGTCAACGTGGACCAACCAGGAGCTTCCGCTGGTTGACCTCGGTCAACTCTCTGACCGAGGTCTGTACCCGTGTCAGACGTGGTTTTTGACTTGGTTTCTCAGATTTTTCGAGGAGCCATCTTTCACCATTTCGTGATAATGTCTTGAGGTCTTTTCTTCCTCGTTTCTTGGTGATTCACGCCGAAGGCTTGCCTTGGGTTGTGGATCATTGAGGCGTCCGCTATGCCTCGATCTTCCTCGCCCATTCGTCAACCCTTCTTATACACCTCCGATTTTTGATTCAAAATTTGAACCCCATTTTGTCCCGTTCTTCTCCCCCTTTCGTGTGCTCCGGCTAGCTGGTGGTGACAACTCCAACTCCAGCCATCTTGGGCGGAGTTTGACAAGGGATTTAGACGTGTTCCACCACCTCCGGTGAGCTCCGCCGTTGAGGTTCTTCCTCAGGTATTCACACCATCGAGGCTCCTTTTTCCCTTCACTTTTCCGCACTTCCGTGTTCCCACATACCCGTAGGAATAGATAGCAACCTTTATTTATGCGTTTCGACCATCGATTCGTACCCTATACCCCCCTCGCCGGAGATCATTCCGGTAAATCTCATTTCCACCTCCACACGCCTCGCCGCTCCGCTCACTGGGCTAAGGCACTTTGCCCTTGGCCCAGAGTTTCTTTTTGCAGGTCCAGGAACGACACATGAGCATGGGGGCTCATTTTGGATCCTCGCCGGGGTACCTGGAGCCGCCGAGCTCCGCTGTTCCCGCGCGAGAACTCCGGCCATCGCCGGAGTGTTTTGGAGCTCCCAATCAATAGAGGATCATGCCAGGAGTCGGCACAACCATTTTGAGAGCTTCACGGACCACAAAGGAAGCCGATCGGGGATGGGGAAAGTCGCCTTCCTGGCGTTCTTCCCTGTTCTTCCGATAGACCTGCACGTCGTTCGATCAAGGCCCACTCCCCAGATCTCGCCACCGCCGTTGGATCGCCCCCCGCTACCCACCATTCGATCTTCAGGAGCGATCTAATTGTGGCCGTCGAGACAAAGCATCATCGTCCCGCTTGATCGCGACACGTGGCAAGTAACTGCCCATCTGCCGTCCGATCCGCAAGGCGTGGGTATTTTGCATATTCGACCCCAGTCCTTTTCGTATTTAATAGTTAGCCCTGAAACTTTCTTATGCAGTTTAATAGTTTTGTAATTTTTGCAAATACACCCTCGAACTTCGTAGATTTGCATCCGAGTCCCCGTCTATGTCACCTCACGTGACATGCGTACGTGAGGTGCCGGAATTTTACGAGGGGGGCCCTCTATATTTCTGATATTTCAATTTAGTCCAGGAATTATTTTGTTACGTGTAATATTTTTGGAGAAATTGTAATTAAGCCCCTAGGTTTTTGTTATTTAAAGAACAATCCCTGCTAGTCACATGCCTTGCACATGCGACTCTGGAATTTTTGCACTTGTACCCCTGTGGGTCTTGAAATTTAACATTTAGCCCAAAAATATTTTTATTATATATTTTCTGGAAAATTGCAAGTTGCCCTGGACTTCTAGATATTTACAAAAATACCAGTGCTAGCAAAGTATTTTCTTTTTATTTCCTTTATTTATTTCCTGCATCTATAAAATCCCAAAAATTCCCAAAAAATTTGCATAGCTTCCTATTTTGTTGCTCTTTCACGCCATATTATTACTTTGTATTTTTATTGCATTTAAATATTTATAAAATTTAAAAAACATGCATTTTCTTTACTGTCTGCATTAGAAAATACATAAAAATTATCAAAACCCTTTGAAAAATTCCCAAAAAATATATTTTGCCTATTTACATGTGTTTTAACTTCAGTCCAAAAATCATAAAAAAACAAAAGAAAACTCCTAAAAATAACAAAATCCCTAAAATCTTCATAAAAATCTTAAAAATTCCCAAAAAATCCTAAAAATACAATTTATATTCCTGAATTTTCTCCATTTTATTGTCTTTATTTTAAAATTAATTTGAGGAATTTTTGGTTCTGTTTGACATTTTTCATCCTCATTTTAGTTTCAACCTTTTATTTTGCTCAATGTTTTCAGTATTCTTGCCTTTAAAAATACCAAAAAAATTAGGAAAAATCTAAGAAAAACCTAAAAACATCAAAAAATATAAAAAGCCCAAAAAGATTTCATTTCCTGAATTTGATTATTTTTACCTCTTTTTATAAATACATTATCTCTCTTTTCTTATATTGTATATATACTTTATTCTATAAATTAAAAGAACAAGAAAAAAAATATAAAAAAGAAAATACAAAATCAGAAAATAAAAAAAATCAGAATATAAAAATAGAAAATAAAAAATTAAATAAAAATTAAAAAAATTAGAACCCACAAAAATAACACTTGTAGGCAATTACATCACATTCACATTTTTGTGCTTGGTCACCTGATCTGTCCTGCTTGTTCTCTGTGTTCGACACTCTACTTGCTTGCACACTATACAAATTCATTGTAGAGTTATAATAAATTTTAACTCCGCACTGCTCTTCATTATTTGATTTCTGTTGTGGGTTATTTGTTGATTTAGCCAGATTTCGAACAAGGTCAATTCGACGATTGTTGATTCGCCTTGTGAATCGACAAGACCAAATGGCGCCGTTGCCGGGGATCAACAACGTATAGATCGATTTTTCTTGATTGATTGTGATTATTTGCTTGTTTTTGTGCTTTACTTATTTTCTTTATTTTTGATATATATTGTTTGGAGTGTCTAACCACTCTCTTTGTTGACTTTGTGCGAGGTACCGTGGATCGAGGGAGGCACCCTTCTCTAGACGCCTGCGCACCCACGAGAAGCCAGCTTCGACTGCTACTCTTGCACCAAAGAAGGCTTAGAGAGATTTTGTAGACTTAGTTTTATTGTCTATATTTATGTAATTCAAGTGAGAGAGTGACTCTGAATTATAACTTAAATAGGACTCTTGGACACTTCTACACTTCACGAGGTCCAGTGCATGAAGAATTGTTCCCTTGGGGACCTCGTCAGCTTTTTCGGTTTTATCGCCGGTTTTGCTTTATTTGACTTTTATTTTATTCTGATTCATGTGGATTTTACCCCTAGATATAGGAGTTTTTATTGATTGTGACGTACTTAGCTAAGGCCCCATACTTAATATTTTTCCTGTGCCTATAGACCGTAATTGGACTTAGCTAAAATTCATTTAAAATCTATTTGACTTGGATTAGAGACCACGCGCCGAGAGAGGTCATATACAACGCTGGCAGGATCCACTGTAGTGGATACCGATCGCCCTCCTAGACCGGACTCCGATTTCTCTTCTTAGTTGATAGCTACTTGTGCTTCACGATTAATAGAAAATGTTCATCTAGGGACGGTTTTCCTTGTGCATCATATAGGTAGTTTACTTCTTGTCTTTAAATTTATGCGCGGATCACCCTGCATGTAGAGTGCTGGAGCAAGGTACGTATTTCTAACTCTGCATGCATCATTGTGTTTGATCGCGCATAACCTTTTCCAACTTCCTCCCCTATTTTATTGGACTCAAAATAACCAAGGAAATCGGAAGATTTGTTAGGCGTTATTTTTCTTCAGAAAAATACTAAAAAAGTGATAACCATAAAATTGGAACTGCTAATGCAAACTTGACTTTAAAACTCACCTCATAAAAAAATCGTCTTGGGGAGAGTAACCCCTCCTTGGTTGATTTATCTACATCGAGAGAGTGACCCGCACACTAGGATAGAGCCATACCTGAACTCCTCTCAAACTACTGCTCTGGGGTTAGTCGTTATATAGTGAGGATTTCTCCGATAACCGGTAAAGAGGACCGTGACGTCCTTTGCAGAGTGAATTGATTGGGTAGCTAGTAAACGGTCCGCAATTCATACTTGCTGGGAAAGATCTAGCCTTAGATCGGGACAGTCTCCTAGGAGGATCGGGTTCCTACCAGCATGCTTAATCGCTCTGATAGATTGATTGATCACCTAAATAAAATTGAAAAGATAATTTACCGAGCCTTTACGGTCATCAGCTCAGGAGTTGTGTAGGTGAATCGGGGGTTTGTTTTCACATCTTGTTTGCATTCCAGATCTCATCCACCCTTTTTCCAGATCACAATGATGGAAAGGAGATCCCTTAGGCCACGTCTAGTGGCACCGCTATCGAGCACTCCTTCCTATTCATCTAGTCGGCTTCGGGGAGTCCTGAACCACTCTCCAAGCCTGAGTTTACGTCCACCATGTTCCCCCTTGATCACCCTTCTTCTTCAGTCAGTTGTGGGGTGTCGGAGTTTAGTGCAGCACAGAGTTCTGGACATTTAATGGCACCTGAGATGGGTTCTTTTGCCTTTGCAGAGACCCAAGATATGACCGACAGAGATGAACACCCAGATGAGCAGGGACCGCCTCCATACATATATGATCAGACTGCCATCAACAATTCCTTGTTAGCTTCCCTGGAGACCATGCAGAGACAGATCAGAGACCACGGAGTCTTCATGGGTGACATCATGAGAGAGCTGGCGCAGATGCAGGAGGGCAGAGAAGACAGACCTGAGGGCGGTGGAGATATACCAGAAGCAGGAGGCGGAGGAGGAGGAGAACCTAACTAGGAGAGGCCACCACCGATGACCATGAGACAATTGCACAATCCAACTGCAACCCTCACTCACCGATGGATCCAACTTCCTCTCATTGTCAGGAACTTCGAGCTTCATCCCCAGACCATCCAGTTGTTGCCCAAGTTTCATGGGTTGGCCACCGAGGAGCCTTATCTCCATGTGTAGGAGTTTGAGATGATTTGTAGCACTGTCCACTACAGACTAGTGGACGAGGACACAATAAAGATGATTGCCTTCCCATTCTCCTTAGCTGACAGAGCAGCCTATTGGCTGAAGCATCTAGGAAGGTACGTCACTTCTTGGGGACAGCTCTGGATCGAGTACTTGAACAAGTACTATCCACTCGGTCGGACCAACGCAACACGAGCTATGATCAACAACTCTACTATGATCCCAAATGAGCAGTTTCATGAGGCTTGGGATCGATTTAGAGATCTTATCGATCGGTATCCACATCACGATATATCAAAGCCCAACCTGGTTTAGAGATTCTTTTGTGGGCTGACACCGGAGCTATAGGGGCTTGTGAATGCCTCTTATGGTGGATCCTACTTTTCCAAGAGTGAAGACGAGGTTTGGGAGATATATGAAGGAATGGCAGAGAACTCGACAGTCATGGCCCAAGCCCGAGTCTACACACATCCAAAGATCCCACCATAGGCAGTTTCATATCAGAGGATTGCACGCATCGATGCCGGTACCCACACTCCGTCAATAACAGCAGCTCAGGCTGAATCCGCCGCTGCCAACATGGGGATCATTAGCGAGAAGTTGGACCGCATCAAGATCCTTGAGAAGAAGCAGAGTCAAGGTCATGCACAGATGGACCAGTTGACGAAGGTCATGAGTGACTGAAGACTCAGATCCTATGCATTCAGGAGGCACAGACGTCCACTCAGCAGCCTCCCAGATCACGTGCTGATCCTAGCATTAGCAACTCCACCCAACCCTCTGCCACATACCGCCAGGTTCACCACATCCAGGCAGAGCCGGTCCAACAGCTACAACACTACCCGCATCGCCACCATCTCAGGACACTCAGATGGTGGTCTACCAGCCGGATCAACCACTGGCAGTTCGTCCTCCACCACCCTTTGAGCAGAAGCCATTGATGGAAGTCAATGGGATATGGTACAATCGGTACCCACAACAGGCCGGATTCATCGTGATCACCCTAGATTCTGTTGGACCACCAGAGGCACTTCATCCCAACAGCAGTCTCCCGCTCAGGGCAATCAGAGCAGCCGGCTGCAGCAACCCCATTGCTCCCACCAGCAGTACCAGCAGGGTCCTCGTTCCTCTTATCAGGGACAACAGTGGAGGCAGCGTCAGCAGCCTCACCAGACATACTCCCAGCCTCCCCCCTCACTATTCACAACAGCAGCAACCTTATTTCCAGTAGGGGAACACTTATGGTTCTCAGGCGTCTGCCTTCGAGAACCCATCTCTAGATGACCTCGCCCACTTGCTCTCTGAACAGCAGGCATCCTTTCGGCAGGAAATGGATGAGTTCCGGCAGAAGATGAGGGATATTATCAAGGGCAAGGCCGCCATACTAGCACAGATTGAGCCTAATACGAATAACTTGAAGAGGAAATCTGAGCAGGTACAGTCTTCAGAGGATACCACTCCTAGTGACTCTTTGCATGACATGTCTTCTTTTATGTGTGATGCTGATTTCGTGACTACTAGGAGCGGTAGGATGCCAGCTGACGACACCTCGTCTGAGCGACAATCACGCGAGGATCCAGGAGCGCCAGATGAGGAGAGTTGCGGTGCTGATGCCACTGATGATGTTGATGATGGTGGTGCTGATGCCACCAAAGACAGAGATCCAGTTGACGATACTGAGGCCATCGTTACTCCAGATGCAGGCAGTGGTACTGAGGCCACCATTACACTTGATGCTGAGCTAGAGCGCGGTGCTGATGTCGCGAAGTCGATGCCGTGGGTGGTACTGAGGCCACCACTTCTACTTTTGTTGAGCTTCCACCTGTTGTGTTGCCACCTTTTGTATCTCAGGACTGTGGTAACAAGAAAAAGAACAAAAAATGAATAAAGGAAAGGTTTCTTTATCTTCTCTGAGTCCATATGTGTTGCATGATGATCTATGTATGGATTCCATTCCTTCACAGGCACAGGAACCTCTTCCTAGCCCTCCATCTGAGGAGGCCCCTACCATCCCCTTCCCTCGAGCACTCCGCTTGGCGAAGGGGAATAAAAAAGAAAATCCAAAAAAGACACATCAGTTAGAGTTCAGCAACCAAATGATTGATAGATTTCAGATTCAGCTGACTCTACAAGAGGTACTAGAGCACATACCCATTTTCTAAAAGAACTTGAGAGAGAAGACTACAATACGCAGGAAGAGGAGGAACCATAGAGGAGAGATCCATGGGCTGACCCGTGCCACATGCTTTGCCATTCAAAACAAACTGCCAGCCAAGAGACCCGATGCAAGAGCTCCCTAAGTCAGATGCAAGATTCAGGAGCAGCAGTTTAATCGTACTCTATTAGGCAGCGGCTCTTCAATCAACCTCCTTCCGGCAGTCTTACTTGACTGATTCGAGTTTGGCCCTCTCCATAGGAGCAGGACAGTCCTTCAGATTGCTGATAGGTCGATTAAGAGGCCGAAGGGGTTGTTGAGAGACGTGGTCGTTACCATTTAGGGCCTGAAATTCCCCGTGGACTTTGTTGTATTGGACACATGGAGATCCCTGAGTCGGTGACAGATACCCCCATCATACTTGGACACCCTACTTTTGCGTAGAGGGTGAAAGTATACAAATAGAGACGATCGACAAGACCAGAGCGAGAGATTCAGCATGCTCAGAGTAGTTCAGCGACACAGAGCAGATGACAGAGGTTGATCGAGACATCCACCGGGAGTGCGACTTTGTGATAACCGATGATGAAGCCATATGGACAGATCCAGTAGCACAAGCCCTCGCCTTGCCCACAGATTCAACGTACTTATAGCTTATGGCAGTTGAGAGTTTGGAGAGCACACCCCTCGCAGAGGACACATTAGAGGCCGACAGTTGTGGGATGGGTGGTGAAGAAGATTTTCATTCATGTTCTTCTAGTTTAGATCCCTCAGATTCAGGCATTGATTGGTATGACTTTAATGATTACTAGCCATATCTGATTCCTTCTGAGCCAACAGCTAGGATGAAGTACGAGCCAGCATAGTTTTCAGAGACTCCAGCAGGGTTCCATTCGTCAGATTTTCATGTACAACGAGAGTTCTCTCATGCAGACCTGGTAGCCTTCACTCAGACATAAACCAAGTGGATTGGCACGCAGCTGATGATCTTCCATCTTATATTAATTATGACAATCCGATCTTCAGATATGACACTCATATATCGGAATGGACTAATGATATGGACACGCATACACCCTGTATGATGACTTCCCCATATGAGGGATCGATCAACAATCACAAAAAGAGGCTCTACTCAACCAAACAGTACATGCCTGAGCCACAATATGTTGAGTATGAGATCTATAGATTTCCACCAACTAAGCAGACTCCTTCCATGATTTTTCAGGAGAAAATTTTAGAGGATAACAATCATATACTAGATATTCCGAGAGGATCTTCTCCCAGCTCATACATGAAAATGGAAGATGAAATGATTGAATCTCATGTTAAAAATCTTGAGAACACTCATAAATCCAAAAACCATGTACACCCTAGGGATGACTCCGACAGCGAAACCTCTGCATATTACTCCCTTAGGGATGACTCTGACTCTACACATCAAAATCCCTCCTCATTTGTGGAAAGCACACATCTACACACCACACCGAAAAGACAAAAAATGGAAAAACTAAAAAATACCCAAAAATTTAGAAAACCAGAAAAAACCATAAAAATTGAAAGTGGAGAGGATTTGTAGAATATGGATCCTTCTCTGAGGGAAGCACTGGATAAAAGGTTGATTTTTTTAAGTTCCCTTGATACAAACCATTGAACACGCTACCAACCTTGAAAATTTTGTAAAGAGTAAACTAATGCCAAAAAAGTCGGGCAGGAAGAGAACAAGGACTGAAAAACACATATTGGTAATGGACACCTCATTGGTGATGAGAAGAAAGACCAAGAGCCGAAGAGTAAAGCAGTTGCCTATATTTAACTGTGAAATCAAAGACACAACATTCATCCAAGCCCGAATCGATGACGACTCCCCAATCAATATCCTCCCAACCTCTGTGTTTGACAAGCTCAAACTCAGACTAATTAGGAAATCAAGACATATCGTTCAACTAGCTGATCAATCAATAAAATGACTGAGAGGAACAATTTTAGTCATCGTTACATTCCAAGGTGCTCCACTCAAAGTGGACTTCATGATTGTCGATATTGAGCATCAAGGAGAATTCACCCAATCTCCAATCATTCTCGAAAAATCGTTCTTAGCCTTAGCTATGGCAACTATAGAGTGCAAGACTCGGGAAATCAATTTTATCGCATTGGGAGCACTTTGATCGCATACAGTCTTTGAGGAAACACGATATTCCAAGGGAATCCACAAAGCCATCAACAATCGTAACCATCAAGCGGTAGAAGAGCCCTACCCCACTACTACAACTGAGATAACAACTGTCGAGTAGACCATTGGATCAGAGACTCACCTCACCCTTCCATTTCTTGTGGCTTGGACCTCAATCACTACCGTGACAAATCCTACGGAGGAGTACCTGATGTAGGAATTTTATGGTGCTCTTGATGAGGACACACAAGCATGGGATAACCCTGAGTCAGACAAGACCTCCTCTAACCACCTTAATCAAATCGATCCGACGTAGGAATGCACCAACATCAAGTCAATTGAGAACACATACGCGGACGCCCACTGACTAGGGAGGAATATTTCAATGGTTATTCATCTGAAGACCCAATTGTCAGTATCTCACTCCCAAGACCTACACCATCACAGACAACGCAGACCAAAGTTCCCATTCCGGCTGCTCCTTCATTTCGTCAGTTATCTAACAAACCGACTATGAAAGTTGCCTTCAACATGATGGAAAGGAATCTTCTAATGATTCCTCATCAGGTCCGGATAAGGTGATCTTTTTGAGTGAGCTCAGTTCGGCAGCTCCGATGCCCTATCTAAGCAAGCAGTTGAATATCGACTATCGTTGGATGACTCCTTCTCCTCACTACTATTCCCCGAGAGCCGACTCTCCTAGTATCCTTAAATATATCGGAATAATCTCATACGACCAGACTGAGACTGGTGCTTCAAAGTATTCATCATCCGAGGATGAGGCGATTGACTACAAGACTGAGCACATCTTGATAAAGCAACTTAAAAATAAGAATGTTTGGAGTACCTCTACCATCAAGTACTATTCATCTGAGGATAATTTGATGATGGTTGGGAATGATCTGCTTCATTTGGTTCATCTTTTTCCCATCAATACATCATCCGATATTATTCTTCTGAGGAAAAATCTGGCAATGGTTGGGAATTATTAGCTACATATTCTTCCTATCATTATGACCTCCCACCACAGGATTACAAAAAGATCTACCAAAAACCTCCTTAATCATGGGAACCCTCCCTCCCGACCCCATCGGTTCCCTTATACTTCTTCGTCCTCTACTTAGGCCAAGGCCTAAGTATAGGGGGAACTGATACCATCTGTATATACCCTTCTCCTCATCCAATCCTTCTCTCGATCGCCCCCATTTTCTCCCTTCTTCCATACTTAGGATGATAGAGCCTAAGTATAGCGGGACTCGATGCCTGCTGTATATACTCTCCTCATTCACTTCTTGTCTGCCCCATTTTCACTGTTCTTCTATACTTAGATTGTTCACAGCCTAAGTATATATGTTGGGCTGCCTTATATTTTCTTCTCTTTTTTACTCTCTTACGCTTAGCCCGAGCTATGTCTTCTCTGCGCTTCTTGTGGTCTGAGGATAAATCGCTCACTAAGTATGGGGGTACGCATATACTCTGTATATATTTTACCCATAGCTCATGCTTTCGTGTAAGTATATATTTTATTTAGAGTGTGGGTAAATAACCTGTTAAAAAACAAAAAATACAACTAACATTGTCTGTGTCCAATGGGGTGTGTGTAACCAAAGTTTTGAAAAATTGGCTTCTTATTTATTTTTTTTAAATATTGGTCTTGCATTAAAAAAAAGAACATAAAAAAATAATTGTCTGCATTCCATACATTTGCACTTCATCCATCATTACATGCGCTGCATAGGTGAAAATCCCTTGGGTTCTGAACTGAGTTATTGATGAATATGCATTTCATTTATTCATTTATTTTATCTTAAAATCCCTTATTAAATACATGTAAATATCATTAATTTCATTCTTCTACTAACTCTAATTATTGTGTAAATATTTTATATTTATCACTATTTTAATCTAAAATAAATAAAGAAAGAAATAAAGGAAAAATAAAGGACTATATATATGTAATATATACAGGCTGAATCAAACCCCGGGAGAAGGTCAAGACTTGATGAACTCATACGTAGCTCGGTCCTTAAGGCTCTCATGAATTCTCCCTAATAGTGTGACGTGAAACGTGAATCTCTGTCGGACACTACCTCCTTGGGTATCCCATGCAACCGAATGACATGCTGGATGTATAATTTGGTTAGTTGCACTGGTGTATATGTCATGTTGATCGTAATGAAATGGGCTAACTTGGTCAACCAGTCAACGATCACCCATATTGCATCATGCCCGCCTAGTGTGCGCAACAATGATGTGACAAAATCCATGGAAATGCTCTTCAATTTTCATAAAGAATTAGAAAGGATGTAGTAAACCATGGGGGTCTCTAGTGCTCTGCCTTCACCATTTGACAGGTAAGGCATTGGCTGACGTGCTCGGCTATATCCTTCTTCATGCCCTCCCACCAAAAGTGTTGGCGGAGGTCTAGGTACATCTTGGTACCACCTAGATGTATAGAAAGTCTTGAACTATGCGCCTCATCCCGGGTCTCTCTCCTCAGCTCCTTGTCATTCGGGACGTACACACGATCCCCCTTCCATAGTATGGATTCACTGACTCAGAATCCGTCGAACTCATCCTTCAAGCATATATGGTACTTGTCTTGGATCTTCTAGTCTGTCTATTCCCCTGGACAATCTTGTCCCACAAGCCACTGTACTTCGCTGGCACAATCACAACATCAGATGTACTTTCAAATGGATGCCACTCACTAAGTGTAGTGAGTACATCCCAAGTCTGCAACCAAGCTGCTGAGCCCTCAATGTGTGATCGCCTACTCAATGCATCTGCCACCACATTCCCTTTACCAATGTGGTAGGGGATGATACAATCATAGTCCTTTAGCAACTCCATCCATCACCTTTGCCTCATATTCAACTCCTTCTTATCAAAGATGTATTTGAGGGCCTTGTGGTCGGTAAAGATCTCAAATGTCACCCCATACAAGTAGTGGCGCTATATCTTTAGTGCAAAGACCACGACCGCAAACTCCAAGTAAAGAGTGGATTAGTTGCGTTCATGGTTCTTTAGCTGTCATGACGCATATGCCACAATCTGTCCTCGCTGCATCAGCACAACAACTAATCCTTCCTTGGAAGCATCGATGTAAACCGTGAACTCCACAGTATCGGAAGGAAGGGTAAGGATGGGTGCGGAAGTCAACCACTCCTTGAGCGTATGGAAGCTCACCTCACATTTGTCACTCAAGACAAATGGCATGTCCTCCTGCATCAGCCATATGGGGGGTGGGGCTAACTGGGAGAACCCTCTAACGAATCTCTTGTAGTGACCGGTGAGGCCAAGGAAACTGTGGATCTCTGTAACTGTCTTGAGCTGCTCCCAAGACACCACTGCCTCTATCTTGGTGGGGTCAACTGACACCCTCACCCTTGAAACCACATGGCCTAGAAATGCTACCTCAGAAATCTAGAACTCGTACTTGCTATATTTGGCATACAATTTGTGCTCTCGAAGTGTCTCTAACACACTGTGTAGATGAGACTTATGCTCATATTCATCATGGGAGTAGAGTAGAACATCAGCGATGAATACGATCACGAACATGTTCAAGTGCAGACAGAAGACTATGTTCATCAAATCCATGAATGTGGTAGGTGCATTCCTAAGTCCAAAACGCATTGCCAAAAACTCATAGTGACCATATCTAGTGTGAAATGCAGACTTCATCACTTCTTCCTCCTTGATTCTTAATTGATGGTATCCCAACCACACGTCAATCTTGGATAACACCGCTGCTCCCTGCAATTGATCAAAGAGATCATCAATCCGTGGGGGTGGGTAATGGTTCTTACAGTTCTCTTGTTAATTTGTCTGTAGTATATATATAGCCTCAAGTATTCATACTTCTTTTTCACAAAAAGGACTGGTACTCCTCACGGTGATGTTCTGGAGTGGATGAATCCCTTCTCCAATAGCTCTTGTAACTGCACTTTGAGCTCCTTGAGCTCAACATGTGCCAACCTATATGGAGGGATAGAGATTAGCTATGTATTTGGCAATAGCATGATCTCAAACTCTATCTCCCTCACTAGTGGTAGTCCAAGTAAGTCATCTGGAAACACATCAGGAAACTCACACACAACTCTAGCGTCCTTGAGCATATGATCCTGCGCCGTTGAGTCTACCACGTAGGCAAGGTAGCCTACACAACCATGGCTGAGAAACTAGTGTGCTCTCAAGGCGGAGATGTACTCGATCCCACCCTCATGCGTATGCCCATCAGACTGAAATGGCGGCACTCTAGGTAAATGGAAGACCACCGTCTTCCTAAAATAATCCAAGAAAGTGTGGTGCCTCTCCAACCAGTCCATGCCTAAGATGATATCAAAGTCCTCTAACTGGATCAATAGTAGGAAAACAAGCATCTCATGCCCACCTATATGTACGTCTACATCCTCCACTACATAGCAGATGATAAACAATTGGCCTCCTAGGCCCTTGATGTAGTATGAGGAAGCAACCTCCATCACCAACTTGCCTGATGTGGGCACCATACGATAACCCAGACTGCAATGTGTAGCCCCTAAATCAAACAATGCATGTAAATAAGTCCCATGGGCTGAAATCATACCTCTGACAACTGATCCTGAAACATGAGCCTACTCTTGTGTCATTGCATTCAACTGTCCTCGTGATGGTGCACTAGATCACGCAACACTGACTGTCTATTGTGGGGCTTGCTTAAAGTCACGACCTCCTTGGTTGGATCCTGATCCCTGAAGCTATATGGAAGGCCCAGCTAGTCTTCCGCTCTGCTATTATTGCACGCCTGAGTTGCTGGTATGCAAAGGGCATCGAGCCTTGAAATGTCCTGACTGTCTACAAATGTAACAAGTCTGGTTGTCTGCCTGTGACAATCTCCCTCCAGAAGAAAACATGTCACCCTTAGGCCTACGACTCTATGTCTACGTAGGGGGGTGAGAAGAAACAGAATTGAGTCCTGCTAAGGCCTGCCCCAAGGTAGGGGATGGCATAAACCTGCTGTTGGGAGAGATTTTCTGTGGGTTTTTAAATTATTGATATGAAATAAATGTGTAATAGTCGTTGCAATCCAAATAATCCCTCAATAAAAAAATATTTTTTTCAGGTTGAAATGATTACAAAAGAATAATGTGTATTAAGAGAATTTTTGCTACTTAATTTACCTGTATATCTAACAGGATAAAACTCAAGGAGGCTACAATTCCTGAAGGTTATTCAAATAATCAAAAGATCAATTAAAAGAAAAAGGGAATCTCAAATGCTAACTACCTTGGGTTTTGTGAAATTTTTGGTGTAATTTTTATCTTTTTATCTTTTTATCTATATTTTTTTATTTTCTGATTTTTTAATTTTTATTGATTTTAGTTTTTGCATTTTTTTAATTTTTAGAAATATGATTTTCAAAACAAATTAATACAGAAGAAATGCAATTTCTTCTTTTTGGGGGTTTCAGATATAACAAAAATGCTAAAAATGTATAAAGAAAAAAGTTTATGTTTTGATGATTTTTTACTATTTTTGTAATTGTTTTAGAGATTTTTAGACTTTTTTGGGATTTTTAAAATGAATAAAAATAGGAGAAAATGCAAATAGTGAATAAACAGGAATATTTCGTAATTTAAAAATATGAAATAAAATAAAAAATTGCAGCAATTATTTTTCTTAAAACTAAAGGAAATTATTTACAAACAGGAACTCAAATCACATTTTTTTAATTTTTCTAAAATCTTATATGATTTTTTTAAATTTTATTATTTACACTTTTTGGGTTTTATAAATAATTAATGCATGAAAATTGAATAGGAAATTAAGCACACAAAAATAAAACTATTATTTTTAGAATTTTTGAAGCAATATTTGAATTTTTATGATTTTTCAAAATTCAAACAGGGAAAAATTCCATGTTTTTGATTTTTTATTAATAAAAAATAAAAATAAAATGCAATGAAATTTATATACAATGAAGAGGAACACAATCGGAATATACATATATTTTTGTTGAATTTTCAGAGCAATAAAAACATTTATTTCAATGAAAAGAAACATGCAAAATAGAGTCTCAAAAAGAAGGACTGAAATGCAAATGTTTATTGTTCTTGCATAAATAAAATTAAGAAATAAACAGAGGGCAAAAGGTGCAAATTACCTAATAAACGTGCAAAGCACGTGCTGTATGGATCTGGCTGGGGCTTCTACGTAATTTGAGAAAACTTCAGGGGCGTAGTTGCTATTTACCTAAATTTTTTTAAAAAGCTAGGGTTCCTGGTTCGTTCTTTCCAAAGGCAAAGGGATACCAAGGGGATGGTGTCGCTTATAGTTTCTTCCCTTCAAGCAAACGACGGTGCAGGTCGGTGGAGGCGATCTTCACGTAGAGGTGATGGGGTGGAAGCCAGCCATGGGCGGAGGTGTTGGTCAGGCGGCGAGCTACAAGCTCGTGGTGGATATTTGCTCAGACGGAGAGGTGGCTATCGCGGTTCCGCTGGCACGGGGCTCGGAGGCTGGAGGGGCAACGGACGGAAGAGCTTCACCCCATATGGTGGTTGCTCCAAGCGGTCCGAAAGTTGAGGAGCGGCGGGTTGGCGATCGATGGGCTATGAGAGGCAGCATGTGCGTGCGGAGGGTTTGTGTTCTCCAGGTGGGGCCGCTGCGGGGCGACACACGCCTCCGTGATGGTGATGCGGTGGTTGCTGCTCACGACGACAGAGGTCTGCGGAGGATACTGGAGGCCGATGGAGGAGCGGTGGGCACCGCCTTCGGGTGGAAGGGTGGTGCCTGTCGCATTACTGTTTTTTTTTCTTTTTATTATAAAATAGAAACAATAAAAGAATGTATAGATATTTTTATTTTTTAATATATTTTTTTGAGAAGGCAACAACTGTATTTTTTATTTTTTTATTCTAGTAAATAAAATGTAAATAAATAAAAAATGATATCTGACTCGTGCACGATGGCTCAGTCCAAAATCAAGTGCGGAAAATGTAAGTGGATGCGGATCCGACAAAATGGAAGATCAAATCCATGTCTCTGACCACCGTATGCGGCTGATGTTGGAAGATTGCGTGAGGTAGAACGTGAATGTGGAAAGATCGAGAATATGAGATGAAAAATCGAGATCGATGGCGGATCAAATCGTAATGGAAAATTAGGTATGAAAATCTAAGATCTAGAATTAAAAATGATGAAATAAAAATGTGAAAAATTAAGCTATGATTAACCTAGGTTAAAAACAAGAGAAAAAATGTGGATCTCACTGTGGAAGTGGAAAATGTTGTGATGGCCTCGACGAAGGCTGACTCGTGGTCACCGGACGACTCGAAGTCTAGGCACCTCTCTGCAACAAGAAGACTCTCGGAGAATAGGCTACTCTCACCAAAGATTGATCAAATTAAATTGAGGGAGGAGGAGCCATATTAATAGATAAAAGAATGGAGTTGGAATTTCAAAAATTTGAATGAAGATAAGAGATAAGAAAAAAAATTTGAAATGAAATAAAGTTAAGAAAGGAAATTAGTGTTAAACATTATTTACATAATTAATTATTTTTTATTTATTTTCGTCACTTTATTAAATTAAGTAATAAATGTTAATTTTTTATTTTTTGTGAGAGTTATTTAAGGGTTTTAACTATATACATATATTGTATACATACGGTACATTGTATACGTCGTTAAATAAGGAAATTAGTTTATTTTTTTGTTTTAGATTTTTTTATTTTTTTATTTTTTTTATTTTTATTTTAAATAATTATTATAAAATGTTTGTAATTATTTACAAATACAATATGTACAAATAAATGGTAAAAATGCATAAACCACCCCAGAAAATCGTCTTTCAAACCGTAACTCCAAAAATTATGAAACCAAGTCATTTTAAAGATAATTTAATTTAGAATACAATGGAAGTGAGTTTGGTTCAATTTGAATTCATATGGATCAAGAATTGGTCTTTCAATTATCGCTTTATGGCTTTTTCCGGATGTGGTTACTTTTATTCTATACGTGATTTTATTTTGCAAACATTTTTATTATTTAGGAAATATTTTAATTTAGAACTTCTATTTTGAAAATTATTTAATTTGAGGAAAATTCATGTACAAATAAAATAGTATAACTATACAAATATACCTAGAAAAATATTTACAATACTTTTTTTGGATTTTCTGATTAAGGACCCTATCTTCCCCTACTTTATTCCTGGTCGATCAGGTCAAGTCTTGACCTTCTCTCGAGATTTGGGTCAGCCTGTATCTATTACATATATGCAATCTTCTTTTTTTATTTTCTTTATTTTTCATTTATTTCTTTATTTATTAATTTTAGGTTAAAATAACAATATATGTACAATATTTACACACCGATGCAAGTTAGCAAGAATATGGAGTTAGCATTATATACATGTGTTTTATAAGGGATTTTAAGCTAAAATAAATGAATAAAGATGATGAAATGCAAATTCATTGCCTGCTGGTTGTCGATGTCATCGATGTCGGGTGGTGGCAACTATCTCTACAAAAATGAGAGAAGTCTCGACGTGCAACTCTGCTAGACAAGGGTGGAGGTTACTGCAAAGGCGACGAAGTGGGTGGCCAATGATACCATAATTCCAAGCTAAGTTACAACCAAAGTTGCAATTTTTATTAGGAAATATAGAAACAAAGGCACTTACAACTCCAATCCTCACCTAAATATGCGACAAGAATCCCTACGTTCTACATAGTTTCAAGTATACAACTTCGATAAAATTGCATGGAACCCCATCAAGAGGACATGATTATCAGACCTCAAGAAAACGAGCTACCTCATTTTCTTCACCCACCAAAGAACGGTGTGATCGTCGTTCCTTTTGTGAGGTGAAACCTTCCATGAGGATGGCCTCGCTCTTCTCTATGTGGAGGCGGTCTTTGATCGTCAATTCGAGGTGCTCCGGTGAAGCTCTGGTGAGCTCCAGTGAGGGAGAGGGAGGAGGAAGAGTTGTAGGTCAAAGGGGCAAGGGGTTTTGTGAGTTTTGGATGAGATGGGTCCCATTTGGGGATTTCAATGTGAAGGGCTATTTGGGTTCGGATCTTGGTCCAGATTCGAAATGGATCTTGACCCTGCCTCGCTAAAATAGTCGTAACTCGACCTCGAACTCGAATCTTCACGTTCTTGGACTCGTTGGAAAGATCTCGATGAGGACTACACGATGGAATGCTCAAATGAATTTTTTATACATTGTATAAATACAGAAATTGTAATTAAGCTCATATCTAATTGAATTTTTAAATTAAGCCCATGTTCGGATTTCAGAGTTTTCACAGCCGGAGCTTCTGCTCCAGCCTCTGTTCCACCGTTCTTCGACTATATCTCAACCCACCTGATAGCCTCATCTCATTCCCCTCCGAGTTATGGACACCCCAAGCACTTCCACTCGCCTTGATCTTCTTGGATCAAGAGATCTGATCTCCCTCCTCTGCCTTCCGTCTGAGATCATTGCCCCACTTTGCCCTGCTCCATTTCACCCTCTACAGACCCCCCGAACCCTCGTGTGTGTGTGTTAAGATTCCCTGCAGGTTCTAGAGGCCCCAAGTCCTGTCGCGGGGTCGATTTTTGCTTCAATTGAAGCATCTGGACCCTCGATGCTTCTCCAACCTCCGAGAACTCCTCCGGCTATTCTCGGACCGACCCAACACCTACAGCAGCTTTGGGATGCTTCCAAGCCTTTTTGTCGAGTCCTAGACCATTAGAGTTGCTAGGGAGAATGGATCGAAGTTCGCCTCCTTAGGCACTCTTCCTTGTTCTTCCTCCGAGCTTCCCCGTCGTCTGTTGAAGCGCCACTTCTAGAACGTCCAGCAACTGTTGGATCAATCACCTAGCGATGAATCTCAAATTTATCATCACTATATTCCTAATTATCCTCCGAGAATAAATAATCCAATCAAAATCTTCATTAATTTCGCTTTATTTAAAATTTACCATCTTCTTGTAAATATCCCTAATTATTGTATACAAACTAACTCATTTTATTTTCTTTATTTTTCTTGTTTTATGTACTATTAGAAACTCCAAAAAATAGATTAATTATTGTAGATATTTATTTTGATTTCAAAAGAAATTAAAAAAACAAAAAATCACAAGCAATTAAAAAAGAAGTGTTTTTATTCATTAAAAATACTCTCCACATTTTGCCTTTATTTAATTTATCTCTTTTGACTTTTTGTCCAACATGAAACTTGTAGATCTACTCAAGATCTAAAACTTTCATATTTTGACTTTTTGATAAATTTGCCTTCTTCTATTTATTTTTTTTATTTTCCCTTATTTTCTATTTCTGAATAATTTGAGTGGGCCAAGTAGCGCTCTCTGGAGCTGCCACGTGGCCCCTTCTTTACCCGCCACCCGCCCCACTTCTGGACCTTTTGATCTTCCTTCCCACGCATTTATCTCAACCATTTATCTTCCCTCATCTCTCAACCCTCATATCACTACCCTTTGATGCAATCTTTACCGCCATACTCGCTTTCATCACACCCATTGGATGGTTTTGCATCCAACGGATCCGCCTCCTCCATGTGTCCATTTCATCTCCCCACGATAGGATCAACCCACTACTTCTTCATGGCCATTCTTTCATGTCGCTCCAGCCATTGTTGAATAAGATCATCTGATTTGATCTCCACCATCCACTCGTTCCCTTCCCACAACCATTGGATCACTAGATCCAATGGCTCGAACCCATCCTCAACCTCCAGTAATGCCCCTCCATGTCTTGCGCCTCGTCGCACCCGCTACCCCTTCCATTTTTAGCCTCCTCATCTCGTAGCGTCTCCCGAACCTAAAGCCATCTCAACGTAGCCATATCCCCTGTGAGCTTCATGTGGCCTTCGATGCCCTTAACCCACACCTCCATTCCTTCCCACAACCATTGCAATATGCCCTCTCCTCCACTGAAACTACTGGAAATACCACCTATAAAACCTACTCCCCTGGCCGCATATCCCCTCGTCCACCATTCTAGGTTTGAACCCTAGCCATCCTCCTCCTCCTGTGATAGAGGATGGAGTTGACGGGCCATTACGGTCGTCCAAACTGGTGTTGACCCATGGCCCTAGTGGCCAAGTTACGACTGCCCTAAGCGTGTTGTTGAGCACTTTGGCATGGTTATCCAGGTCGAGCAAAGAACAAGTCTCAGAATCGAGGCTCGTCCCAAGCCAAACCCCTCCTCTCCACCTTGCGTAATCCGTGGATGCTCTCGGTACGCTTGCTTCCTCTTTCTCCTTATTAACTAAGCACACACAATCAATCTCGCCGCTAATTGAGAATGGCCTTCACCTAACTGGACCATTCACTCCTTTATCGGTGGTCCAGACCATCTTCACCCTTCCGCCACACCTCAGTCCGCTCCGCCCCTCTTCTCCACCACTACGGCGGACGAATCGTCGGACCTCCACCTTCTCCGCACATGATAGGTCCCTCACTCTATTCATCTCACTCCATCATGTATGCTTCGTCTATTACTAATATTTTGCAGATCATCATTTATAAATGCCTGGATGTTTTGCCCCGGCTTCGATCTCGAGCCAATGCTCCGATGAGCATCCACCTGCTAGCCACTTCAAGCAGTTCCACTGATCTCTCGACCTCCCAGAGCCCTCGTCGGCTTTTCACGGAGGTGATTGGGCCTTCCACATAGCTGATAGAAGGAGGAGGGATGGGTTGCTCACCTGAGTGCAACCATCTCCGTCGCACAGTGGCTACACAGTGGTAAGAGACGACGTACATGCATCGTCTGATAGTTTCCATTGGATGGCCTATATTAATCCCAAGCCACATCTTTGATCCTATACGCTCGGCGGAGACGAACCTCAGTCAAAGCTGCTTGAGCCACCCACGTGGCCTGAGCCTACCTGCTCCGAGCCTCTGCCAACTCAAACCTCAAAAGCATGTGTTATGCATGTGCAGACCGGTGAAATTGTAGTCGAAGCCCAACATTTTGCCAGATATACAAATAGGTCCTCGCACGCATGACGTACGTAGCGCATTGGGCACCGGGGCCCTGTCGGTACTTTGATATTACAAATATGCCTTTATCATGACAAAATTGCATTATTTGTCTTTTTATTCCTCATGTTTTTACTACATTTATGTCCTTTCACTTTTTTAGTCATAATTTGAGCATACAAACTCAAAATTCAGTGATTTCATATTCATTGTGTTGCTAATTAAATGCTCTTGATGATGCATTATTATTTCCTTGATTTGACGCATAATTTAACATGCTAAATTTAAAATTATTTATGTGTCATTTGTTCCTCAATTATATGCCTTTAATTGACTTGTGAATTATTTTTATGCACAAATAACACTGAAATCGACTCTTTTTATTTATGCCCAATGATTGGATTAATGTAGGGTATATCTTTGCTTGCATCACTCTATAGCATTGTATATATTATTTGCATCATCTTACTTGCTAAAACTCCAAATAAAAATGGCATATTTCTCATCATTTCATGCATCATGTTCTCTTGCATTTCGCATCTCATTTACTCTTCATAAAATGGAAAAAAGTGCATGATATTAATTTCTCATTCTATGTGCATGATTGTCTAACATTATTTAAGCATCATTTTATCAATATTGTGCATGGTTATTTGCATCATTAATTTTATGCATTAAGTTTTGTATGCATATTGTTTGTTCATGTTTTTCTGTGTATATTTTGCCTTCTTGAAGAAGACCTAGATCAAAGAATGTAATCACTCATTACTAATCATTGAGACCCGATTAATTAACTTGGAGGCTCATGTCCCTATGTTTGCCCTTGGTACACTTATCATGTTATAAATACTCCATAAATTCAAAAGTGTGGTTCTGTACAGATCCAAAATTGCCTCCTATGCTATGTACTTAAAATGATGATATTAAGAGGGCAATTTTACGATTCATCAGATGGCATCATTGTCGGAGAAACAACAAATCCTCATTTTTTGGATTTTAATGTATTATTTTTGAGTTGATTTGCAACATTTTGGTCTTATCATCATGTATGTTCTTGTGTCATTTTTGTTATTTAAATTTCTTGAGGTATTTCTAGCATTTTTCTTTTGTGGCAGGGCCCGTGGAGATGGAGGATGCTCGATCGACATGGAGGCATGGAGTTGATATCAATACATTTCATTTCATTTTTTTTATAAAATTGTAATAATTGCATTTCCAGCTGTCCTCGTTCGAGGGCTCATGTGTGTACATGGACCTGAACATTGCATATGTTTGTGGAGCATGTTTCACCCAGTCCGGGCAGGGCTTCACTTGAGTGTTCGAACTTAGGGTTAGGCACACGTCTCACCAAGCTCCCCTTTCAAATTCCATGTGCTTGATTAGTAGGTTAGGAGACACAATATGGATTGAGGAGAATTCACTTTTTCTCCTTGATTCATTGAGATGCACATAAAAATCTATCAATTTAGCCAAAAATTAAATCAAATTCCTCCCATAAATAGTATCATATTTAGGGTGTGATTTCCTCGACTTGCATGCATGTAGCGTAAAATTTAAATACAGTCTTTCACTTGCATGGAGAATGCTGGAGGCACTGTAAGTTTCTCTCTCAAGCATGCATCATGGACTTCACGAATGCATCAGTTTTTCTTGACCTTCCTCTTGGTTTATCACTTAGGATATTAAAGGAAATTGGGAATGGCCATTAGACTATAAATGCTTGGTATGTGCTCACTTTAACACAATGATAACACAAGGCATAAAAATGGGACTATTAATGCAAGTCTATAAAAATAAATTGGAATAAAACTAACCTTGGATTATGTAAGAGAAATACCCACATTGTGCATAGTGTGATGGAATGTTGAGAGGCGAGGACGTATCCCTAGGATAGTTCCCAAAACCTATCTTTAATCCTACATAATGGACTTGAATTTTGGATGACCATTAACCAAAACAAACAAGATAATTTGTCCAAACCTTTTACGGCCCTCATGTGTGAAGTTGGTGAAATCATGAGTATGATTGCTTGGTTGGTTGATCCTGAATGTGTTTTTCACCCAACCCTCCTGTAACCCTAGTCACTCTACCCCCATCTCTGCATATTCTTCAATCATCTTTATAGATCCACTCCCCCTCTAACCCTAACAGTTCCCCATTTCACCATCCTTAATTCTTCATCCAGATACTTAGGCTACTCTTTAGCCTAAGTATAGGGGGAACCTTGTAAATTCTTTGAGTATGCTCCTCGGGTACCTATTTCCTCATTGCATATCTCTATACTCAGGATCTTCTCCGCCTTAGTATAGGGGGACATGAGACCTTGTTACCTTCTCTACTTATTTGATCCCGATTCAGTTCATGTATGCTCTTCTATTTTGGCATGAGATATGGCTTCATATCACTTTATGCTATGTGGACATAACAAAAGCTAAGTATAGTGGGTGTATAGTATATATTTCATATATACTTTAGACATAGTTCATATTTTGAATTTTTAAAAAATTTTTGGAAAATATTGGGGCTAGGGTAAATTATTTTTTGAACTAATTTTCATAAAAATGTTTGTAAAAGCTTTGAAAAACTTTTTAAGTTGCATGACATAGTTTTGAAAAATATTTGACAATGGTTTGGAAAATGGGATTTAACACGTTTTGAAAATCATTTGGAAAATGTTTTGAAAATCAATATATTATGTGACATGGTTTGGAAAATGTTTCCAAATTCTTTGAAAATTAAGAGATTAAATGAGACTAATATGTATTCAACTAACCTTATTCAAAAATTCCATAAAAATCTAAAAAAATCAAAACCTTCCCATTAGTAGTGATTCTGATTACTGAGCTTAAAAATGAGTAGCTACTTCTCAATGGGGAACTACGGTCCCCTATAGCAAATTGGGTGGTTAAAAGACAATGTGAATGGCACCTTCTTGAAGTAATACATGTAGCCGTCTAACAGTCCGTACTTACTCCCATACTAGCTGGAAGTAGATGCAACTATTCATATGATATTGGGCAAGTCATTATTTCTCTTAAAAAAATTCACTAACTTTGGAGTTGGTGTCTTCCTGACACATTCACTATCATTCAAGGCTTAAGGATTCAAGCACACTTTGTTTTTGAGATCTTGAGAGTCCGAGTTAACTAGCATTAGTCATTAGGGTTTTAAACTTAATAATCCACATGCCTCTAATTTGAAATATATGAGCGCTATATTGGACTCTCAATCTCTACCTTCTAAGAATATGTTCAGCACATCACTTTCATAACTGCATGAATGATGAGATGAGTTGAGGTTTCACTTGAGGGAGTGGGATAGGAGATTTGAGTCTAGGCATGATCTAATAATACTCGAGGACGGGATAAAGTCAATGAAGGCTTCAAGAAACTTGAGTGTTAGCAAACCCTAGCCAGTATGTGAACAAATTCTCATGTTATCTTTTGATATTGACCTATGTGCAAGGGTGTGATGAAACTAAATAATTATTGATCAGTGTGTGCCGACTTGGTAAAAGTAGTGGAGCTAGCCTACTAAAAAGAAAAGATAATGAATAAAAAGAGCTCTCAAATTCACAGTCAATCTCAAAGAGCTTCAATCAAAGGCAAGTGCACCAACCATTTCAAAATGTTAATTTGGACCAAAGCTACTAGGACCAAGGAGTCGGGCAAGCATCCAAAAATGGCTCTACATCGTATAATGAACAAATCTAGGTGTCAAAGGTATCTTAGATACTCAAAAGAGACAAACCCCGATGTACTCCTAGGAAAATAAGTGTAGATGACTCCGAGCTCTCTTGACAGAAACATTGATCAACAAACAAAAAATACATGTGTTGAGTAATAAGGCACTCAAGAGGATCCTTGTTCCAATGTGAGGGACAGAAGAAAATACAGAAACCTATGCCCCTCCATTATCTGGCCTTCCACCTACATTTTCAATTCTGAAAAACTAATGAGAAGGTGGACTGAATGCAAGAAATGACTTATTCCATATTGTTGAGGATTAGGTTTAGAGGAGATTCTCATGGACAGAGACCTTGGGTGACATTTCGACTTGACTCTCATGATTGCAGTGCACTAAATGTCATATCCTTATATTATATGTACAAATAGAGAGTCTGATAATTAGAGAAGTTGGATTCCTTTTAACTAGAGCATGGTTGAGCCCATAATCTTAGGATCACTCAAACTAAGGGTCTTTGATAAATTGAGCCTTGAAAATTCACATGCACTATCAAGGATTAATCCTACTCCTTCATTCCTTAGATGCTCGAGGACGAGCATAGATTAAGTATGGGGGTGATTAATCTCGGATTTATAATCACTATGCTCCTTAATTATCCTTTGAGAATAAATAATTCAATCAAAATCTTCATTAGTTTCGCTTTATTAACAATGGATCCTCTTCCTGTAAATATCCCTAATTATTGTATAAAAATTAACACCTTTTCCCCTTTATTTTTCTTGTTTTATTTCCTATTAAAAACTCCAAAAATTAGATTAATTGTTATAGATATCTATTTTGATTTTAAAAGAAATTAAAAGATAAAAAATTATAAAACAATCAAAAAGCAATGTTTTTATTCACTAAAAAATTCTCCACATTTTTGCTTTGTTTAATTTATCCTTTTTGACTTTTTATCGAACATGAAACTTGCAGATCTCCTTGAGATCTACAACTTTCATGTTTTGACTTTTTTCTAATTTTGCTTCCTTCTATTTCTTTTTTATTTTCCCTTCTTTTTCTATTTCTGAATAATTTGAGTGGGCCACGTGGCATTCTCTAGAGCCGCCACGCGATCCTTCTTTACCCGCCACATGGCCTGCTTCTGAACCGTTTGATCTTCCTTCCCCTGCCTCCATCTCAATTTTTCATCTCCCCTCTTCTCTCAACCCTTGCATCACTGCCCCCTAATGCAATCTATACCACCCATACCATCTTTCATCACACCCATTCGATGGGTTCACATCCAACGGCTCAGCCTCCTCCACATGTACATTTCATCTCCCCACCATAGGATTAACCCCTACCTCATCGTGGTCGTCCTTTCGCATCGTTCCAACCACCATTGAATCAGATCATCTGATCTCCAACATCCACTCGCGCCCTTCCCCGAACCCGTCTTTAACCTCCAGTAATGCCCCTCTGTGTCTGATGCCTACTCGTACCCACTCCCCCTTCCATTTTTAGCCTCCTCATCTCGCATCTTCTCCCCAACCTAAAGCCATCTCCACGTAGCCATATCAACCGCGAGCTTTACGTAACCTTCAATGCCATTAACCCAAGCCTCCATTCCTTCCCACAACCATTACAATATGCCCACTCCTCCACTGAAATGGTCGGAAACACCACCTATAAAACTTCCTCTCCTGGCCACCTATCCCCTCGTCCACCATTCTAGGTTTTAACCCTAGCCATCCACCTCCTCTTGTGACAGAGGAGGATGGACTTGATGGGCCATTATGGTCGTCCAAACTGGTGTTGACCCATGGCCATAGTGGCCATGTTACGGCTGCCCTAGGCTTGTCGTTGAGCACTCTGACATGGCTGTCTAGATCGAGTGAATACTGAAGTCTCAGAATCGAGGCTCGGCCCAAGCCAAACCACTCCGCTCCGCCTTGCATCATCCTTGGATTTCCAGGTAAGCTTGCTTCCTCTTTCTCCATTTTAAGTAAGCACACACAATCACTCTCGTTGTGAATTGAGCACGACCTTCACTTAACCTGACCATCCACTCCTTCGCTAGTGGTCCTAACCACCTTCTCCCTTCCACCACACCTCAGTCCGCTCCACCCCTCTTCTCTGTCATTATGACAGACGAATCACCGGACCTCCACCTTCTCTGCACATGATAGGTCCCTCACTCGATTCACCTCACTCCATCTTGCACACTTTGGCTATTACTCATCTTTTGTAGGTCCTCATCCATCAATGGACGGATGTTTCGCCCAAGCGTCGATCTAGAGATAATGCTCCGATGAGCTTCCACTTCCTAAATGCTTCGAGAAGTTCCATCGATCGCTCGACCTCCCAGGGCCCTCACCAGCTCTTCATTGAGGTGGTTGGGCCTTCCACGCAGCTAATAGAAGAAGGAGGAGGGTTGGGTTGCTCGCCAGAGTGCAGCCATCTCCCCCACACAGTGACAGTGTAGCGGGAACATATGACATATAGGCACCGTCCGATGGCCCATCAGACGACCCAAATTAATCCCAAGTCACATCTCCGATCCTATACACTTGGTGGAGACGAGTCTCGGTCGAAGTTGCTCAAGCCACCCATGCGGCTCGAGCATACCTACTCCGAGCCTCCACTAGCACGAACCTCATAAGTAGGAGTTGTGCACGTACGAGTTTGTGAAATTGCAGTCGAAGCCTAGCATTTTTCTAGAATTGCAAATAGCTCCTTGCACGCATGACGTACGTGGCGCATTGGGTTAATCACATAGGGACCTTGCCGGCACTTTGATATTACAAATGTGCCCCTACTAGGACCAAATTGCATTATTTATCTTTTTATTCCTCATGTTTTACTACATTTATGTCCTTTCACTCTTTTAGTCAAAACTTGAGCATACGAACTCAACATTCAATGATTTTAATTTCATCGTGGTGCTAATTTACTACTCTTCACGATAGCACTTTTATATCTATGATTTGACGCATAATTTGACATGCTAAATTTAAATGATTTGTGTGTCATTTGTTCCTCAATTATATGCCTTTAATTGACTTGTGAATTATTTTTATGCATAAATAACACTGAAATTGAATCTCTTTATTTATGCTCATTGATTGGGTTAATGTAGGGCATATCTTTGCATGCATCTCTCTATAGCATTGTGTTGAATACTTGCATCATCTTAATTGCTAAAAATAAAAACAAAAATGCATATTTCTCAACATTTCATGCATCATATTCTCTTGCATTTCGCATCTCATTTACTCTGCATAAAAATGAAATAAAAAAGGCGCATGATATTAATTTCTCATTCTTTATGCATGATTGTCTTGCATTATTTAAGCATCATTTTATCAATATTGTGCATGGTTATTTGCGTCATTCATTTATGCATTATATGTTGTATGCATATTGTTTGTTCATGTTTTGCTATGTACATTTTGACTCCTCGAAGACGACCTTGATCAAAGAATGTAATCGGTCATTATTAATTTGAGATCCAATTAATTGACGTGGAGGCTCATGTCCCTGTGTTCGACTTTGGTACACTTACCAAGTTATAAATAATCATCATATTCAAAAGTGTGTTTTTTCATAGAGGGTGATTTTGTGGTTCATCACCCGCCTGTCGTTAGATCTTCCATTGAGATCTAATCTCAGCCCTCCAGCGCGAAGAGACATCAACCATTTTTTTGGTTGTGTGACGCGTTGCAAGTGGAAGAATCTGAGATGTCGATCAACACCTTTAGGGGGTAATTTTGCCCTATATTCCCCACTCTTTTGTGCTTTATTTTTAATCCATAAACTTTTGTATGTAGTGAAAAAACTTTTGGCTATTTTGCAAGTAGACTCCTGTACTTATTTTATTTGCAGTTTGGTCCCTTGTCATCTCACCTCACTTGCCATACACATGAGGTTGTGGGCTACACCCCCATGTATTTGAGTGTTATTGTGATTCCACAAATTTGGAAAATCGGTTAAACAATTTTGGGATATTTGCATGTGTGCCTTGCCATGTTTTATAAATTGCATTTATACCCTTGTCAGCAATGAATGAATTATATATTTGTGGGAAAATTATGTAGAGGCCCTTATACTTTGGAAATTAGTCCAAGATTGCATTTTTGTTTATTTTTATTTGCATATTAGTCCCGACTAGTATTGTATTTTTATTTTTCTTTATTTCTTGTATTAAAAATATTATTTTACATCTGAAAATTGTAGGACATTTATTTTAATTGCCTAGCATATCATTAAAACATATATACTTTTTGCTAGGGCATTTAAATTATTTTCCTATATTTAAAAATTCAAAAACAATGCATTTAATCCATATTTACATTAAAAATCCACAAAATTAAAAAAATATTTCGAAAAACTCCAAAAAATAAGGGTTATTTATTATTGCATTTTACATCTACAGAACAAAAATCACAAAAAAATCAAAAGAAAAACCAAAAAAATTGCAGACCATCTGTAACCTTAATAAAAATATAAAAAATCATTAGAAATCCAAAAACTTAGTTTTCTATTTTTTATTTTTTTGTTGAAGTTATCACCTAGTAAAATTAGCTTTGGAAATTTTTGAGCTATTTAGCTATTTTTTAAATCAAAAACAAGTCGGCTATATTTTATTGCTCACTTTTTTCCTATTTTTATTCAATTAAAATTTCAAAAAATGTTACAAAATATAAAAAGACAAAAACATTTATTTTGTGTATTTTGAGTATTTATAGGTATATAAATACTAGTATATATTGTATATTTATACCTATATTTACTTATTTTATAATTATAATTATTATAATTATAAACGTACTAAAAATATTTTTAATACATTAATAAAATAAAAAAGATTGTACCTAGGGTATTTTTTGATTTTCTTTATTTCTACACATATCTATATCTCTTATCTATTATCTTATCTATATACTGTGTGTATTCATCACCTATATATATAAAAGAAAATTAAAAATCAAAAGATATAAAAAGAAGATAAAAACCACAAAATCAAAAACAAAATATAAAAGTTTATAAATTTAAAAATTTCATAAAAATTAAATAGTAAAACCTGCTAAAAATAAAAAATCTTCATAAAAACATCAAAACAAACATTGTCCTTTTTCTAGTTTTTGTTGTCCATTCCCCTTGCTCCATGTGTTCGATACCTTATACATACTTCCACTATACGGCTATGCATAGGGTTATAATAAATTTTAACCCCTCATTTTGATTCATTACTTGATTGTGTGGGTTGATTGTTGATTGTTCTAGGGTTCTGTGAGCGGCCGCCTCACCAACTATATAGGTCTTACCTTATGTAGATTGCATTAGGCCCTTGCAAATACCTAATCATCAAATGGCGTCATTGCCGGGGAGAAAAGCGTAGGATAGATTTTGGGTGTATTTTTCCTTCATTGTCATTTCTGATTTCATTTTTTTTCTTCTTTATTTGAGATAATTGATTATCTGTGTTAATCACCTTTCTTCTATTTCTCACGAGGGACCTCAAGGTGACATCAACCTCTTAGGTGGTTGGATCACCCTAGATACGAGGGGAGTGTCTATTCCCCTAGCTAGCCACTAAGAGAGAGCAAGGAAGAGAGAGAGAGAGAGGCTCTTAGTATAGTTCATTTTCTTTTTGGTGAGAGAGTGTTATTTTTATTTTGTATCATTAATTTGTAATAATACATGTGGACTAGATTCTAGACATTATGGTCCAATTTCCAAGTGTTTGTTTACTTGAGGGCTCACTGCATTTTCTTCATTTTCACCGCCTTTATTTTCTTTATTTTCTGCATTTTGTGCTATCCGCTTTATTTTCATTTGTTTTGTGGAATGAGCCCTTAGAATTTTAGGATTGCTTAATCGAGTAAGTTAAGGCCAAACACCTAATATATTACATGTAACTATAGTCTTTAGGTTTGTACTTAGATCAGATTAATTATTGAATACTTAGACTTGAAACCACGCCCCTTAAGAGGTCTCCATACAACGTTTGCAAGACCTGTTGTGGCAGGCACCGAGGAGCCTCCAAGATCGGACTCTTAGGTTTCTTCTCTTAGTGTTTAGCATTTGATTCTTCATGCTAATAGAATTTCTTATTAAGATGATTTCCTTCATTGCATACCGTGCATGTAGATCAGATTTATAATTTCTATCTTACATCTCACATGGAGAACAATGGGAAGCACTGTAAGTCTTCTATCGAGCATTCCCATTTAGACACAAAGGTGAGATTTCCTTCTTAGTGTCACCTTACATTGCTTTTTCGTCTCTCCCTATGATTTTGAGCACTTAGGACTTAAAAAATTGAAAAAAATCATTATGAACTTTGCATTGAAATACTAAAAAATTTTAAAATTCAAAATTAAAACAAGGGGACTATTAATCAAACTTTGACATAATTAAAAGTTGTAATGAACATCATTATTAGGGGTTCACAAAGCCCTCATTGCATTCAAGTACACTCCAGAGAGAGAGAGAGGCATGGCATGTAAGGAATAGAGCCAAAAACCTGATCGGTAGCTGCCTTAATTGTCAACTGGGATCGGTGAAGTATTGATGCTTCTATCGTACGTGACCAAGTAGGGCCCTATCGACGACGGTGTTCCCGCCTTGTGTGGAGCACTGATGACACATGTTTGGCGAGGGTCTAAAGTAGTCCAAACATGGCGGGACCATAATGTCGCTGAGCGACCGCTCACGAAACCTCAATCAATCAACAATCAACCCACAATGTAATGTCAAGCCATGGAAAACAAGTGTGGAGTCAAAATTTATTATTAACTCTACAAAAATGTGTATAGTGAAATTATGTGTAGAGTGTCGAACACAGGGAGCAGACAGGTAGAACGGGGCAAGTGAATGCACAAGTGTGACTGTGATGTATTTGCCTATTTATGCTACTTTTTTGTGTGTTTTTAATTTTATATTTTTTTATTTTATTTTTGATATTTTTTTTAATTTTTATAATTTGATTTTTAATTTTCTAATTTTCTATTTTCTTTTTGTATTTTATATTTTTATATGTTCTTTTTCTTTAAATAGGAATATATATACAAAATAAGAAAGAAGAGGAATAAAGTATTTATAAAAATAGGTAAAAATGACCAAAATTCAGAAAATAAAATGTTTTGGTCTTTTTATAATTTCTAATGTTTTTGTGATTTTTCCAGATTTTTCTACCTTTTTTTGATATTTTTAAAGTCAAAAATACTAAAAACTGTGAATAAAAGGGCTGGTCGAAATTAAAATGAGGAAAAAAAAAATAAATCAGAGTCCAAAATTTCTCAAATTAATTTTCAATTAAAGATAATAAAATAAAGAAAATTCAGGAACAAAGTTTATTTTTTTAGGATTTTTATGGAATTTTTAAGATTTTTATAAATGTTTTGGGTTTTCTAATTTTTAGGAGTTTCATTTTGTATTTTTAGTGATTTTTGGAAGAAGTTAAAAGAAACTAAAATATGCAAAATATATTTTTTTGGGAATTTTTTGAGACGTTTTTATAATTTTTATGGATTTTATAATGCAAATAGTGCTAAAAATGAGTGGTTTTGGTTTTTTATAAATAATAAAATGCAATAAAAATGAAAAATAAAAATATGGCGTGGAAGCACAAGTCAACAGGAACTTAAAATAATTTTCTGGGAATTTTTGGGGTTTTAGAAATGCATGCAATAAATAGAGAAAATGATAAGATAATATATTCCTAGCAGGGACGCTTGTGTAATATGCGAAAAGTTCAGGGCACAAACGCAATTTATCCAGAAATTAATAAATAAATAGAAATGTTGTTGGATTAAATATAATACCCAGAAGCTTAAGAGTGTCACTGCAAAAAGCCCTCCCACGCACGTGCGACGCACACGCCTGGGGTGGACTGAAATGCAATTAGCAAAAATTCTGAGGTCACGAATGCAAATAATCCAAAAACGTAATACAACAATAAATACTTTCTGGATTTTTTCGAAATACAAAAAGTCAACAGGCCCCTGGTGCAAAATATCCGCCCTCACGTGCACGAGACACATGAGGTGACGAGGCCAGGGATTAAACTGCAGTTACGGGAAGTTTGGGGGTGGTTCAGAAATTATTACAAAATAAAATGAACTGCCTAAGAAATTTTAAATACTGAATATCGATTACAAAACTTGGCGAGGGAAATAATGCAAAATATCCTCGCCTAAGGTGTTCCAACGGCGAGGACGAAGCCACTTGACACGTGGCGTGATCAGATGCGCCAATGACGCTTCGACCCAGCGGCCAAGATTAGATCCTCCAAAGGTGATCAAACGATCAGGACGCGCGAGGATCTAATAGTGGCTGGATGATCTGGGCCCCGGCCTCGATCCGACGGCTAGCGACCTAGGACAAAGAACAGGGAAGAAGGCCGGCGAAGGCCATCTTCCCCGACCTCGATCTCAGCCGTTGGCGATGCTTTCGAGCTCCAAAATGGTTGTGCTCCTTCCTGGAGTCCTCCTCTAGCTGCTGGGCACTCCAAATCTCCGGTGTCGACCGGAGTTCTCGCCAGGTGGCGGTGAAGTTGTGGGGCCCCAAGCACCTCTGATGATCGACCAAAACAAGCCCCATGCTCGATTTATGCTCCAAGGACCTGCAGAAAAACGTGAGAGGGTCCAGGGCAAAGTGTCTGGACCCCGCGGTGGCGGAGTGGCAGCGTGAAGGGCGTGAAGGGTACTCGACCGGAGGTGCACTCCGGCGAGGTGTACGCAAAGGTGATTTGATGGACGAAACGTAAGATTCCTTGAGGGTAAATGATCCTAAAGCTAAGGAGAATAAAATGCGAGAAAAATAAATGGGGAGAGTGCTGCCTCGATGGTCGGAACCAGAGGGAGGGGGTACCTCAACGCTGGCGAAGGGCGGAGGTGGTGGAGCCGCCTCAGGTGTTGCTCGACCAGCCTGACGTGCTCGAGAGGAAGTTGTCACCTTCCTCCAGCGATTGGGCGCAAGAGCGGGAGCTAAACCTATGGAAGAGGGGTTCAAAGGAGGCTCGAAAGTCGTAGGTCCAATATGAAGGGGTTGATGGTCGGATGGAAAGAACGAGGCATTGCAGGTGGATCAGTGATTCATAGTCCAAGGAATCACCTAGGCGTGATTCCTCATTGTTCAAGGAAGAAAAATCAAGAAGGGATTTGCACGAAATGATCTAAGTTCTGGCCTCGAAAAAATCGTAAAGATGGGGGTCAAACGAGCTCTGACACGGGCACATGGGGTGAGGGACGCCCAATTGACCCGCCGGTCAACATGGACTGACGCCTGGTTGGTCCACGTGGACCAACTAGGAAAAATCTTTGGAAAATCATTTGTTAAATATTTTAAAAATAGAAAATGATTTTATTATTTTAGATTATTAAATGAAAAATATTTGTTATTTTATAAAGTATTTTATTCTGATTTTTAATTATTTTTATGAGGTATAAAAATACAAGTTACTATTTTAGGCCTATATAGGTATATTTATCTATATATTTTAATATTTTTTTATTTTGTGAATTTAATTTATTTATTTTTGTTTATTAATTTATAAATTTATAAAATATTTTTATACACTGAAATATATTTTATTTTATTTTTCTGAGGTATTTTGTACACTTAATAAAATATAAGTAGTAATGATATAAGTATATATATACATGTATTATACCTATGTATATTATATACAAGTATTTTATTTTGTATTTTCTTGAGCATTTATTCTGATTTTTAATGTAAATTTATATTATAAATAATATCTACGAAATTATAAAAATATAATATTATAAAAATAATGAATAAATAATAAATTGAATATTTTAATCTGTACAAGTATACAATAGGGGTCCAAAACTCAACTTTCAAACCGTAGCTCCGCCAAATGCAAAACCACCGCCATTAAATAGCTTATTTTAAATTATAGACAATTAAAGGTGAGTTTGATGCATTTCAAGTTTTATTTTGGGAAATACAGGTCTGGAAAGTTGGGATTCTAGATTTTTATTCAGATCATAACTTTTTATCTGTACATTATTTTTGAGTGAAATCAATTTTGTATTTTTCCTTGTTTAATTATCTATAACTTTCTTGTACAAAGTTTCTTTATTAGAGGTATAAAAAGTGGAACCAAAAATAGGTCCCAAAATGTATAAAGAATGAATTAAAACTCAAAGGTACCTGTCCCTTATCTCCCCCTACTTTATTCCTTGTCGACCTAGTCATTGAGATGCCTAGGCCTCGGGGTTTCGGGCCATAAAATATTTACAATATTTTATTCTTTTTCTTTTCTTTTATTTATTCTATAATTTTGGCTTTAAATACAGTGTTTTATACACTATTTACATGCACATGCATGGATGGTAAGATGCGGGAATTAATGATATTTATACGCATTTGCCAGGGTTTTTGAGGCCAAAATGATAGAATAAAGATGATGAAATGTGGATTCATCATCCCCCTATACTTTGCCTTTGCTAGTCCCTAGCAAACACTTATGCAATAAGTGCAGAAAAGAAAAACAAAGAAATGAAAAAAAGAAATTGGATTTAGTTTAATTATCGAACTTGTCTTCACAAAATCAAAGTTTGGAGCTTAAGTCGGACCTTTGGAATTTTAGTGCGGTCGGAACCTTAATGAGAACCAGATTTGAAATCCAATAGTCCCTGAGGATCCCAAAACTCTGCCCAAGTCTCCTCAATAGCTAGGTCAGAAATATCTCAACTCATACGCAAACCCTTACGACTATGAATCTGACTCGTACAATGTAAGTGATAGTGGCTCTCCCCAACTAGAATGGCAAAGAGACTGACTTCTCTAGTATGACAACCCAATGATTCCCCAATCCAATAACTCCTTCCTCGAGGAGCGGGGTATTCCCTTCTAAGTTCAAGTGTCAACCAGCTCAAGAGGAGAGGGTGAAGAGAAGAATGGACGGTAGCCAGTGTAGCTACCTATCCTAGGATGCAAGACCAGTGTAGTCAAGTCATCCAGCTGCAGGCTTACATGGTTTGACTTTGGAACTCAAGCTTGCTTATTGACTTTACAACATCTGTACATACTTTGCAGGCATTTTAGTTTTTGTATAGGCCTGTCCATATTTTTTTTTCATTTTTTTGAAATACTATTCACAGCAGCATTTACATAAGGTGTTTTTCCTCTTGAGCCAGTAGACTATCCCTCTTTTGAAGCTTTATTGCAACCTACACTCTCCTGTCTTTAGAATTCCTCATTACTGGACGGGTTGGGGTGCACTTCCCTCCCTAGAGGAGGACAAGTGTTTCCACTTGTGTGCATCTCATACCGGCAAATCCAATCCCCTCACCACTCCAACTGAGTTGAGCCATGTGAAAGGTGCAGATGTCCAAGTTAGGTCATTATCAACAAGATTCATGCGTGTGCTCCGAAATACTCTACTTAGGCAGTCAAAAATCCATTGAACTGAGTCTCGTGATCCTCAAAGATTTAAGTCATCTAGACCTGAAGTACCTCAAACCCAATTCCTATAAGGTTCCTATTATTAGGTAGATTTTAAGGTCCAATCAAGCTCCAATCTCCGGATTTTACTTAGACTCGTTCAACTATCAAACTCAATCCGAAAAATGCTCATGCTTTGCAAATGATATGCAGAATGCAGAAAATATTTTTGTGATGCAATTTTCAAATATTTTGAACTTTTTATGGATTTTTGAAAAGATGATGCATATGCATTTTTTTATTTTTCGAAGAGATTTTTCAAGTGTTTTTGGATTTTAGTTTTGCTAATGTTTTTGGTATTTTTGAAAACAAAAAGTTTTTGGATAAAAACTAGGGTAAAAATATTTACACGGGTCTGCTTCTTATATATACAAGAAGTGGATTTTAAGAATTTATAGGGTACGTGATCAATTTTATAAGTATATAAAATGAATTTTAGGGATACGTATATATTCCTCAAACTTATTTGACACAGGTCTTCCAAACAATTTTTGAAGACTGTAGTCCAAAATAATTTTTACAAACATGTACACACATTTGAAAATCATTTTGCAAAGGTTTTCCAAACAGTATAGATAGATTTTTCACATATTTTTGCAACCCTTTTTTCAAACCATTTGCAAATCATTTTCAAACATTTTCTTTCACACAAAGAAAATAACTTTACAAACCAAAATGTTTTTACAAAGGTTGAAAACATGTAACAAAACATTTTCAAAATAGTTTCAAAAGTTTTTTCACAAAGATTTCCAAACTATTTTTCAAACATTTCATAAAAAACATTTTCACCTGATTTATTGATCAGTAAGTACAAAAAGAATTTGAGGAATGATAACATCTTTTTATTACGGTTTTTAATGAGTTTTAAAGAACTATTAGCCATATTATTAAGAAAATACGAAAGTACGAGTTATGGCTAAAGTATATACGTAGTATATACGACCCCCCTATACTTAGCTTGAGCTATGTCCTCATAGATCGGAGAGAAAAGAGAAGACATAACTCGTACTAAGTATAGGCAAGCTTAAAGAATAAAGGAATGAATGAGCGAATGAGAAGTTGACCGTCCCCCCTATACTTAGGATCAGATAATCCTAAGTATAGCAGACTGTACACAATGCAGGGAGGGTCAAGGGTGGGAATGAACAAATCATACTCCGATTGTCTCCCCCTATACTTAGGGTAAGATATCCTTAAGTATAGACAAGAAGAGGAGACAATGGAGAGGATCACAGAATAGAGAACTCGGGGTGCACACCCCCTATACTTAGGACAAAGTATGTCCTAAGTATAGAAAACTGTATACAAGGGGCGACACCTTGTTGATGCAGAAAAAAATAGAAAAGGAAAAGAAGAAAAGACGAAAATAGTAGATCACAGCTCAGTGTGTGTACCCCCTATACTTAGGACAAGGTGCGTCCTAAGTATAACAAGATCAGAAGATGAAGACGAGGTAGCAGACATAACAGAAGAATGAAAGAGTGATATAGACAGATGGATCTATACAACGGAAGATGGAAGTGATCACCATGTATGAGATGAAGATGATATGAGTCAAAGAGTACATCTCATACTAGAAAAATGGGGGCAACGTCAACGGTCGGCGGATCATGATCTAGATATAGCTTCAGGCGCTGACTGTTAACACGAAAGTTGAGGAAGATGACGGCTCGGATATATCAATGCTACCATTGTCATGTACCTTCCTGACCACATACGGACCTTTCCACTTGCTCTGTAATTTCCCTGGAAATACTTTCAACCTGGAATCAAACAACCATACGCGCTAATCGGGCTCAAACTGTTTATGGCTGATATGGGAATCGTGCCATGTTTTCACTTTTTCCTTATACTGTAGGCTGCTAGAAAAGGTTGTATATCTCAACTCCTCCAGGGCTGCCAACTCTGCTTTCCTCTGCTCTCCTATACTCTCGGGATCCAATAATAACTCAGTAACTGCCCAAAGTGACTTGTGCTTGATCTCCACTGGCAGGTGGCACGACTTGCCATAGATGAGACGAAAGGGAGACACCCCTAATGGATTTTTGAAGGAAGTCCGATAGGCCTACAAGACCGAGTCCAAAAGATGTGACCAATCCTTTCGATCTGGACAGACAACCTTCTGTAGGATAGTCTTGATCTCCCTATTCGATACTTCAGCAAGACCATTAGTCTGAGGGTGATACAGCGTGGTAACATGATGGTCAACGCCGAACTCGTCTGCAAGGGCCCTAACCTTGTCAATGATAAAGTGAGACCCCCCGTCTGAAATCAAGACTCTAGGAACCCCGAACCGTGAAATGATATTTTTCCTCAAAAATCGACATACGGTCTTAGCATCTGCAACTCGGGCAGAGATGGCCTCAACCCATCGGCTCACATAATCTACAACAAGAAAAATGTACTCAAACCCCTGACTCTTAGGAAATGGGCCCATGAAATCAATCCCCCATGTATCAAAAACCTCACAAAAGTGAATGGGCTGCATGGGTATCATGTCTCTCTGTCCGCAAGTACCCATCTTCTGACAGTCAGTACACCTCTTCACGAATTCATCTGAATCCTTGAAGAGAGTAGGCCACCAAAGGTCGGATTGGAGCACCTTCTATGTTGTCCGTCTCCCAGAATGATGCCCTCCTGCCTCAAGCTTGTGGCAATAGGTGAGGACGCTATGCTGTTCGTCTTGAGGAATGCACCTCCTTCAAATGCTATCCCCTTCTTCATGATAAAGGACGAGATCCTCCCAATGGTAAAACTTGGCCTTCCCTAGGAAGGTCTCAAGTTTCTGCCTGGGCCAACCCTGGGGAACCGTCTTGGCGACAAGATAGTTCACAACATCGGCATACCATGGAAGCGAGGCGATAACCAAGATCACCTCATCTAGAAATGTCTCTGTAATAGGTGCGATGGGCTCAGATTCCTCAAAGTTCTCCAAGCAAGAGAGGTGATCCGCCACCACATTCTTAACTCCAGGCTTATCCTTAATCTCAATGTTAAACTCACGGAGCAGAAGGATCCATCTGGTAAGGCGAGATTTGGCATCCTTCTTGGCCATTAGATACCAGATGGCGGTGTGATCGGTAAAGATAGTCACTCTAGATCCGAGAATATATGATCGATACTTATCCGAAGCAAATACTACAACCAGCATCTCCTTCTCTGTCACAGTATAATTCCGCTGAGCGGCATCCAAAGTCCGGCTGGCGTAGTGAATGGCGAACGGCAATCCATCCCTCCTATGTCCAAGCACAGCCCCAATGGCAAAATCAGAAGCGTCCGTCATGATCTCGAATGGGAGAGACCAATCGGGTGGCTGAAGGACAGGAGCCGTGACAACCATATTCTTGAGAGTCTCAAAGGACGCAAGACACTTATCATACAATGAACTCGTTGTCTTTCATCAGCAAATCAGTAAGCGGTCGGGCAATACGACTGAAGTCCTGAATGAACCGTCAGTAAAAACCGACATGCCCTAGAAAATACCGCAATTGACACAGATTGGACGGTGGATTGAGTTTTCTGATGATATCCACCTTGGCCGGATCAACCTCCATGCCCCTGTTGGAGATGATATGACCAAGGACCGTCCCTTGAGTCACCATGAAGTGACTCTTCTCCCAAGACAAGACAAGGTTGACCTCTATGCAGCGTTGAAGCACACGATCTAGGTAGTCAAGACAGGCATCGAACCCATCGCCATAGACCGAGAAGTCATCCATGAAGACCTCCAAACAGTCACCACCATGTCCAAGAAAATGGATAACATGCACATTTGGAATGTCATGGGGGCATTACATAGACCAAAGGGCATCCGTCTGAAAGCGTAAGTCCCAAACGGATAGGTGAATGTCATTTTCTCCTGGTCTTCAGGCGCAATGGCCACTTGATTGTAACCGAAGTACCCATCAAGAAAACAATAGTGACTCTTCCCAGCTAGTCTCTCGATAATCTGATCAATGAATGGCAATGGGAAATGATCATTCTTGGTGGCCTGATTCAATCGTCTGTAGTCCACACAGACCCTCCAAGAAATGGGTACCCGAGTAGCTATCTCCTCTCCAGACTCACTCACAACTATAGTGATACCCGTCTTCTTGGGTACAACATGTAATGGACTAACCCACTTGGAGTCGGAGATGGGGTAGATAAAATCAGCGCTCCACCACTTCAATATTTCTTTCATGACCACATCTCGAAGATTCGGGTTCAGCCATCGCTGGAACTCACGTGAAGGCCTAGCATCCTCCTCAAGATAGATGTGGTGGGAGTACAGAGCCGGACTAATCCCCTGGAGATCAGCTATACTCCATCCTATCGCCTTACGGTTTCTTTCAAGAACCTCCATCAGACGAGATTCTTGTTCTCCAGTCAAACCTGATGCAATAATGATTGGGTGCATAACTGGCTCACCTGCAAGGAATCTATATTTCAGCGACTGCGACAAGGGCTTCAATTATGGACAACTGGGAGGTGGCAGATCTGGCTTCTGATATGTCCGTGTGAAGGCTACCAGGTCTGCATGTGAGAACTCTCGCTGCGCATGAAAATCTGACGAAGGTGAACCTGGTGAATTATCTATGTACTGTACGGGCTCGCACTCCGTCCTGGCTGTCAGCTCAGAAGGAAATAGAAACGGCAAAAAGTCATCAAAATCATCCCAATCAATGTCTGAATCCGAGGGATCTGAACTAGAAGAACAAGATTGAAAATTAGCATCACCACTCGTCCCACAACTGTTGCCTCAAAGGTGTCCTCGTCCATGGGTGTGCTCTCCAGGCTCTCAACTACCATGAGTTGCAAATATGGTGAGTCTGTAGGCAAAGCGAGGGTCTGTGCTACGGGATCTTTCCAAATGGATTCATCATCTGTCATCACAAAATCACACTCCTGGTGGACGTCTAGCTCGTCCTCTGTCATCTGTGCTATATCACTGGAATGCTCTGAGCATGCTGATTCTCTCGCTCTAGTTTCCTCGATCGTCTCTATTTGTATGCTCTCGCCCTCTACGCGAAAGCACACCTTCCCACTGTCATGATCGATCACCGCCTTGGCTGTGGCCAAGAATGGGCGTTCAAGTATGATGGGGGCATCGGTTACCGACTCAGGGATCTCCATGTCCAATACAACAAAGTCCACAGGGAATTTCAGGCCATGAATGGTAATGACCACGTCTCTCAACAACCCCTTCGGCCTCTTAGTTGACCTATCAGCAAACTGAAGGACCGTCCTGCTTCTAAGAAGAGGACCAAACTCGAATTGGTCGAGTAAGGCTGCCGGAAGAAGGTTAATAGAAGAGCCGCTGTCTAATAGAGTACGGTCAAAGCACTTCTCCTTAATCTCACATCTGACATAGGGAGCTCCTGCATCGGGTCTCTTGGCTGGCAATTTATTCTGAATGGTGCAGCAAGTAGAATGGGTGAGCACATGGATCTGATCTCTGTGATTCCTCCTCTTCCTACGGACTGTAGTTTTCTCCTTCAAGCTCTTTTGGAAGAGTGGGATGTGCTCAAGTGCTTCCTGTAGAGTCAGCTGGATCTGGAATCTATCAATCATCTGGTTGTTGAACTCTACCTGTTGGGTCTTTTTTGGATTTTCTCTATTATTCATCTTCGCCAAGCGTAGTGCTTGAGGGAAGGGGACGGTCGGGGCCTCCTCAGATGGAGGACTAGGATGAGGTTCCTGCGCCTGTGAAGGAATACAATCCATACAATGATCATCGTGCAACACATATGGATTCTAGTTGGATATAGAAACCTTTCCTTTATTCATTTTTTTGTTCTTTTTGTTACCACAGTCTTGAGATACAAAAGATGGCAGCACTACATGTGGGAGATCGACAAAAGTAGAAGTGGCGGCCTCAGTACCACCAACGGCATCTGATTTCATGGCCTCAGCACCGCTCTCTAGCTCTGCATAAAAATGGTGGCCTCAACACCACCGTCTGCATCAGGTGTTACGACGGCCTCAGAACCATCGTCTGGATCTCCATCATTGGTGGCATTAGCACCACCGTCATCAACATCATCATTAGCGGCATCATCACCGCTACCTTGCTCATCTGGCACTCCTGATTCCTCGTGTGGTTGTCGCTCAGATGAGGCGCCACCGACTGGCATCCTACCGCTCCTAGTAGTCACAAAATCAGCATCATACAAAGAAGACATGTCGCTCAAATAATCACTAGGAGAGGTATCCTCTATAAACTGTACCTGCTCAGACTTCCTCTTCAGATTGTTAGGATTAGGCTCGGTCTGTGCAAGTATGGCGGCCTTTCCCTTGATGATATCCCTCATATCCTGTCGGAACTCATCCATTTCTCACCGGAAGGATGTCTGCTGGTCAGAAATCAAGCGGGCGAGGTCATCTAGAGATGGGTTCTCAAAGGCGGGTGCCTGAGAACCGGAAATGTTTCCCTACTGGAAATGAGGCTGTTGCTGCTACTAGTAGTGGGGAGGATGGGAGTATGTTTGGTGAGGCTGCTGATGCTGCCTCCACTGCTGTCCCTGATAAACGGGACGAGGACCCTGCTGGTATTGCTGGTGGGCATACTGGGGCTGCTGCTGCTGGCTGTTCTGATGGCCTTGAGCTGGAGACTCTTGCTGGGAGGAGGTGCCACCGGTGGTCCAATGTAATCCGGGATGATCGTGACGAATTCCGGGCTGCTGTGGGTACCGATCGTACCAAATCTCATTGACTTCCATCAATGGTTCCTGCTCAACGGGGGGTGGAAGAACTTCCAGTGGCTGATCCGGCTGATAGACCACCATCTGAGTGTCCTGAGATGGTGGCTGCAACGGGTAGTACTGTAGCTGCTGGACCGGCTCTGCCTGGATGTGGTGAACCTGGCGGTACGACGTAGAGGGATGGGCTAAGCTGCTACTGCTGGGATCATCCCATGATCTAGGGGGCTGTGCGGACGTCTGTGCTTCCTGAATACACAAGATCCGTGTCTTCACGTCACTCATGGTCTTCGTCAACTGGTCCATCTGGGCCAGCTTCTGAGTCTGCTTCTTCTCGAGGATCTTGATGCGGTCCAACTTCTCGCTAATGATCCCTATGTCGGCAGCTGTGGATTCGGCTTAGGCTGCGGCTGCTGATGGAGTGTGGGGACCGGCATCGATGCAGGCGATCCTCTGATATCCAACTGCCTGTGGTGGAAGCTTTGGCTGTGTGTAGACGCGGGCTTGGGCCATGATAGTGGAATTCTCTGCCATACCCTCATAGATCTCCCAAACTGTGTCCTCTCCCTTGGAGAAATACGATCCACCACAAGAGGCATTGACAAGCCCCTGCAGCTCCGATGTCATCCCACAAAAGAAACTCTGAACCAAGTTGGGCTTTGATATGTCATGATGTGAACACCGGTCAATGAGCTCTTGGAATCAATCCCAAGCCTCATGGAATTGTTCATTCGGGACCATGGTGAAGTTGCTGATCATAGCTTGCGCTGCATTGGTCCGACCGAGAGGATAATACTTATTCAAGTATGCAGTCCGGAGTTGGGCCCATGTTGTGACGTACCTCCTAAGGCGTTTCAGCCAGTAGGCTGCTCTGTCAGCTAATGAGAATGGGAAGGCAATCATCTTGATCGTGTCCTCATCCACTAGTCTGTCGTGGATAGTGCTACAAATCATCTCAAACTCCTGCAAATGGAGATAAGGCTCCTCGGTGGCTAGCCCATGAAACTTTGGCAATAACTGAATGGTCTGCGGATGAAGCTCGAAGTTCCCAACAATGGGAGGAAGCTGGATCCGTCGGTGAGTGAGGGTCACGGCTGGGTTATGCAATTGCCTCATAGTCATCGGCGACGACCTCTCCTGGTTAGGTTCTCCACCTTCGCCCGCTGCGTCTGGTATATCACCGCCACCGCCCCCAGGTCTTTCCTCTCTTCCTTCTCGCATCTACGGTATCTCCCTCATTAGGTCACCCATGAAAACTCCCTGGTCTCTGATATGTCTCTGCATAGTCTCTAGGGATGCTAACAAATAGTTGTTGATGGCAGCTTGATCATATAGGAATGGTGGCAGTCTCTGCTCATCTGGGTGTTCCTCTCTATCGTCCATGTCTTAGGTCTCAGCAAAGGCAAAAGAACCCATCTCAGGTGCCGACAAATGATCTGAGCTCTATGCTGCACTAAACTCTGACACTCTGGGACTGATGGAAGGAGAAGGGTGGTCGAGGGGGAACAGGGTGGAAATGAACTCAGGCTCGGAGAGTGGGTCTGGACTCCCCGAGGTTGTCCTAGATGAATGGGGAGGAGTGCTGGATAGCGGTGCCACCAGAAACGGCCTAAGAGACCTCCTTCCCATCATCGTGATTATTGAGAAGAGCAATGTTGAGAAATGAAGGAGGGGGCAAAATTGTGCACAATTGTGTAGTATTTTTGATCTTGACCTTAATGCAACTAGACAATCAAACGCAAAACAAGGGGTTCACCAACTCAACGCATGAAGCCGTGAAGGATCAGCTATTATCTTTGTAGTTTTAGATTGAATTCAGGCGACTATCTTTGAACGAGTCCTTAGAGCGCTACGCATATAGGAGAGAGTATTGCCAGAAAAGAATCCCGTACTTGTCCTCCTCCTATGTAACCTGTAGTTTGCGCTTTTTAAGGTCCTTATAACCCTTCTTGGATCCCTACTCAGCCAAAGAAAAGAGGGAGGAAGCCGATAGGCGAAACCGATACTTCGGATCTCGCTCACAACGGAATCACCCATGAGCGTGCAAGACCCTACTCGGACGCAAGACGATGAGATAGACACCCCCGTGAAGGCGTGGCCTATGCTCGATACTTCGGACAAGGTCAATGCTCTACACAATAGAGAGTCATCAATGTCGACCAAGCCCTACTCGTCTACATACGATAGTAGCGCCAATACTTCGGAAATCCAGGCGATACACAAGGCAACCACAGACTGGGTTTTGGGCTCTAATCCTTACGAAGCCGCTCTACTTACTTGGAAGGAGACCTTCCCATGCAACCTGAATACAAATGAGAGCTTTGCTCCCCCTGAACAATGTGTCCAATTAGCCAATTTTATTTAGGTCAAGTTTTCTTTAGCAGTCCCTTTTTTAATTTTTTGGTGTTATCGCTTGCTTTGAGTCAATTCACACAAGCGCCTAACGTTTTTGTATTTTTCTTTGATTCCTATTTGATCCAAAAAAGAGAAAGAGACTCGGAAAAGCAATGCAAGGCAACACCAAGATGGAAATCTCACCTTTGTGCCTAAATGATGAATGCAAATATAGAAGACTTACAGTGCCTCCCAGCTCTCTCCATGCGGGATGCAAAACATGAATTTATAAACCTATGCTATATGCCGGTATGCACACGGAAATCATCCTAAGCAGGCAATTGCTACACATGAAGAACCAAATGCTAAGTACTCAGATAAAAGCCTAAGTCCAGTCTTTGATGCCGATCGGTGTCCGCCACAACGGATCCTACCAACGCTATATACGACCTCTAGCGGCATGCGGCTTCGAGACTGAGTACTTTCGCAATTAATTATTTCTAAGTCCAAACGCGAAAACTATAGGTGCATGCAATGGTTGTTAAGTGTTTGGCCTTAGACTACACGATCAAGCAAGCCTAAAAACTAAGAGCTCATTCCACAAAATGTAAAGACTGGAAAACAAATCTGGAAAATGGCAAGCGGTGAAAAACCGATGAAAACTGCGGTGAGCCCCCAAGTGTACAAACACTTGGAAGTTAGGCCCGAGTGTCCAAGTCCAAATGTACCTGTATTATTACAAATTAATTAAATGTCTCTCTCTCTCACGAAAATAGTAAATCACTAACTATCCTCTCTCTCTCAGATCCTCCTGCTCTCTCCTGCCGGCTAGGGTAGAATAGCCGACTCCGCCTCCCAAGGCTGCTTAGGATCCCCTAGGCGATCCTCCTCGGTCGATGGTCCCTCGCAAGAAGACAAGAAAGAAAGTGGTCAGATAGCTCAAAAATATATATCAAAAGTAGAGAGATCAAGTAAAGCAATAATGTAGGCAATCAAACACAATCATTCAAAAGAATAAGATCTATACGCTGTTGCTCCCCAGCAACGATGCCATTAGATAATCGAGGTTTGACGAGGGTCTAAAGTAGTCCACACAAGGCGGGACCACAATGTCGTTGAGTGACCGCTCACGAAACCTCAATCAATCAACAATCAACCCACAATGTAATGTCAAGCCATGGAAAACAAGTGTGGAGTCAAAATTTATTATTAACTCTACAAAATGTGTATAGTGCAAGTATGTGTAGAGTGTCGAACACATGGAGCAGACAAGTAGAACGGGGCAAGTGAATGCACAAGTGTGACTGTGATGTATTTGCCTATTTATGCTATTTTTTGTGGGTTTTTAATTTTATATTTTTTTATTTTATTTTTAATATTTTTTTAATTTTTATAAGTTGATTTTTAATTTTCTAATTTTCTTTTTGTATTTTATATTTTTTTATATTTTCTTTTTCTTTAAATAGGAATATATATACAAAATAAGAAAGAAGAGGTATAAAGTATTTATAAAAATAGGTAAAAATAATCAAAATTCAGAAAATAAAAAGTTTTTGGTCTTTTTATAATTTTCTAGTGTTTTTGTGATTTTTCTAGATTTTTCCTACCTTTTTTTGATATTTTTAAAGTCAAAAAAACTAAAAACAGTGAATAAAAGGGCTGGCTGAAATTAAAATGAGGATAAAAAATATAAATCAGAGTCTAAAATTCCTCAAATTAATTTTCAATTAAAGATAATAAAACAAAAAAATCAGGAACAGAGTTTATATTTTTAGGATTTTCGTGAATTTTTTAATATTTTTATAAATGTTTTTGGGGTTTTTAGTTTTTAGGAGTTTTGTTTTGTATTTTTTTAGTGATTTTTCGATTGAAGTTAAAAGAAACTAAAATATGCAAAATATATTTTTTTGGGAATTTTTTGAGAGTTTTTATAATTTTTATGGATTTTATAATGCAAAAAGTGCTAAAAATGAGTGTTTTTGGATTTTTATAAATAATAAAATGCAATAAAAATGAAAAATAAAAATATGACTTGGAAGCACAAGTCAACAGGAACTTAACATATTGTTTTTGGAATTTTTGGTTTTAGAAATGCATGCAATAAATAGAGAAAACAACAAGATAATACATTCCTAGCAGGGACGTTTGTGTAATATGCAAAAAGTTCAGGGGCACAAATGCAATTTATCAAGAAATTAATAACTAAATAGAAATTTTGCTGGATTAAAGATAAATACCCAGAAGCTTAAGAGTGTCACTGCAAAATGCCCTCCCACGCACGTGCGACGCACACGCTTGGGGATTAGAAAAATTCTGAGGTCACGAATGCAAATAATCCAAAAACATAATACAACAAAAAAACCTTTCTGGATTTTTTCGAAATACAAAAAGTCAACGTGCCCCTGGTGCAAAATATCCACCCTCACGTGCACGAGACACGTGAGGTGATGAGTCCAGGGATTATACTGCAATTACGGGAAGTTTGGGGGTGGTTCAGCAATTATTACAAAATAAAATGAATTGCCTGAGAAATTTTAAATACTAAATATCGATTACAGAACTTGGCGGGAGAAATAATGCAAAATACCCTCGCCTAAGGCGATCCAACAGCAAGGACGAAGCCACTTGACACGTGGCGTGATCAGATGCACCGATGATGCTTTGATTCAACGGCCCAGATTAGATCCTCCAAAGGTGATCAAACGGTCAGGACGCGCAGGGATCTAACGGTGGCTGGATGATCTGGGCCCCGACCTCGATCCGACGGCTGGCGACCTAGGACGAAGAACATGGAAGAAGGCCGGCAGAGGCTATCTTCCTCGACCTCGATCTCGGCCACCGACGATGCTTTCGAGCTCCAAAATGGCCGTGCTCCTTCCTGGGGTCCTCTTCTAGCTGCTGGGCACTCCAAAAATATCCGGTGTCGACCGGAGTTCTCGCAAGGTGGCGGCAGAGCTGTGGGGCCCCAGGCATCTCCGGCGATCGACCAAAACGAGCCCCATGCTTGATTTATGCTCCAAGGACCTGCAGAAAAATGTGAGAGGGTCTAGGGCAAAGTGCTTGGACCCTGCGGTGGCGGAGTGGCGGTGTGAAGGGCGTGAAGGGTACTCTTCCGGAGGTGCACTCCGTCGAGGTGTACGCAAAGGTGATTTGATGGATGAAACATAAGATTCCTTGAGGGTAAATGATCCTAAAGCTAAGGAGAAGAAAATGCGAGAAAAATAAATGGGGGAGAGTGCTGCCTCGATGACCGGAACCAGAGGGAGGGGGTACCTCAACGCCGGCGAAGGGCGGAGGTGGTGGAGCCGCATCAAGTGTTGCTCGACCAGCCTGTCATGCTCGAGAGTATGTTGTCACCTTCCTCCAGCGATTGGGCGCAAGAGCGGGAGCTAAACCTATGGAAGAGGGGTTCAAAGGAGGCTCGAAAGTCGGAGGTCCAATATGAAGGGGTTGACGGTCGGATGGAAAGAACGAGGCATTGCAGGTGGATCAGTGATTCGAAGTCCAAGGAATCACCTAGGCATGATTCCTCATTGTTCAAGGAAGAAAAGTCAAGAAGGGATTTGCACGAAATGATCTAAGTTCTGGCCTCGAAAAAAATCACAAAGATGGGGGTCAAACGAGCTCTGACACGAGCACATGGGGTGAGGGACGCTCAGTTGACCTGCCGGTCAACATGGACTGGCGCCTGGTTGGTCCACGTGGACCAACCAGGAAAAATCCCTGGAAAATCATTTGTTAAATAATTTAAAATAGAAAATGATTTTATTATTTTTAGATTATTAAATGAAAAATATTTGTTATTTTATAAAGTATTTTATTCTGATTTTTAGTTATTTTTATGAGGTATAAAAATACAAGTTACTATTTTAGGCCTATATAGGTATATTTATCTATATATTTTAATATTTTTTTTATTTTGTGAATTTAATTTATTTATTTTTGTTTATTAATTTATAAATTTATAAAAATTTTTTATACACTGAAATATATTTTATTTTATTTTTCTGAGGTATTTTGTACACTTAATAAAATATAAGTAGTAATGATATAAGTATATATATACATGTATTATACCTATGTATATTATATACAAGTATTTTATTTTGTATTTTCTTGAGGCATTTATTCTGATTTTTAATGTAAATTTATATTATAAATAATATCTACGAAATTATAAAAATATAATATTATAAAAATAATGAATAAATAATAAATTGAATATTTTAATCTGTACAAGTATACAATAGGGGTCCAAAACTCAACTTTCAAACCGTAGCTCCACCAAATGCGAAACCACCGCCATTAAATAGCTTATTTTAAATTATATACAATTAAAGGTGAATTTGATGCATTTTGAGTTTTATTTTGGGAAATACAGGTCTGGAAAGTTGGGATTCTTGATTTTTATTCAGATCATAACTTTTTATCTGTACATTATTTTTGAGTGAAATCAATTTTGTATTTTTCTTTATTTTATTATCTACAACTTTCATGTACAAAGTTTCTTTATTAGAGGTATAAAAAGTGGAACCAAAAATAGGTCCCAAAATGTATAAAGAATGAATTAAAACTCAAAGGTACCTACTGTCCCTTATCTCCCCCTACTTTATTCCTTGTCGACCTAGTCATTGAGATGCCCAGGCCTCGGGGTTTCGGGTCATAAAATGTGTACAATATTTTATTCTTTTTCTTTTCTTTTATTTATTCTATAATTTTGGCTTTAAATACAGTGTTTTATACACTATTTACATGCACATGCATGGATGCTAAGATGCTGGAATTAATGGTATTTATATGCATTTGCCAGGGTTTTTGAGGCCACAATGATAGAATAAAGATGATGAAATGTGGATTCATCAAGCACACAACTTGGTATGAAGTACTAAGCCTAGGACACACCCTTATGGGTGTGTCTGTCTCATTGATTTGCGTTTGAGTACCCTACTTGTGGGGGAAGTAGTGGTTTCACCTATCGGCTTCCTCTCTCTTTTTCTTTGGCTGAGTAGCAAACCAAGACCGGTATTGAGGACCTTAAAAAGTGCAGATCACAGGATACAAAGGAGGTGGAACAAGTAGGGGATATTTTCAAACAGTACACGCTTTCCTTTAGGTCTAGCTGATAAGGACTAGTGACAATTTTGCCTGAATCACAAGTCTAACATTGAAAAGATAAAAATAGTGGAGCCTTTACAACTTCACGTGTGTTGAGTTGGTGAACCCGATTTTGCTTATTATTTATCTTCTTACAATTAGATCCAAAGATCAAAGTCCCACACACTTGCACAATTTTGTCACTTTTTTCTCTTTTGTATACTTCCTCTTGATCTTTGCTCATTGTGAGCCGTGTACTGTCTTACATTCCTTTTATTTCTCGTTCATCACTATATCCTTTATCTTTCATCGATCTTTCTTTTTGCATTTGAGATGTTGAACCCTGTATGGTTTCGTCAGGACTCTACCGACAACTACATTGATTCCTTAGGTTCGACATCTGCCAGAATAAGGGGTGATCTCCAAGAAGACAAGATGTACCCTACGGACTTCTTCTTGGACTCCCTTATTTTCACTTGCTTTGGGAACTGAGAAGGCTCTTATCTTGATCTCCTTACTTCTACTGCCTTTCTTTCTCCAATAAATCCCTTGTAAGAAAGACTCTTATCTTAAACTTGCTCCATCATTTTTTAGGATTGATCGGGTACTATTTTCTAATGTAGATTTACAACCCGATCAGGAGCCTAAGCACGATTCCAATTCTGAAATAGCTCCCCAAGGCAGAGGAAAGGTACCGCAAAATCCAAGCTCAGAGCAGAACCAAGAGTAGTGCATGAGTCAGACGAGGTCAAAAGTCAGTTATTGGCCTCCATTCAGGAAATCCAACAGCAGCTGACCGACCATGCACTTGTCCTGATCACTTTCCAAGAGATGTTGTATGATATGAGGAGGAGATCAGAAGAGAGAGGAGGAAACCTAGGAGGGGGTGATGATAACATTCCTGATGAGGAATAATACCACTCTGTAAATGGATTCCGTGGAGGTGAGGGAGAAGAAAGGAGATGCCAGCCCAAGCCCACTTTGAAGTAGACATATAACCCTAGGGCTGGTCGCATCACCAAGTGGATCCAGATGCCACATATCCATAGATTTTTCGAGCTGAAACCTTAGCTCCTTTCTCTTCTCCCTAGTTTCCACGAGAACCCGACCGAGGAACCCTACATCCATTTGCAGCAGTTTGGACGCATCTGCATCACAACTCATTGCCCCAACATCCTGTTGGGTGTAATCAAGATGACCACTTTCCCCTTCAGCCTTCAAGGCAAAGCTCTCCATAGGATAAACTACTTAAGGAAAGTGGTGACGACGTGGGAGGATCTGAAATCTGCATTCTTGCACAAGTACTATCCTCTCAGCTGCCTCAATATGATGCGCTCCAAGATAACAAGCATCTCTCAGGGATCCCAAGAGTCCATTCATGAGACTTGGTAGAGATTCAATGATCTAAAAGAGAGATGCCCCCATCATGACATATTGAAGACCAGTTTGGTCCAGCACTTTGATGAATCTCGGATTCATCACTCTAAATCTCATTTATTAAGCTCCATTCCCTCAAAATCATCAGCATTTCTCCGCCACGAACCTCGCAACCGCCGCCTCTCTTCTCTCACGCCTCCCATCACCGACCCCACCCCTCGCAGCCCTATTTAAGGAATGCCTCGTCCACCTTGGCCAATCATCCGCCGACGCGCACTCCTCAACTATGCCGGTGGTGACAGCTCGGCATCACTCTTTTTGCGGCGAGATCTGAGGGCCCCTCCGGCCCTCGTTGCAGCGCGGATCAACCCCGCCTTCTACCCTTGCTCCGGCCTCCGTGCCCGTCGAGCCCACGTCGGTCTTCAACGACGTTCATCTCCACCGTCATCGACAACCTCCAGCAGCTTCGTCCCCAACGTTTCTTCTCCGACAACGTGCTTCGCCCTCCAACGCTTCATCAACTTCATCTTCCACGACGCTACGCCATCGATGCTTCAGCTCCTATCTTCTTCGACACCGCAGCAAGCTTCACCTCCACCAACCTCCAACGCCACCGCAAGAAGCTGTGCCCCATCTTCTTCATCGACAGCACCAGAGGCTGAAGGCGCCCCTCACCGGAGCTCTCCTCCGGCCCCGACCATTCTGCCACCCCCCTGCCGCTCGACCGGGCGTGTAAGTCCTGAGACCCCCTCCCACATGCAGGGCACGTACCGAGGGGGAACTTTCATCGAGGCCCCTGGAGGATTCCCACTTGCAGAGCTACCCCCAGGGTCACGTGCGCAACACATGACCGTGGGTTCATTTACAGAAGCCCCCCGGAGATCCTCATATTCACGCTCAGGCCCCACCGACCAAGGTCACGTGCTTAGCACGTGACCTATTGGTCATTTTGCAGACGATACCCCCTAGTTATTGGTAATTGCATCCAGGCCCTCCTGCACATTTTATTTATATTATTTTTACAGTTATACCCTTGTGTTTCCCCCCTGTTTTGGACTTCTTTATTGCATTATTTTATTTATCAAAAATTAGCATGATGTTCATCTTTTAATTCTCTACATTTTTACATATTGTGGATATTTTTGTGATCAGTAATTAATTGTTTTGTCGAAATTAGCATATTTTGCCCACTCTGTGCTCTAAAATTCATAGTTGATTAATCGTTGCTCTAAAAATTCCCCAAAAATCACATATTGTAGAGTTAATCGTGCTTCACATTGTACCCAAAATGATTTGTATTTGCATGCATGATTTGCTCTATAAAAATCATTTTGCATATTCGATTATTTGATTTTTAATAGGTATTAAACCCTACATTTTCGAGGTTTAGGATTTTTCTGAGATCCATCACCTAGTGATAGATCTTAGATAATTTTATCTCTTTAAAATAAGTAGGTTTAATATTTATTATAATTAAATATTGAAATTCATTTTGTTTGCATTTAAAAATTCATAAAAAATTCGTTTGCATCTAAAAATTCCAAAAAAATTACATTGCATTTATTTCATCATATTTTGCATTGTGGCCAAGTTTCGTATTTTTAGGACATCGTTTGATCGAAATTTACATTTTAGTCCCTAAAATAGGCCAAACTTGCATTTTGCACCTCTTATTTGCAGTCAAAATTCCAAAAAAGACCGCCTTGAAAACCGTACACGAATCTTGATAGACATTAATGTAGGTTGTTCCTTTGCCTCCTTGTGATTGACCTTAGGACTTGCCCAAGTAAAATAAACATAAAACCACTTGATTAAAATTGAATAATTTTTTTGGTTATTTCTTGACCGATTCCGATCGCCGCCTACAACAAACGACAAACTATATTTTTACGCAAGAACAATTAAAAACAAATTTTTAACATCACGGATTTCGGAACCATCAGATAGCGCCGTTGCCGGGGAGGCAAACATCTTAGTTTTGTGTTTTGAAATTTTTCGTTCGGTTTTCCGCATTCGGGTAGTCTGACCCCCGAATTTTTCACTGTAAATCCCATTTTATTTCCTGCATTTATTTTTCAGCATTTATTTCACTTATTTTATTTTTGATTGTTTTCTGAGTCACTCTCTCACATCTTCTCTCTTATTTTTCTTGCGAGGTACCCGACGTACGTGGATCGGTTTTTTAAGAAACCAAAGCATCTTCACCGACATCCGAAGAAGCCGCAATTAATTTAAGATCGAGTCGAGTCATGAGAGAGCGTAGAGTCTAGGTTTTAAATTTATGCAAATTTCAATTTTTACTCATTTATAGTGGTGTCCGTTTGGACTCTCGCGTGTGTAAAAAGACTCTGAACTCTTCTTGTGGTATGTCGTGGTCTGTTTCGTTCTCCGGTGAGGGTGGGGCCCGACTTGAGTGGCGATTAGGATAGACCTGCACATACGGCTCTCAGAGCATTTTTATTTTTTGATTATGCTCGTAGGATTAGGCCACACTTCACAATAATTGAGATGCACATAGATCATTCAACTTAGCCAAATTTAACTCAGTTCTTTCCCGCTAATAGAACTTTCTACATAGGTGCGGTTTTTCATCGGCTTGCATTTCATATAACATAATTTTCAATTCTTGTATTGCATCCCACATGAAGATTGTGGGGATTCACTGTAAGTCTTCTAACTGAGCATTCATCATAATTTTTCGCGTGCATCGGCTTTTCCCGAATTTCTCCCTCTTGTGTTATCACATAATTTTAAAGAAAATTGGGACTGTACGGTACACGTGTATTTTTGCTCACTTAATTCTTCAGTGATCACCAAATTAAAATTGGGACTGCTAAATATAGCTGATTTCAAAATAAACCATAAAATCAAGAATTTCTACGGGAGAGCAACCCCGACCTTGGATGTTTTCATTTTTCTGAGTGAGCGAGAGACGACACTTAAGGCTAGAGCCCAAATCCAAAATTTCGGCACCTAACAGCTCGCTAAATTTTTGCCAAGATTGAATTATCACCAACTAAAATTGAAAAGATAATAGCCGAACTCTTACGGCTTCATTGTGTGCGTTGGTGAACCCATGATTTGAATTGTGTTTGCATTGGTGTGCGTGAACCGATTTCAAGATCAATTGCCATACATTTGATAAAATTTCTCTTGACTATCCCATGAAATCATCTCTCTTCTTTTCTTGATCATGGAACTCTTGTCCAAAAACTCTTGTAGACCCAACCCCCCATTCCTTTCAAAAATGACCGAACATCTATCTGAAAACCCATCAGAGCTATACTACGAAAATGAATTTGTTTCGGTTAGGCCCAAATCAAATAAATCCTCTTCTTTCAATAATCCTCCAACGTTTGCGGGAGACTTTCACCCGCAGATAAATTTGGCCTCCTCATTGAATTCTTACTCAAATCATCCAACCACACATAACCACCTACCATCTTGGACTGAACCGCCTTATTCTCAATTTCTCGCCAACGAAACATTTCAAAATCAAAATCCCTTTGAGTCTCATGACTGGCAGAGAAACCAATCCCAGATGGAAAGACATGCACTGAATGATCATCGGCGTTGGATTGACCATAATAGGCCCCTCGTCAGACATGATACTCATACAGAGGACTGGACTGACCTCCTAGAAACACATAAACCTTGTATGCTGACTCCACAATATCAAGGTCTGACCACTCATGATCAAAGAATTGAACTCTACTCAGACCAACTACACATGTCTGAACCATATGAGCAGCCTCCTTCCATAATTTTTGAGGAGAAATTTTCAGAAAATAATGATCATATGTCTAATATTCCAAGAAATTCTCCTCTCAGCATAAACGAGAAAATGGAAGATGAAATTATCGAACACACACCGACTGCTCCCATGATTGATCATGAACAAAATTTTGAGGATGGTATTTCGAGGATAAATAAGAGATTCAATTCAATAGAGGACAGATTTTAAAAATTTACCGGCCGATTAATTTCACTCTGTGGGAGCTCAGACATAAAAATGAATGAGGAAATGATTGGCTCTCATGCCGAAAATTTTGAGGATATTCAGAAACCTGGGGACGATCCCGACATTGACACCTATGCATATTATTCCCCTAGACATGACAATGTCTCCGACTCCTATTTTGAACATCACAACCCCTACTCATATGAAGAACACACCACATCACCACACCACACAGAAAATACCAAAAAAATCGGAATATCTGAAAATCACAAAAAAAATCGAAAATCTCGAAAAATACATAAAAATTGAAACTGAAGAAGATCTGAAGAATTTGGATCCTGTTGTACGAGAAGCACTAGAAAAGAAATTGATTTTTGAACTTCCCTTTCTACAGGCCATTGAACACTTCCCCGACCTTAAAAGATTTATAATGGACAGCTTAACTAAGAAAAAGTCAGGCAGGATTAGAACAAAGACCGGAAGACATATCTTGTAAATGGCCTCCTCCTTGGTGTTGAGGAGAAAAACCAAGAGCCACATAGTGAAGCGGTTTCCCATATTTGACTGTGAAATCAAAGACACAATTTTCACCCATGCTCGAATTGATGACGATTCACCAATCAATATCCTCCCGACCTCTGTATTTCACGAACTCAAACTCGGACCGATTTGGAAGATACGAGAGATTGTTCAATTGGCTGACCGATTGATAAAGCGGCCGAGAGGAATCATTTCTATCATCATGAAATTCCAAGATGCTCCGCTCAAAGTATAATTCACGATCATTGATATTGAGCATCAAGGAGAATTCACCTAGTCTCCAATCATTCTCAGAAAGCCGTTCTTAGCATTGGCTAAGGCAATTGTTGATTATGAGACTCGGGAAATCAATTTCACAGCATTGAAAGTACTTAGATCTGACCCTGTCTTTGAGGAACCACGATCTTCTGAGGAAACCCACGAAGTCCCCGACAGCCGCAACCATGAAGCGATAGAAGAACCCTACCCCGATGTTACACCTGAGATAGCGGTTGTTGACGAGACTATTGGTTTAGAGACTCTCCCCAGTATTTCAATTCCCGCGGATCTAAAAATAGACAAATCCTTCTACTACGATCCTGAGACGTATGCATGGTCGCATCCTGGAGCAACATTCTCTGAATATCTTGATCAAATCATCCCAAATCGAGAGTGCACCAACATTCAGACAACCAAGAATAAACGCAAACCGACCAAGGAGAAGAACTCTAATGGCTATTCATCTGGATACTCAAGTGAACCGACACCTTCACGAAGAAAGAAAAAGAGAGTTACCTTTGACCTTTCGGAAGAGGAATCAGTTGATGATCCCTCATCAGGTCCGGAAAAGGTAGTCTACATGAGTGAAATCTGTTCGGCAGCTCTAAAGCCATATCTTCACAAGGATCCAAATTCAATTCTCATTGGACAACTCCCGTTCCTAACTACTATTCATCCAAAGCTGATGCTCATGCACTCTTCAAGTACACTGGAATTATTTCATATGAACTGACTGAGACCGGTGCTTCTGAGTATTCATTCGAGGACAAACCGATTGACCCCAAGAAGGAACAAGTTCTGAGGAAACAACTGAAGAAACAAAAAGACATGAATACTTGGAGTATGTCCACTTGCAAATACTATTCCTCTGAGGATAACTCTGATGATGGGTATCTTTCATCTGACTCAAACACTTCATCTATTATTCATCATGATTTTTTTGAGGATGACACTGATCATAGTTGGGAATCATATGCTTCATCTCCATCTCGTCATTACGATCTTCTACCGCAGGCTCACAAAAAGATCACCCGGAAACCGCCTTAATCATCGGCTACCCACCCTCCCTCCCGACCACAATGGTCTCCTTGTACAACTTCTTCCTCTACTTAGGCCAAGGCCTAAGTATAGGGGGGGACCGATGCCATCTGTACATACCATTCTTCTCCTATCTCCCGATCGCTCCATTTCCACCCTTATTCCATACTTAGGCTGACCAGAGCCTAAGTATAGGGGGAACCGACACCCATCTGTATATACTCTCCTCATTCACATATCCCGAATGCTTCATTTTTCTTTTAATTTTCATTTTTTTCACTCTCTTATGCTTAGCCTGAGCTATGTCTTCTTTCCGCTTCTTGTGCTCTGAGGACACAACACTCGCTAAGTATAGGGGTTCTGTATATATACTTCGTATATATTTTACCCATATCTCGTACTTTCACGTAAGTCTATATGTATTTACGGGGTGGGTACTAACTTGAAAAAAAACACACAAAAAAAGAGAGTTTTTCTACTAACACTAACCTTGCCCAAAATTTTTGAAAAAAATGGCTTCTTATTTCATTTTTTACATAAAAAAAAGTGTCTGCATTTCACACACCTGCACTTCATCCAATATCACATGCATTTGCATCTGTGAAAAGTCATTGGGTTCTGAACCGAGTTATGAGCCAAAACCGAGAGTGGTCTGGACTTGACCTTAATCCACCTAATTTTCAGAGGAACTTCACCGAGAAATAGGATTTTAAAAGCTTCAGGTCTTTTGACTTAATTCTTTAAGTTCCACATGACAATGTACGACGTTTGACTCTTAGTGTCTAACCTGGTCTCTTTATTCTGGGTACAACTCTAGAATAGGGAATTAATTTGTACTCTCGCACTATGCACTTAGCTCAAATCAGACGGGATGTTAGAAGACTGTGTGAGTCTCTTTTCTGGTAGCGTGGAAATCTAAAGACCGGACTACGGGTTGAAATAAAGCTTTGGAAAAGGGATGGACGACTAGGCACAATTTTTTCTAAGACCCCAAAAAATGTACGGAATAAAAAGATTCTATATCCGTAGGGGCACAATAAGATCCAAGCAGAACCACAAAAAATTCCAAATACAAAGAAGCAACTACCAAATAAAATCCGACCAAAAATGTCCAAGCTTCAAGAAACCTACAGATCTTGGTGGAGACTCGGCTACACTGGCCAGCTTCACAAGGAGAGGTGACTACACTGGCCACCCTCCGGTTCTTTTCCCCTTCTTCTATCTTCTCCCCCAATTCGATTGTGAACATAGCGCGACAGACCTTAGAAGGAAATACCTGACTCCCCGAGGACGAGTTACTGGAGAGGAGAGGAGCATGGTAGTCCGGCATTCTGGATGGGAAGAGCAAAAACCCTTCACACACATGAGTCAATGTTCAATGTTCATAGTGTATACTTTGGGAAGAGGATTGATCTAAGATGACTTCTGAGCCGAAACTATGTCAATGATGTGTAGAACTTAAGGGCTGTTGATTTTAAAATTCTAAGTCTCACAGAAGTTCCGCCACACTATTAATCCAAAGTTCGAGTTTAGTTTCACTTTCACATTCAGTTCATGGTCTTGGTATGGAACCCAATCTCATTTCACCTCATGGCATTTCTTTTTGATGCTCAGGGACGAGCATGGTTTAAGTATAGGGGGATGATGAATCTCGGATTCATCACTCTAAATCTCATTTATTAAGCTCCATTCCCTCAAAATCATCATCATTTCTGCATTTATTCTACATAATTAGCATTCATGCATGTTTGCATAAGAATGACATTTTATCCATCATTTTTTGCACAAAATAAGAAGCCAAAAATCCAAGCAAAAATGACCTGTAAATAGCCTAATTTCACGGTTTTTTAAATCCTTCATGCTAACTCTGAATGACACAAAACCACCTCCACTGTGTACATATCACTAACAAGAATAAATAAAAAATACAAAAAATCACTAACCCTGTTAAGTGGACCAAAAACCCAAACCCTAGTTTCAGGATTTTCGAACTAAAAGCCCCATATCTTCCCCATCCAGTGTTCGATTTGATCCTACTCACATTTGAACTAATGTACATTCAATTACCTTCAAAACAAGACCAAGTTCAAGTGAATCGGAGCTCGTATGTGAAAGTTGGGTTTTGGGCCTCTTTTGCACATTGTATATTTTAGCGGTTTTTAACCTGTATTTTATGTACATATTTTCTTAATTAATAAAAAAATAGATTTAGATGTCTTTTTTTATCTTTGATTTCTCTATATTTTTCAGTATTTTTTATCTTGTTTAAAAATGACAAAAAATAGAAAACCCAAAAATCAAGGTATTCTATGTACATGGGATACCCCAAAAATTCACTTTTTACATTTGACCGATTTTGGTTTTGATGTCTTCATGAAAGTCGTAGATCTCGTCGAGACGAACATTTTTTGTGAAGAAACGTTTTCTATTCAAGGTCATTTACTATTTCTTTTTGTTTTTACAAAACCTTTTTCTACGGTTTTTTCTGGTGCTGACACGTGGCGGCCTCTGAGGCCGCCACGTGTCAGCGATTTTTGGCCCCTTTGTTTATTCGTTTTTCTAAAATATAATAAAAAAATTAATTAAAGGGACGCACGTGCGTCGCACGTGCCGTGCCCTTAACAGCCAGCGCCACGCGTCACCAATTGGGTCGTCCGATCTCGGCCGATCGGACGGCCCCTGCTCATCTCCTACCTCCCGTGCCCCCTTCCGCAACGGCCGCCGCAAATTTCACCGTCGCCTCCCCTGTAACCTTTGCCGCGAACCTCGCAACTGTCGCTTTGCTTCTCTCGCGCCTCCCATCACTGGCCCCACCCCTCGCAGCCCTATTTAAGGTACGCCTCGTCCACCTTGGCCAATCATCCGCCGACATGCACTCCTCAACTGTGCTGGTGGTGACAGCCTGGCATCACTCTTTTCGCAGTGAGATCCGAGGGCCCCTCCGGCCCTCGTTGCAGTGCGGATCAACCCCGCCTTTTGCCCTTGCTCTAGCCTCCGTGCCCGTCGAGCCCACGTCGATCTTCAACGACATTCATCTCCACCTTCATCGACAACCTCCACCAGCTTCGTCCCTAACATTTCTTCTCCGACAACGTGCTTCGCCCTCCAACGCTTCATCAACTTCATCTTCCACGATGCTACGCCATCGACGCTTCAGCTCCTATCTTCTTCGACACAGCAACAAGCTTCATCTCCACCAACCTCCAACGCCACCGCAAGTAGCTGTGCCCCATCTTCTTCATCGACAACACCAGAGGCTGAAGGCGCCCTCACCGGAGCTCTCCTCCGTCCTCGACCATTCTGCCACTCCTCTACCGCTCCGCCGGGCGTGTAAGTCCCGAGACCTCCTCCCACGTGCAGGGCACGTGCCGAGGGGGGACTTTCATCGAGGCCCTTGGAGTATTCCCACTTGCAGAGCTACCCCCAGGGTCACGTGCACATCACGTGACCGTGGGTTCATTTACAGAAGCCCCCCGGAGATCCTCATATTCACGCTCAGGCCCCACCGACCAAGGTCACGTGCTTAGCAAGTGACCTATTGGTCATTTTGTAGACGATACCCCCTAGTTATTGGTAATTACATCCAGGCCCTCCTGCATATTTTATTTATATTATTTTTGCAGTTATACCCCTGTGTTTCCCCCTGTTTTGGACTTCTTTATTGCATTATTATATTTGTCAAAAATTAGCATCATGTTTATCTTTTAATTTTCTATATTTTGACATATTGTGGATATTTTTGTGATCAGTGGTTAATTAGTAGTTAATTGTTTTGTCGAAATTAGCATATTTTACCCACTCTGTGCTCTAAAATTCATAGTTGACTAATCGTTGCTCTAAAAATTCCCCAAAAATAACATATTGTAGAGTTAATCGTGCTTGACATTGTGCAAAAAAAGATTTGCATTTACATGCATGATTTGCTCTATAAAAATCATTTTTCATATTTCATTATTTGATTTTTAATAGGTATTAAACCTCACATTTTTGAGGTTTAGGATTTTTTTGAGATCCATCACCTAGTGATAGATCTTAGATAATTCTATCTCTTGAAAACAAGTAGGTTTAAAATTAATTATAATTAAATATTGAAATTCATTTTTTTGCATTTAAAAATTCATAAAAAATTCATTTTGCATCTAAAAATTCCAAAAAAAATTAAATTGCATTTATTTCATCATATTTTGCATTGTGGCCAAGTTTCGTATTTTTAGGATATCATTTGATCAAAATTTACATTTTAGTCCCTAAAATAGGCCGAACTTGCATTTTGTACCTCTTATTTGCATTAAAAATTCCAAAAAAAGACCGCCTCGAAAACCATACACGAATCTTGATAGACATTAATCTAGGTTGTTCCTTTGCCTCCTTGTGATCGACCTTGGGACTTGCCCAAGTAAAATAAACATAAAATCACTTGATTAAAATTGAATAATTTTTTTGGTTATTTCTTGATCGATTCCGATCGCCGCCTACAACGAACGACAAACTATATTTTTACGCAAGAACAATTAAAAACAACTTCTTAACATCACGAATTTCGAAACCGTCACACTTCTTTGGGGGTCTCACTGAAAGTAGTCAACATTTGGTTGACACCGCCTACGGAGCTTCTCACTTTAACAAAGATGAGGATCCAGGCTGGCAGATATACGAGGAAATGGCCAAGGAGAAGCCGTAATTTTCTCCTATCGTTCCTTCCTATTCCTGCCACAACCACAGATCCTCTACAAGAACCTTAATATGGAGGATACTCATGAAGTGGATAGGTGTGAGAACTCCGACCTGAGCATTATCATGAGTCACAAGTCCAAAGTGGACATTATTGAGAAGAGGTCATAGGACCAAGAGAAGCTCGTAGGGATCGAGTAACACATGATGGGCTTGGGCAAGCTCGACATTATCACCAAATAGCTGGAGCTCTTGGTGAACACCATTAGTGCCTGCAATGGAGTGAAAGCCGTACCTGAGCCTCCAGCTGATGACAGAGATCTGCAGAGGGTTGTATGGTTTCACAAGGCGAAACCACAGTCGGTGTAATTACCACTCCATAAACCTCAATCGATCAACAATTATTCTATAATATAAATCAAACAATGAATAACAAAAATGTGGAGTTAAAATTTATTATAAATCTACAACAAATGTGTATAGTGTTCAAGCATGTGTAGAGGTCGAATTCAGGGAGCAAACGGTAGATTGTGCGAATTTATGCGCAACAAATATTCTTCTTTCCACTTCTCCTTTTATTTTTTGTGGGTTTTTAAATTTTGCTTTTTAAATTTTATTTTTTTGTTTTATATTTTTGTCTTTTGTTTTAATTTTATATTTTTATATTTTCTTTTTATATTTTTATATTTTTTCTTTTTATTAAAGATATGTAATGCATATAAGGCCATATATGTTATATAGGATAATATAATTTTAAATACTAATATAAATAAAATACATAAAATACATTATTTTTAGGTTTTATATATTTTTATAATGTTTTTGTGATTTTTTCTGGAATTATTTCTAATTTTTATGGAATTTTAAATTCAAAAATATCCCAAATCAGGGACTAAATAGATAGGTTGAAATTGAATTGCATATTAAAAAGAGCAAATTGAATCCAAAATTATCCAAATTAATTATAATAGAGATAAATATATAAAGAAAATTATAAGATTGAAAAATGTATTTTTGGAATTTTTAATGATTTTTTAGATTTTTATGAAGGTTTTTTGGGTTTTAGATTTTTAAGAGTTTTATTTTTTTTGTTTTTTACGATTTTTTGGTATGGAGTTAAATCTGATAAAATAAACAACAAAAAATGGGATCCTTTTGATTTTTAATAAATGGTTAAAGTGCCCAAAAATGCAAATAAATATATGGCGTGAAAGTACATGCTACTAGGCTTCTAACCCTATTTTGCACGATTTTAGGAGCAAGGGTTCTATTTTCAATAAATGAAACTCAAGTAACAAAATTCATATACTAGCAAGGGAATAATTGCAAATAAAATAAAGCCTAGGGGCTTAAGTGTAATTTGCCCAAAACTATAAAATGTAATTAAAATTTTAATAGATAAAATAAATACAACATACCTCAAGAGAATCCTTGCAATTTTCCCAGCTCACATGGGACAGCACATGAGCTAAGCTGGACTGGACCCAAAATCAAATATAATAAGTATAGGGGCCTACATGCAAAATATCCATTTTATTTTAAGCTTTACGTTTTATTTACTAGATTATTCAATAAATACAAAAAGAACGGGGTAGGATTTGCAAATTCCCCTTATAAGCGTGGGATTGGATGGCTGGATGAGATCCACTAAGACACGTGGTCGCTCCATGCTTCACGATACCGGTTTGATCATCAACGGTCTTGATTAGATTAGATCGTGGGGCACGATCCAACGGTCGAGGGCGGACTGGATTGAACGGTAGTTGTAGAATCTGGTGCGCGACGCTTCATCAGATGGTGGATGAGGCCATTAGAAGAACAAGATAAGAACTCGCCCCAGGCGAGACTCAATCTGATCTCTCTCGATGCTTCGACCTTCTCCAGGCGAGACTCAATCCGATCTCTCTTGATGCTTCGACCTTCTCCATCGTCGCCGAGTAGCTCTATACGTTCCTGCACACGCTGCGGATCTGTTGGACACCTCAAAGGGCTCCGGAGCTCGTTGGAGGAGCTCTGGAGGGATGGGTACCTGGAGGGCCTTATTCAAATAACATGGGGCTCAAATGCCCCCTTCAAGGCCTGAAAAATGGTCGGAAACACTAGCGGGACAAAGGCGATGTACTTGACATTTATTTGGTGGAGGATCGGGGCGAGGTGCGGTGAAGTGGTTCATCTCCGACGACCGGCGGTGGAAGGAGATAGGCGGACCAGATCAGGAGTTGATCTAGGTAGATGGCTGGTGGAGCAAGGTGGAGAAGCAACGGGGAGTGAAATGGGATGGTCGGCGAGTTGTACAATAGCGGGGGCACAGTGAAAGAGTTCTCCGGAGCAAAGCTCCAACGAACTACGAATCTGGTTGATTAAACTAAAACTAAGGTCTAAACGTTAAAATAAATAATAAATTAAAACGTAGGAATAAAAAATAATCCAAAAATGGGAAAGTGTACAACTCATACCTGTCGGCGAGGGAAGGGAACATAGGTGACCGGAGCACCGCTTGGGTGCACCTCGTTCGTCCTCCAACTGCCATGGAGCTTCAGAGGACCTCCCCCTGTCACGAGGATGCTCACATGGCTGAAGTCATGAGGTTTAAGGGTTAAGGTAATGACAAAAAAAGAGGAGGTTAGAGGTCAATTATTTATGGGCAAGTATGGCACCCTTATTTAAGGACGTATTTGGAAGAATAAAAAATATGTACAGGTAATCCAAGGAGTCAGCATGGATCCCGGAGTACCAGGGATCATATCTCATGAAGTGCTTGAGGAAGATGGATGGATTGATCGAGTAGGAAAAATGGAAGAAATCGGGAGAAAAGACAACTCTAACGCGGGTCAGAGGTGAGGGGGGAGTTGACTGAAAGTAGCGCTGTAATTGGTCCACGTAAACGCACTACAGGACAAACGAAATTAATTATTTAAAAATAGTAAATGATTTTATTAATTTTTAGTATAAAAATGTTTATTATTTTATTTAGTATTTTATTATGATTTTTATTTATTTTTTGAGGTAATTTATTAGTAGTTAATTTTTAGGGGTATATTTATAGGTATATTCATATATATTTTGACTATTTTATTTTTATTTAGTATATTTTATTTTATTATTTTATTCTCTTATTTATATATTTATAACTTATTTTTAGGTGTATAAATATATTTTTATTATATTTTTATTACATTTTTATGATGTTATTTGTATACCTAAATAAATATAGATATAGATTATGTAGGTATAAATACATGTATTTTGTCGATGTATTTTATTTTAAGGTATTTTCTTTGATTTTTAGCTTTATATTATTAATAAAATATAAATAATAATTAAAAGTATAAAAATATAAGAGGGTAAGAGAATAAAAGAATAGGTTTCCCTTTTATTTATTTACAAGTATTAGCATAGGTATTTTACCGATGTTTTTACATAGACTTATTTTATTTTACATTTTCTTTTCGGTTTTAATATGGTTTTAATATTTACGTAAGTTATAAATAATAATTAAAAAATTATAAAAATATAAGATTGTTAAAAAATAATAAAGAATAAATAAAATGAATATTATATTCGAGTATACTATACAATGAGGGTCCAAAACCTAACTTTCACATCTTAACTCCAAAAAATATGAAACCACCTTCATTAAATAGCTTATGAAAAGTTATATACAATTAGAGATGATTTTGATACATTTTGAGTTTTTATTTGGAAGATATGGGTCTAAGAAGTTTGGGTTTCGGCTTTATTTTATGTATAAAATGCACACTGTGTATTATTTTTGTATGAACTCAATTTTTTTTCTACATTTTATTATCTACAACTTTCATGTTCAAAGTTCCTTTATTTGGACTATAAAAAGTAGAAAATAAAATAAGTTCCCAAAATGGATAAATAATGGATTAATAAAAGGGATTTTTTATTATATTATTGGCCCTTATCTCCCCCTACTTTATTCCCTGTCTACCAATTCAATTCTTGACTTGGTCTTGGGGTTTAGGGTCATAAAATATCTTTGATATTTTATTCCTTTTCTTTTCTTTTCTTTATTCGATAATTTTGGCATGCAAAACAATATTTTATACAATAAATGCAATAAATAATGAATGTTATTTTGTACAAATTAATGCCATTTACATGCATTAGCTAGGTTTTTAAGGCCAAAATAATAGAATAAAGGTGATGAAATGGTGTTTCATTCCCCCCTATACTTGCCTTTACTAGTCCCTAGCAAACACTTATGCAATAATTGCAGAAAGAATGAAAATAAAGAAAAGAAAAAGATAGAAAATGGATTGATCATAATTTTAAAACTTATCTTCTCAAAGTCAAAGTTTGGAACTTTAGTCAAACCTTGGTGTAAGAGTGTGCGTAGAACCTGGTTGGGGATCAAATTTAAAACACAACAGCCTTCGAGAGTCACAGAACTCGGTTCAAACCACCTCAATAACCAGGTCAGAACCAGTCTACATAATACGCAAACCCTTATGGCTACGAAGCGGACTTGTACAGTGTAAGTGATAGTGGCTCTCCCCAATGGAAATGACAAAGGAACTGACTTCTCCAGAATGACAATCCAATGATTCCCTGATCCAGCAACTCTTTCCTCGAGGAGGGGGTATTCCATTCTAAGTTCAAGTGACAACCAACTCAAGAGGAGTGGGAGAAGAGAAGAATGGATGGTAGCCAGTGTAGCCACCTATCCTGGGATGCATGACCAGTGTAGTCATGTCACCCAGCTACAGGCTCACAGGATATGACTTGGAAAGTTAAGCTTGCTTATTGACTATACAATATATGTACACTCCAGCAGTCATTTTATTTTCAATCAGGCATGCCCACTTTTTTGGAGTTTTTGTAATACTATATACAATAGCATTTACATAAGGAGTTTTCCCTCTTGAGCCAGAAAACTATCCCTCTTTTGAAGCATTATTGCAACCCACACTCTCCTGTTGTTAGACCTCATGGCTACTGGACGGGTTGGGGTGCACTTCCCTCCTTAGAAGAGGACAAATGTTTCCACTCGTGTACGTCTCAAACCGACAAACCCAATCCCCTCACCACTTCAACTGGGTTGAGCCAAGTGAAAGGTGCAAATGTCCAAGTTAGGTCATGATCGACAAGGGTCATGCGTGCATCTCGAAAAGTTCTAGTTAGTCAGTTGAGGTGTCTTCAACCCAGTCCTGGGTCTTAAAGAATTAAGTCTGAATAAACCTGAAGTACCTTAAACCTAGTTCCCATAAGGTTCCAGTGAAGTCAGGTGCAGTAAGGTCCAACCAAACTCAAATATTCGAAGTTATATAGACTAGTTCAATTATCAAGCTCAATCCAAAAAAATGCAAATGCTATGCCAATGCTATGTACAATGCAAGAAAATATGATGCAATTTTCAAAAAGAATTGACAAATACAAAGACTGTGTAAGAAAATATGTGTAGTTATTTACACGGGCATGCCTCTTTTTATTTACAAGAATTAAGAGTTTAAAGATTTTACATGTTGAAGTCTTATTTATAGGTGTATATGTCCAATTACTTTAAAGAATTTTATTTACATATGCATATATATATATATTATTTTTAAATGATGCATATATTCCTCAAACTTATTTGAAAATAATTTTGAAAACTACTATACAAAATAGTTTTTGTAAATATTTACAACATTTTAAAACCATTTTGCAAAGATTTTTCAAATAGTATATATAGATTTTTCAAATATTATGCAACTATTTTCCAAACCATTTGCAAATAGATTTTCACGACATTTTATTTCACACAGAGAAAAGAATTTTGACAAATGAGAACATTTTTACAAGGTTGAAAACATTTTACAAAAAGTTTTTCAAATGGGTCAATCCATATTTCAAATAATTTTGGAAAAATATTTTTAACCTGACTTATTAATTAGTACATAAAAAAAGAAAATGAGGAATAATTTACACATTTATTTAATGAATTTTATATGTATGTATAGTATTTTAGCCATATTTATTACCAATAATACGAAACTACGAGTTATGGCTAAAGTATATATAGTGTATATACGACCCCCTATACTTAGCTTGAGCTATGTCCTCATAGATTGAAAAGAAAATAAGAAGACATAACTCGTGCTGAGTATAGAAAAGCCTAAAGACTAAATAAATAAATGAACGAAGAAATAAATGAATGAGAAGTCGACCACCCCCCATACTTAGGATCAAATAATCCTAAGTATAACAGACTGTACATAAGGTAGGGATGGTCAAGGGAGGCAATAAACCAGTCATTGCTCATTCGGTCTCCCCCTATACTTAGGGTAAGATATCCCTAAGTATATTTGAGAAAATCAACAAGAGAGGAGACAGTGGAGGGGATCAATGAACTAAAAGCACTTGCGGTGTACACCCCCTCCCTATACTTAGGACAAAGTACGTCCTAAGTACAGAAGGCAGACAACAAAGGGGTGACACCTCTTCGGTAGAAAAAAAAAGAAAAACAAAAAGAAGAAAAGAAGAAAAGTCTGATGAAGATAGAAGAAGAGATCGTCGAGAATGTACACATCACTCCATTATACTTAGGGTAAAAGAGCCCTAAGTATTGGCAACAACAAGAGTGATGAAACGAAATGAAGAAAGAATAACACGATGTGTACCCCCTATACTTTAGGACAAGATATGTCCTAAGTATAGACACACAGATATGGCAAATGATCTGGGGTACACATGACATATGGAAGAAAGAAAGAATGTAAGACAAAACACATATATACAATAAGTACAGACTGGTGAAGTACATGACAGAATCTGGTAAGCGAATACCGTACTCTCGTCATCGCCTCCCTGTAAGAACAGTGATGCAGCCAGAAAGAGAAAGACACCCTAATAAGCAATCAAGTGGGCGTCAGATACCGGGTAAAAAGAGAAAGCAAACTAAGCCAGTATCTGGTAGCACAAAGTAGCACATCGACTCATAAAAAAAGGAATGGTAGATCAGAGATGATACTGTAAGACTCGAAAGATGAAGGAACACGAGACTCTCTATGCAGCAGGTTATCCAGTGGACATAGGGTCAGCAGATCAAGGATACACCAAATACCACAAGACAAAGCTCAGCCCTGCAAGGGTCATCAAGGTGAGCATACTCAGATGAGTCAAAGATCTTAGAATAATCAGAAGACTCGGCTTTGTGTTCCATCAGATTGGAAACACAACTAGAGAGGAGACCAAGTACACAAAGCATAAGACTCAGCTTTGTGCTCCACCAGAGAGGAGACACCAGAAGTGAATCCGAGTACTACAAAATGATGTATCCTCTTACATATAACACTCGGGGAGTGATACATACTAATCAATGAATAATCAGGACAGAGCTCACTCTTGCAAGGTTCGTCAAGGTGAGCGAACTCAAGGGAGTCAGATCCATCAGAAGGATCATCAGAGGCGGTCTCGGTAGGCGACATGTCGCTACCAGTAGAAGAGACCGAAAGATCGAGAAAGTGTGGCAGCATCCCGTAGATAACCCTCGGGGAATATATTGCTAAATAAGTATGGAATAGTCAGAGAAAAATGGCTCATCCTTGCGAGGTCCGTCAAGGAGAGTTGAATCAAAGGAGTCCGGATAAATCGGTCCCGTGATCTGATGGATTGGATACATAACAAATTAGTGAGATTAAAAGAATATGTCAGACGACTCGGTTTCGTGCTCCGCCAGATCGAAGACACAATCAACAAGTGGAATCGAGCGTAGAGAATGTGTGCATCCTCTCGCAGATAGTCCTCAGGGAGTAATGCAAGCTAAGTCAATGAAGATCATAGGAATGTTGGCATCAAGTCTCATATCCTCCAAAATAGTCAATCAATCACCAATAAGAGGGCATAAGATCACGAGAGGGCTGAAAGACAATCAGGGCAATCACATTGTGGTCCCTCAGGTCAATCAAATCAGTTGAGATGGATCAAGATGTTCAAAGAAAACCTCTAAGTGACAAGGGTGAGGGGAAAGGCAGGAGATCGAGGATGGATAGGTTAAACAGATGAGTGAAATCATGTGTTTTCCAGGCACCGCCACTCTGAAGCACATATCGAAATAGTACATCTAGCATCCGAAACAATATGGGTGGAACCGAATAAGAGATCGTCTAATTATAGCTCATGGAATCATCATCAAGTCATCGGGAATCAATCATATCCTCAATCCGATGAATGAGAAATGAGACCAAAATTCCTTATATAAGAATTACACATTGATCATGGCAAAAATCAGAATCATTAATAGTCACTCTGCACATATCAAAAGTCAGATCCACCAAAAGTAGCACACCAATCTCAACATTCTCAAATCGGCCCGGCTTACTCAAATAATCAATGTAATCCGAAAACCTCTATACGGTCCTTGTCTAATAGCACAGCAATCCCGGGTGAAAGAAGATATGATACATGATGGAACGAGGAGGGTGGGTAAGATCAAAGTAGACATAGACAAAATTATGGTTCAAGGAGAAGGTCTCCTAGGACCGGAACAGTGATGGGTTGATATGGGCAAGACAAAAGCCGTAAAATCCATCGAAGACGAATGAAGATCAAGACTCGATATCATGACACAGATGTAAATGAAAAATTATATAAACAAGAGAGGGAGAGGGACTCAATGATAAAAAATGACTCACACTCATGGGACTAAAAACTCAAGAGAGATGAAATGCATTAGGACTCAAAATCACAATCAATGTACAAACCAAAAGCCCATGTTCACCTACTCAATGTAGTGAAGACCGAGATGATGGTCTTTTATGTTTTCCATTTTAGAGTTAGGTGATCATCAAAAAGTTGTACAAACATGAAGATAGGCATGGGACTGGGCACTAATCCTTAGTATGTACTTAGGAATAAAATGCACATACAATGAGGGGGTTGCTCTCCCAAAAGCAGTGTATCCCTTACGTGTTATTTTTAGGTCCAATAGAGTTAGCAGTCCCAATTTTATTTAGGTTATCATTTTTTTGTTATTTTTCAATGCACGTGCCTAACGGGTTTCCAATTCTATTTACCATCCTAGGTGACCAAAATCAGAGGGAGAAGGTCGAAAAAGCCAAGCAAGTCAGAAACCGATGATGCATGCAAAGTCAGGAGACTTACAATGCTTCCCAACTCTCTCCATGCAGGATCCATAACAGAATTGAAACATACACTATATGCAAATGCAACCAATGAAATCACCCTAGTTCAGAATATACTATTAGCATGAAGCATCATATGCTAATTATTTAGAAGAGAGACCAAGGTCCAGTCTTCGATGTCACTCGGTGCCCGTGACAACGGGTCATGCACGCGCTATATGCGACCTCTCTCGGCACGCGGTCTCAAATCCAAATAATTAACAATTATGATTTGACTAAGTCCAAAATTGAAGCTATAGGTAAATGCAAGTTTATTAGGACTTTGAACCTTAATCTATCGAGCGAGCAACTCCTAAGCTAGGGCTCATTCACACAAAGTAAATAAAAATAAAAATAAAAGAGAAAAACAAATAAAAAAGAAAGCCACGAAAATGCTACAAAATCTGACGAGGCCCCCAAGAGAAAAATCCCTCGGGCACTAGAACTCGTGAAGTAGCAGTGTCTAGGAGAGCCTGAATTATTGCAATTAAATGTCACTCTCTCACATGAATATACATAATCATGCAGAAGAAAATAAATAAAGTATAGAATGAGATTGTCTTCAAAAATTCCCTTCGTCTGCCCTTGCTGCTCTCTCCTGTCAGCTAAGTCTGAAAGTCGGCTTCACCTTGCTTGGGTGCACCGGTCCTCCTAGGAAGGCCTCCCTCACATAGCGGTCCCTCACAACAAAGTCAAATGAAGAAAGAGGTCAGAACAATCATAAAATAATTATCAATAGATAAGGAAAATAAATAAACAAATAAACAAGTATGGACAAGAGCAAAAGAACAAGTATAGACAATCTATGCGGCATTTCTCCCCGCCAACAGTGCCATTTGATGACAGAGATCTGCAGAGGGTCGTATGATTTCACAAGGCAAACTACAGTCGGTGTATTGGCCACACCATAAACCTTAATCGATCCAAAATTAACCTACAATATAAATCAAACAATGAATAGCAAAAATGTGGATTTAAAATTTATTATAACTCTACAACAAATGTGTATAGTGTGCAAGCATGTATAGAGGTCGAACTCAGGGAGCAAACTATAGATTGTGCGAATTTATGCGCAAAAACTATTCTTTTTCCTCTTGTCCTTTTATTGTTTTGAGGGTTTTGATTTTTTTATTTTATTTTTTGTTTTATTTTTTTGTGATTTGTTTTTAATTTTATATTTTTATATTTTCTTTTTAATTTTAATATTTTGTTGCTTTTTTATTAAGGATATGTAATACATATACAACTATATATGCCATATAGGACTATATTGTTTTAAATACTAATATAAATAAATAAAATACAGAAAATACATTGCTTTTAGGTTTTATATATTTATATAATTCTTTTATAATTTTTCTGGAATTTTTGCTAATTTTTATGGATTTTAAAGGCAAAAATATCCCAAATCGAGGATTAAAGAAATAAACCGAAATTGAAATGGATATTAAAAATAGCAAAATGAGTTCAAAATTATCAAAATCAATTTTAATTGATAGATAATTATATAAAGAAAATTATAAGATAGAAAAACGTATTTTTAGATGTTTTAATGAATTTTTAGATTTTTATAAAGGTTTTTGGAGTTTTTTAATTTTTAAGAGTTTTCATTTTCCACTTTTTATGATTTTTGGTCTGGAGTTAAAATATTATAAAATAAACAAAATATATTTTTTTGGAATTTTTCAATATGTTTATTTGTTATTTTCGTATTTTATAAGATAGACAGAAAAAATGGGCTCCTTTTTATTTTTTATAAATGGTTTACATGCCCAAAAATGCAAAATAAATGTATTGCGTGAAAGTACATTCTACTAGGCTTCTAACCCTACTTTTGCATGATTTGAGGAGTAAGGGTGCTATTTTTAATAAATGAAACTCAAGCACCAAAATTCATATACTAGCATGAGCATAGTTGCAAATAAAATAAAGTTTAGGGGCTCAATGCAATTTACCCAAAAAATATACAACATATTTGAAAATTTATTAGACAAAATAAATACAACACACTACAAGGGCATCCTTGCAATTTTCCCAGCTCATGTGCGGCGGCACGCGAGCTGAGCTGGACTGGACCCAAAAGCAAATATAATAAATACATGGGCCTACATCCAAAATGTCCATTTTATTTTAAACTTTACATTTTATTTACTAGACTATTTAATAAATACGAAAGAAGCAGGGAAGGATTTGCATATTACCCCTTTAAGCGTGGGACTGGATGGTTGGATGAGATCCACTAAGACACGTGGCCGCTCCACGCTTCACAATACTGGTTCGATCACCAGCAGTCTGGATTAGATCGCGGGGTACGATTTAACGACCAAGGGCGGACAGGATCGAACAAAAGCTGTAGAATCTGGCACGCGATGCATCATCGGACGGTGGATGAGGCCATTGGAAGAACATGCCTAGAACTCGCCCCAGGCGAGACTTGATCCGATATCTCTCGATGCTCTGACATTCTCCATCACCGCTGAGTAGCTCTACACGTTCTTGCACGCGTTGTGGATTTGTTGGACATCTCAAAGGGCCCCGGAGCTCGTTGGAGGAGCTCTGGAGGGTTGGGGTACCTAGAGGGCCTTCTTCAAATAAGACGTGGCTCAGATGCTCCCTTCAAGACCTGAAAAATGGTCGAAAACACTAGAGGGACAAAGGTGAGGGTCTTAACGTTTATTTGGTGGAGGATCGGGGCGAGGTGCGGTGAAGTGGTTCGTCTCCGGCGATCGATGGTGGAAGGAGACGGGCAGACCAGATCATGGGTTGATCTGGGTAGATGGCTGGTGGAGCAAGGTGGAGAAGCAATGGGGAGTGAAATGGGGTGGTCGACGAGTCGTACAACAGCGGGGGCACAGTGAAAGAGTTCGTCGGAGCGGAGCTCGGATGAACTACAAATCTGGTAGATTAAGTTAAAACTATGGTCTAAACGCTAAAAAAATTCGGAAGTAAATCACAGGAATAAAAAACTATCAAAATGGGAAAATGTGCAGCTCATAACTGCCGGCGAGGGCAGGGAGCAGAGGTGGCCAGAGCGCTGCCTGGGTGCACCTCCTTCGTCCTCCAACTATGGTGGAGATTTAAGGGACCTCCCCCTGTCACGAGGATGCTCACTTGGCCGAAGTCACGGGTATTAAGGGCTCAAGTGATGACAAAATAAGAGGAGGAGGTCGGAGGTCAATTATTTATAGGAAAGTATGGCACCCTTATTTATGGACGGATTTGAAAGAATCAAAATTATGTACAAGTAATATGAGGAGTCAGCGTAGATCTTGGAGTGGGATCATATCTCATGCAGGGCTCGAGGATGATGGATGGATGGATCGAGCAGGAAAAATGGAAGAAATTGATGGAAAAGATAGCTCTGACGCGGGTCAGAGGCGCATGGCGAGTTGAATTGACCGTCAGCAAAAGTCGCGCTGTGATTGGTCCACGCAAGCGCACTACAAGACAAAATTGTGTATTTATTTAAAATTAATTATTTAAAAATACTAAATGATTTCATTAATTTTTTAGTATAAAATATAAAAAAGTTTATTATTTTATGTAGTATTTTATTATAATTTATATTTATTTTTTTGAGGTTATTTATTAGTAGTTAATTTTTAGTGATATATTTATAGGTATAGTCATCTATATTTTAACTATTTATTTTAATTTTGTATATTTTATTTTGTTATTTTATTTTTCTTATTTTATATATTTATAACTTATTTTTAGGTATATAAATATATTTTTATTATATTTTTATGATGTTATTTTCATACTTAAATAAATATAGATATAGATTATGTAGGTATAAATACATGTATTTTGTCGATGTATTTTGTATTCTATTTTATGTAAATGTATTTTCTTTGGTTTCTTTAGCTTTATATTTTTAATAAAATGTAAATAACATTTATAAAAGTATAAATAGAAGATGGTCAAAGAATAAAAGAATAGGTTTCCCTTTTATTTATTAACAAGTATTAGGTATTTTACCTATGTTTTTACATAGACTTATTTTTTTGTTTTTTCTTTTTGGTTTTGATATGGTTTTAATATGTACGTAAGTTATAAATATTAATTACAAAATTATAGAAATATAAGATTGTAAAAATAATAAATAATAAATAAAATGAATATTGTATTCGGATATACTATACAATGAGGGTCTAAAACCTAACTTTCATATCTTAACTCCAAAAAATATGAAACCACCTTCATTAAATAGCCTATGAAAAGTTATATATAATTAGAGTGATTTTGATACATTTTGAATTTTTATTTTGGAAGATATGGATCTGGGAAATTTGGATTTTGGCTTTTTATTTTGTGTATAAAATGCATTGTGTATATATGAACTCAATTTTGTATTTTTCTATATTTTATTTTCCACAAATTTCATGTTCAAAGTTTCTTTATTTGGGGTATAAAAAGTAGAAAATAAAATAGGTCCTAAAAATGGATAAATAATATATTTATAAAAGCGATTTTTATTGTATTATTTGCCCTTATCTCCCCCTACTTTATTCCTTATCGACCAATTCGATTCTTGACTTGGTCTCGGAGTTTAGGGTCATAAAATATCTTTGATATTTTATTCTTTTTCTTTTCTTTTCTTTTCGTTTCTTTATTCTATGAAATTGGCATTTGAAATAGTATTTTATAAAATAAATGCAATAAATAATGAATGCTATTTTGTACAAATTAGTGTTATTTACATGAATTAGCTAGGGTTTTTAAGGCCAAAATGATAGAATAAAGGTGATGAAATGGAGATTCATCACCAGCTGAGAAGAAGGAGCAGACAGTGCAACAGCTGCCTCAACTGAGTCCCAGTCGGCCTCTCATCCAGCACGTATATTACATGCATACACCCAAGTAGTTGCAGCTACAGCTGCAGACACAAATGGTTGTTTACCAATCATATGAGTTCCTGCCTCAGTATATCGAGCAATGTTCCACATCGAGGTGAATGGTGTCTGGAGCAACGATCAACAGTTGACCCGTCCTCAGGGACAACCACAAGGTCATCACACTTCTAGTCGGCCATTCCACTATCAACAAGGAGGCGAACATACTAGCCCAACCAAGCCCAACAGCAACAGTAGCCTCCACAACACGAATACACCTAGAGGCGGAACTACCAACAACAGTCCTGATATTGCCAACAACATTATCAACACCCGGTTGCTCCATATCATCACCAGTACTCCTCTTAGCAATACCAACAACAGTATCCTTATCTTCCTTATCCTCCTCATCCTCCTCAATATTCTTAGGGTTACCAACAGTAGCCTCCCCCTACTATCAAAAGAATAAGCGGTCCCATCAGGCCGAATCTTTTGAGGCCTCTTCAGTCAACCCTTCTCTATATTGTTTATCCCAGCTCATAAAGGACATGGTTGAGATTATCCAAAAGATCGACGACCTGACGACCACAAAGACTGTCATTCCAGCTCAGGTTAAAGCAAATCCAAATAATTTCCCTCACAAGGAGCAGGTAGCTTGCAGTGTTCAACCCGAATTAGGTAGAAATGATATTGTTTTATCTAATTATGTAAAGGACACCCAAGTTGTCTGCAACTACAAAGGGAAAGAGCAAAGCATCCGATGGCGAATCTTCAGCCAATCCATACGATGGGGCCATAGAGTTTTAGATGGAGCAGCACCACCCACACCAAAAAGATAGAAAAAATGAAGAAAACTCAAAAATATAAAAAGATAACATCAGTTAAGGCGAAGCCACACCCGTGATGGATAAGCCATCCTCCACAGCCAAACCAGCACTAGCTGAATGAGCCAAGACTGCACCATTTTTTGGTCTACACCATGTAGATGTTTTTTCACATTTCTCCATCTTCCTGTAAATCAAGATATTGACACCATTTTATAGCAAACAGTTTCTTCTGATGTAAATATTCTTCTTTTCATTTGCAATTAAAATAGAAACCGTAAAAAAATGAAAATTGCTTTGTATGATCATGAGATTGTCAAAATTTTGGAAAAACTAATTCTTGAAATACCATTGTTGAAAGCTATGGAGTATATGCATGTAGTAAATGAGGACTCAAAGAGATATGTACCACTAAGCATCCGAACGGAATAAAAAGACAGAGAAAACTTGAGACATACATTCTAACCATGGCTAGTGACGCCATCAGCAATCTCCCACACAAACAGAAAGACAAGGGAGCAGCTCTCATTCAATGCCAGATTTTTAACCAAGAGTTTGAGAAAACATTGCTCGATAGTGGATACTCTATCAATCTATTCCTTCCTCCCTACTCAAGGAATGTGGAGTAGGACCGCTTTAGCCTACAAAGATGATTCTGCAGTTTGTAGATATATCTGTCAAGTGGCACAGGGGCATGTTAGAGGACGTCATCATCACCATCCAAGGGATGCAGTTCCTTGTGGATTTCGTTGCCCTTGATATGGACACCTCTGCACCTCTACTCCATACTCTGATCATACTCGGTCGGCCATTCCTTCGAATGACCAAGACAATGGTAGACTATGGAACTGGATAAATTACATTCTGCTCCAGCAGCGACAAAATTCTGATCGAGATAGTCTCGGAACCAAAACCAGCTAAAGTGGCATCTATTACAATAGTGCTTGATTCGAATTGCAACAAAGACTATGATTTTCTGCCTGAAATCCGATATACAGATTTGTTCATGGATAGCAATGATACCCATGCGTTCCTCTCTCCTGAGGAGGGTTTGGAAAAGCAAAGTCAAATTTCCTGATGTCTTTAATCCTAAGATATGTGTTGATGGTCATTTTGAGATTTTTGAACAGCCATCCACGTCTGAGCAAGATTAAATGATTGCAAATATGTGTGACATCCTGAGTTAAAAATCAGAATGTATAGTGCTGGACAGTATATAGTTGAAGCAACAAACACTTGCCTCAGTTTATGAAGTCACCACGAAGCCGGATCTATCTCCCCCAGAGTTGAAACCTCTACCCCCCAACATGAAGTATGCCTTCCTTGCGGGTAGCCAGATATGCATCCGGTCATCATCAATTCACATTCGACCTAAGAACAAGAATCTCATCTTCTTGAGATTCTTGAAAGAAACCTTAAGGCGATTTGTTGGAATATCACATATTTCCATGGGATAAATTCATCATTGTGCTTGCATCACATCTATCTTGAAGAAGATAGCAAACCCTCCTGGGAATTTCAAAGAAGGTTGAATCCAAATCTACGGTAGGTGGCCAAGAAAGAAATTACCAAATTGTTTGATACAGAATTTATCTATCCCATCTCTGACAGCCAAATGGGTGAGTCCATTACATATAGTGTCCAAGAAGTCAGGGATCACCATAGTTACCGATGATAAAGGAAAGGAGATACCGACCCAAATGTCGACCTCATGGTACGTCTGTGTGGATTATTAACGCTTGAATCTTGCAACCAAGAAGGACCATTTTTTCATTGCCCTTCATTGACTAGGTAGTCGAAAGACTGGTCATAAAGGAATATTTCTACTTCTTGGATGGCTACTTCGGGTACAATCAAGTCCCTATATCACCAGAAGATCAGATAAAACGACATTCACCTACTTGTTCGGAACATACGCCTTCTGTCATACACCCTTTGATTTATGCAATGCACCTGCTACTTTTAGAGATGCATGTTAGTAGTTTTTGTTGATATGGTAGGGAGTTTTCTCGAAGTATTCATGGTGACCGAAGGCATTGTACTGGGTCATGTCATCTCCAAGCATGGCATGGAGGTGACCCAATCAAGGTGGAAATGATTTCAAAACTTGAGCTACCCACCAATCTCAAGCAAGTTCGGTCGTTTTTAGGGAACATTGGTTCTACAGAAGATTTACTAAAGACTTTAGCAAGATTGCCCAACCGTTGACTAAGCTGCTTGGAAAGGAGGCCAATTTTATGGTTGATGACCAGGTCCTCCAATCCTTCAATTTGTTGAAGGATCTGATCACACATGCTCCTGTCCTACAACCGTCGGATTGGTCTCTGCCATTTGAGATCATGATGGATGCATCAGACTTCACAATTGGTGGTGTTTTAGGACAATGATGATATGGGATGCTATTTGTAATTCATTACGATAGCAAAATACTTGATGAAGCCTAGAAAAACTACACTGTGATAGAGAAAGAGCTGCTATCTATAGTGTTTGCACTGGAGAAATTTAGATCACACCTGCTCAGATCAAGGGTTATTACCTACATTGATCACTCTGCCATCAAGTACCTTAAAGCAAGAAATAGGCCAAGCCTCGTCTGGCTCATTGGATTCTTCTGCTCTAAGAGTTTGACCTGAAAATTCATGACAAACTAGATGTTAAGATGTGGTGGCAGATCACTTTTCCAGAATTGTTGAAATAGAGCCTCCTGAGCAGAACTCCATTCATATAACAAGGACCTTTCCAGATGAGGTAATATTCTCTATATCCTCTCTCCCATGGTATGCAGATATTGTATATTATCTCGTCTCCAAGAAGACTCCAACAGACTAGCCGAAGATCAAACTTGATAAATTCTTGGTAGACATTGACTTACGCAGATTGTACCTAGAGGAGGTGCATACTTCATGAGAAGATCATGGGTGTCTTAGACCATTGTCACAAGCTTGAAGCTGGTGGACACCATTCTAGAAAGAGGATGGTAGTAAAAGTTCTTCAATGTTGCCTTTGGTGACCGACTTTATTTAAAGATGTAGTGGATTATGTGAATAAGTGTAATGACTGTCAACGAATGGCCGGGAATAACAACATGCACGAAACAATGCCCCTGAAATACATTTAGATGTCTGACGTCTTCAACACTTGGGGCATTGAATTCATGGATCCATTCCCTAATAGCCAGGGCTTTCAATGCATCATGCTCATAGCCAATTATGTTAGCAGATGGGTGGAGGCAATCCCTGCTCGAACCACAGACAACCGTGCAGTCTATCACTTTCTCAAGGACAACATCATATCATGGTTCGGGATTCCCAAGAATCTCATTACTGATAGGGGGAGCCACTTTATCAACAAAGAGATCAAAAATTTGACCAAAGAATACTACATAGAACATCATATTGCAACACCGTACCGCCCTTCAATCAAATGTCTTGGAAGAATGCTTAAATAAGGAGATCAAAACTATATTACAGAAGCTTGTACAACCAGACAGGAAGAATTGGTCTCATTTACTAGATTCAGTTCTTTGGGCCTATCGCACAACGTACAAGTCTCCTCTCAGCATGTCTCCCTACTTCCTCGTCTATGGAAAGCCTTGCCACCTGCCCGTGGAACTGATTCATAAATCCTTATGGGCATTAAACATGTGCAACCTTGATTCCGAGAGAGCCATAAAGAATCGCAAAGTTGTTCTAAATAGACTACTCGACTTCAGAGACTATGCATAAGATAATGGCATGACAAACACATCTGCAGGAAGACTTTCGAACATGGACGGAAGGTGTGCTTATTTGATGTGAAGTTGGAGTTTTTCGTAGGCAAGCTGAAGAGCAAATGGGCTGGGCGATTCATTGTAAAAAAACTGTGCGTGACAACGGAAGCCTTCTCATATCATAATTGTCACCTGATGCGCAACCCTTTGTAGTCAAAGGACAGTTGCTGAAGCCGTACTTAGAGCATGACACATTCATGTCCGTTGTCGATTTAGTCGAAGTCGTGTTTCATGATGAGCTCAATGAATCATAAGGATCAGACATTTGAGCAACAAAATCACAAAAATAATTCATGTTTTCTCCTTTTCTTCTTTTCCTTTTCATTTTTTTAATTCTTCTGAAAAGGTGTTCACCCCTTTCATCATTGTTATACTTAAGATGTACTTTTTTCTATGTATGGGAGGGGGTAAGCATAGGGGAAGATAGATCGAGCTGATGATTTTGTACATTTCCACCCTTGACCCTCCCTGCCTTGTGTACAATATGTTATACTTGGGATTATTTCATCATAAGTATATGGGATACGGTATTCTTTCGTCGTTGTAGTATAGATTGTTCTACACTTAGTATGAGTTACGTCTTCCTTTTTCTCTCTGATCTATGAGGACATATCTCAAGCTAAATATAGGGGGTTGTATATATGTTGTATATACTTTAGCCATAACTCTTACTTTCATATTTTTAATAATATTGATAATTAATAAAACACACTAAAATTCCATGCAAATACTTGTAATAAATTGGTTTAAAAAGTTTTTGCAAAAGGATTTGAATATGGTTGAAAAAGTTTTTTTATTTTTAACTTGTTTAGAAAACTTTTGCAAAATGTTATCAAACCTTTATAAAAATCTTTTGTTTGCAAAATTTCTTTTATTTGTGTAAATAAATTCTTTTGAAAATCTATTTGCAAATGATTTGAAAAATGGCTGCAAATTGTTTTGAAAAATCTATATATACAATTTGGAAAATATTTGCAAATTGAATATCAAGGCTTGTAAATGTTTGTAAAAATGATTATCAAAATTATTTGCAAAAATAAGTTTTAAAATGTTTGGAAAACTTTGTGTAAATAGCAACTCAAAGAAAAACCTTACAATAATGTATAAAATCTGTATATAAATCTTATAAATACTCACTAACACTCAACTTGTAAAATCCCTTATATAAAATACACCCTCGCTATCATCCCTGTAAATATAGATGCATTCCCATATAAATAGTTGTGCATGTTCATTTTTACTAATCTTTATTCAAAATATAACTAAAAAATTGCAAAATTTAAAATACAATAACATTTGCAAAATCTTTTCCAAAATCCGCATAAAAAATGTTTTTTTCTCCAAAAATCCATAAAAAGTCCAAAATAAAAAAATTGCTTCACAAAAAGATTTTCTCTTACATTGTACATATCATTTGCATTTTTCAAAATGATCAAGATAATTGAACAAGTCTGAATTGAAGTCTGAAGATTAGAGCTTGGACCTCAATGCACTTAATTTCAGAGGAACCCACTAAGGACTTGAATTGGGATACTTCAGGTCAACTTGACTTATTCTTTAGGTTCCATGAGACTGTGTTCATGAGTCGAGTCATTGTGTCTAACTAGAACCCTTCATATCATTCATATGACTCTTGAGATAGTGGCTTGACTAGACACCTTGCACTTAATACTTAGCTCAACTCAGATGGGCTGTTGAAAGACCTTGGAGTCTAAGTCGGACGATGCTAGCCCGCTTCATCAAGGGTGTCTCTGGAACCATTCTTGGGGATTATCGAAATCGGTACTCAAACCCACTTCTTCTGGTAGCCATTATATCTAAAGACTGGAGATAGATTGAGATAATGCCTCAGATGAGGGACCGTCTGCAGGCGCAACTTTATTCTAAGACCTCAAGAAATGGGTGGAGTAAAAAGATGTTATATCTGTTAGGGCACAAGCAAGAATACAAAGTAATGCAAAGTCAAAGAAAAAAATCCAAAGAAACCTACACCAAAAGTTCCATCAAATATACGAGCTTCAGAAAAAGCTTGCTTCTTGGTGAAGACTCGGTTACACTGACAGTGCTTTACAAGGGAATGAAGACTACACTGATCCATTCCCAGTTCTTTCCCCTTTTTCTAGCTTCTTTCACCAATCAGTTGTAAAGGCCAATGGTACCTGACCTTAGAAGGAAATATATATCTCTACGAGAACGACTTACTAGGGGGAGTAGACTCTTTTATAGTTTAGTGATTTTGTCTGGAAGAGCTGAAAATTTCACTTGCATGGATCTGTCATTTCAAAGTAGCAAGAGTATGCGACTTAGAGGATGGCATTGACCTGACCATGAAGAGAACTCGAAAATAGGATTATGGAACCTAAGGGTTATCGCGTCTCATTTCCTAACTTTAGTGTGGTTCCGAGCACACTAATAATCCAAAGGTCTTCTATGAAATCTAAACTTTGATTTTAATAAGACAAGTTTAAAACTTAAAAATCAATTCAAGTTCTTTCTTTTTCTTCCCTTTATTTTCTTTATGCAGTTATATGCATGGTTAATGGATCACTGCATTTTCTCTTAGTACCCCTTTCGATTTTTTGATCGATGGATCACTACTGCGACTGGGATCCATGGTCAAAGGCATGCCTATATACACACATACCCTCCACCCTCTTCGATTTGGTTTTGATACCACTTCAACTTTGAGTTCCTCGATCTTTCTGGTCCCCGAGATTGCTAGTGATAACAACTTCTTCGCCCAAGCATTTGGTGTGGAGGAAGAAGCTCGGAGGAGGAGATTCAAGCATCGTCGGAGTAGCCTCGTGGAGCTCCACCTTGGCTCCCTCATTCGCAGGTCGAGCCCAAGTTTCTTTAGCTCTTTTTATTACTAGCATGATAGATAGTCTACTTTAGGATTTAATTTAGCTTGCTTTCGTATTTTATTCCATAAAATTCTCAAATCGAAGTTCGCTAGAGCTTCTACTTCGGTCATAGTCCCACCGTTCTCCAGCTGTATCTAAACCCACCCGACACCCTCATCTCTTTCCCCTACGAGTTCTGAACACCCAAGGCACTTCCACTCACCTTGATCTTCGTTGTATCAAGAGATCCGATCTCCCTCCTATGCCTTCCGTTGGAGATTGTCACTCCACTTCACCCCGCTCCATTTCACACTCAGAGGACACCCAAAAACCCATGTGTGTGCATGCGCTAAGCTTCCCTGCAGGTTCTGGAGGCCCCAAGACCTATTGCAGGTCAATTTTTGGTTCAGTCGAAGCGCTTTAACCCCCGAAGCTTCTCCAACCTCTAGAAACCCCTTCGACTATTCTCGGACTGACTCAACACCTTCAGCAGCTTCAGGACGTTTCCAGGGAGCTTACAAGCATTTTTGTTGAACCCCAGAACACCAGAGTCGCTCGAGAGAACGGATCGAAGTTCACCTCCTTAGGTGCTCCTCCATGTTCTTCTTCCGAGCTTCCCCGTCGTCCAATCAAGCGCCACCTCCAGAACGTCCAACAGTCGTTGGATCAATTGCCCACCAGCCGTCAGATCTTACACTGAGATCTAATCTCAGCCTCCAGTGTGAAGCGTCATCAACCGTTGGTTGCATGATGTGTGGCAAGTGAAAGAATCCGAGCCATCGACTACTGCCTTTAGGGGTAATTTTGCCCTATACCCCTGCTCTTTTATATTTTATTTTTAATCCATAAACTTTTATCTGTAGTGTAAAAACTTTTGGCTATTTGCAAGTAGACCCAAATACTTATTTTATTTACACTTTCATCCCTTGGCATCTCAGCTCATGTGCCCATACACGTGAAGTGGTGGGCTTTTTGCATGGACCCCCTCCCCCTGTATTTGTGTGTTATTGTTTAGTCCACTAATTTGGAAAATCAGTTCAAAACTTTTGGGATATTTCCATTTATGCCTTGTCGTGTTTTATAATTATTTATACCCCTATTAGCATTGAATGAATTAAATAGTTGTCGGAAAATTACGTAGAGGCCCTTTTACTTTGGAAATTAATTTTAGATTACATTTTTGTTTATTTTTATTGGCATATCGGTCCTTGCCAGTATTTTTTTATTTTTCTTTATTTCTTGTACTGAAATTGCCATTTTGCATCTGAGAATTATAAGATTTGTATTTTAAGATTTGACATACTAGTAAATCACATATATTTTTGATAGGACATTTAAACTATTTTCCTATATTTAAAAATTCAAAAACATTGCATTTAATCCCTGTTGCATTAAAAAATTCATAAAAATTGAAAAATATTATGAAAAATTCCAAAAAGTTAAGACATTATTTATTATTGCATTTTACACCTACAGACAAAAAATCACTAAAAAAATCAAAAGAAAAACCAAAAAATTACAAACCCTCTCTAACCCGAAAACATTATAAAAAAATAAAAAAAATCCAAAAATTGAGTTTTCTATTTTTATATTTTTTATTATAATGATCATCCATTAAAATTAGTTTTGGATTTTTTTGAGCTATTTAGCTATTTTTGAAATCAAAACAAATCAGCTATATTATATTGCTCACTGTTTTTCTTATTTTTATTTAATTATAAATATAAAAAACTTAGTAAAAATTCTAAGAAAAATACCAAAATTAGTATAAAATATAAAAAGATGAAAATAATTCATTTTATGTATTTTGAATATTTATATGTATATCTACATATATAATAGTCTATATTGTATATTTATACCTATATTTACTTCTTTTATAATAATAATAATTATTATTATCAAAATGCCAAAATTATTGTTACTTCCTTTAAAAAAGATAAAAAAGACTATACCTAGGGTATTTTTATGATTTTCTCTATTTTTACATATATCTATATCTCTTATCTATTATCTTATCTATAAACAGTGTGCGTATTCATTACTTATATTCATTAAAAAGAAAATTAAAAATCAAAAGATATAAAAAGAAGATAAAAATATAAAATACAAAACAAATAAAAATTTTATAATTAAAAATTCCATAAAAAATAAATATTAAATATCCATTAGAAATAAATAATCTTCATAAAAACATTAAAACAAACAATGTCTTTTGCCAGTTTTTGTTGTCTATTTTTCTTTCTCCCTGTGTTTGATACACTATTTGTAATTCCACTATACAACTTTATATATTATTATAATAAATTTTAACCCCTCACATTGATTGATTACTTGATTTTGTGGGTTAATTGTTGATTGTTCTGGAGTTCTGTGAGCAATCGCCTTAGCGATAGTGTAGGTCTAGCCTTGTGTAGACCGCATTAGGCCTTCACAAAATCCTAGTTATCATATACCTTCAAGGGAGTACCTAATGCCTGAAACTTGGTTGGCTCAAACATTAAAGATTATAGAGAAAGTTTGGGGCATGTCTCCTTTGTTGGATGGAGGAGAAGGAGTGCTTGCCCCGATCGCGATCTCCGCCGGAGATGGAAGGTATGACGAGATAGAAATTGAAGGTGATAGTTTTGAGTAGGCGTTGGTGATTGTTGTTGATCGGTAAGGGTTCATGATGTGAAGAAGAAGGGCGATTAGCAAAGAGGAGTGGAGGAAATAAGATGTAGAAACAGAAGAAGATGGGGTGGGAGGGAGGATGGAGTAGGGGAAGAGAAGATACATGTTCTGATTGGGGTTAAATGTCGGTATTGGAGGGAATTTGAACTCAACTATGGTGATGGCTCAAGTAGCATGGTGCTTGTGACAAGCTTGGTTGCTTTCAGGGGATGACTAGTAGCATCATGAAGCTATGATCTTCGTGGATCACGCCTCCTAAAGGCCTTCACTGGAGGAGCAAGGGTTGTTGTCACCAATCACTTGACTCCTCGATAATCTCTCTCTTTGTCTCTCATGTTTGAGATGTATTACATATGGCTATAAAGTGAGGTGGAGATAGGGGTTTTGCAGGGTCTCTGTTTGGGTTTACGTGAAACTCGGAGTTGGTTAGGTTTGGTTGGGGCACGATTGAATGGGTCAGGGACGAATGGAGTCAGGTCGCTGATACGAGTAGGGATGAGTGATCTTGAATACGGTGGAGTGAAGTGTGGTTAGATCTTGGGTGATCTCTGTTGTAGATGGTGAAGACAATGGTTAGTCGAAGGGGTACGAGTGCATGCTGAGAAGAGGGGGAGTTGACTAGGTGTCCAACCCCCTTTGGGATCTGATTGGTTATGGGGGCGTGAGTGCATCATCAAGTAGGTGGTCGACTTGGCACTATGAGTTGGTGGTAGTTGACTAGTGAGAGAATGACACATGGTGATTTGACCCAGTTGACCCAAGGAAGAAAATAAATATAGAAATAGAAGAAAGAAATGACTCCGAATCAAAAAGTGGTCAACATGGAACTTGCATATCTAATGAGATCTACAAGTTTTCTGAAGACCTCAAGACTAAAATAAACCACCTATTCAAAAATGAAGAATGTTTTAAGGTATTTTATAAATAAAATACCAAGTTTTCTAAGTTTTATAATTTTCCTTTGATTTTATATGAATAATATTCACATTAAATATTTTATACAATACTAGATAAATATTTACACATTAATATTTTTTTGGATTTTTTAATAATTAAAGAAATAAAGATATAAAATAAAATAGATAAATATGTATGAACTGTATACAAAGTTAGAATGCATCATTTTTCTTAGTTTTATTTTTTTTATTTTTAATTTTGATGTATTTTATTAAGACAACTTGAAGAAAATAGATGAAAAAATAAACCAAAATAACTCAACTATGTATTCAAAATGGTGAATCAAAGTTAGTAAATAAATACAATGTACAATTAGGTCCCAAAACTGATTTTTTGCAAACAAGCTCTGATATTAAATAAACCACTTTTATTGGAAACTTAATTTTTATCAATTAAATGTTGAAAGTGAATTTAGTCAATTTGGAGTTCATATAGTGTGAGAATTCAACGAGAAGTTGGACTTTAAAGATTTTCGATTCAAGATTTAAGGGCATTTATTCATGATGCATTGTAATGATATTTTTGTATTTTTTATGTATTTTATATACAAGTTAGAAGAAGAATGATCAATAAGAGTTTGCTTGAATTTATTAACAACAAAGGGAGTTCATGCATGGTTTTGGGTTTTTTTTTTAAATTTTGTACTTTTTATGATTTTTCTATGCTAATGCAAGCTTTTTATTTACAAATGTATGTTAATGATTAAATATAAACACTATAATACAAATGCTTCGTAAGTAATCGAGATGTATTTTTGACTCTTAGTTAGATGAATCACATATTCATCAGGGGTCTTGGAATCCGTAGACTGGAGACCTGAACAACACACTTCTTATCATGTAGGCATCCAAATTATTTGATAGCGGGATGAACCTTGCTTTCCGGTTGATACAGACATTTATGATGTTATAATGAACACTTATGTTATCCCGAGAGAGAGACATTCACCAATGGCTTTCTGGAAAGGGATTTGTGTTGTGATTCATGAGCTACCTTCTTATGTGAGATATGTAGTGGGGGATTGTACTCTTTTCATATTCTATTTGGACGATTGAACTAGAAAGGGTCCGTTGAACAATACTTTTCCTCTCTTATTTACCAAGGGACCACATCATATCTGTACTTGAGGAATGGATGAGAAACCAATGGACATTGACCTTCACTTTAGTCTGAGCAACGAATTCAGGATTTTTTCTACTGACAGATCTCATTTTTAGATTTGCAAGGCTGTCTATGGTGTGTGATCATTAGCTCCGACTGGGCGGTTACTTCTGTACTACGAGAGAGTATTGCATGTTCACAACCTCACGTATCTGATAACTAGGAATTAAGGAGAATTATTGCAAATTTATTTGGTCATTGTGCATTCCTAGGAAGGTAAAAAAGTTTCTTTGAGTCCAGAGATGGGGGGAGGACATTCACCTTGGTCCGTAAGTA